>CM052443.1:127626173-127650327 GCA_028533085.1 Varecia variegata
GGTGGCAGCCGGGCTCATCCCGGACTGGAGGGGGGGATGGTGGCCCAGGACCCACCCAGGAAGATCAGCACTCCCCCTCCCAGGGCCACGCCTCCCCAAAGGAGCAACCCCTGGGGGCTCTTCCCAGTGCAGGGGTCCCCTTCCCTTCTGGGACGTCCCTGTGCCCAGGCCACTGCCCATCCCCCATCCATAGTCCCCGCCTCTGCTGGGGACCCCACGAGGTGTCTACAGGGATCTTTAAAATTGTGTGTTGACCTGTCATTCTCAGCCCTGCCTGAGGGGTGGAGGCTGGGACCCCACTTCAAGACCCCAGTCCCAGGCCGGGCGCTGCGGTCCCTAAACGCTCCCAACTGGACCTGAAGACGGGTGGGCCTTGGGACAGCGGGGGAAAGAGCCTTCCTGGCCTTTGAGAGGATGCTGCTAACTCGAGTGTCTCGTTTTGAGTTTCAGTTCCAAGTGTTTGGGTTTTAGAGTTGAAAAGCCAACAAACAAGGGACTGTCACCACTTTCTCATTTTCACAAATCAAATTATGGTAAAGACAGCCGAGGTCACCTGGGAGGATCTGAGAGCAGTTTCCCCCTAAAACAGTGTTGCCACCACACTGAAGTTTCCGAACAGTCTCTTGGGCTCAAGGGACCTGGTTCACGATTTATGGATCCACCTCTGGTCAGCTCCTGACTCTCGGAAACCCCACCTTCTCCTCCCTCGCAGGGCCTCCCTGGGGTCGGTGAACAAATGCTGCTCTCCGCCCAGGGACAGAGTCACCCTGAACAAGGTGGCTGCCCTGGGGAGGCTCTGCCAGGGGGAAGGAAGGAGGCCTGCCCCGCCCCCGCCCCGCCCCCGCCCATCCTCCCAGCCTGTCCCTCAGCCCCCTCCCAGCTCCCTCCCGCAACTCCACCCCACCCCAGTCCCCGCCCCGCCCCCACCCCAGCCCCAGTGAAAATTAGGGCAAAACTCCAGCCAAAAACAAGGCCAGGGCCGGGCGTGGTGGCTCACGCCTGTAATCCTAGCACTCTGGGAGGCCGACCGGGCGGATTGTTTGAGCTCAGGAGTTCAAGACCATCCTGAGCAAGAGCGAGACCCCGTCTCTACTAAAAATAGAAAGAAATTATATGGACAGCTAAAAATATATATATAGAAAAAATTAGCCGGGCATGGTGGTGCATGCCTGTAGTCCCAGCTACTCGGGAGGCTGAGGCAGTAGGATCGCTTGAGCCCAGGAGTTTGAGGTTGCCGTGAGCTAGGCTGATGCCACGGCACTCACTCTAGCCCGGGCAACAGAGTGAGACTCTGTCTCAAAAAAAACAACGCCAGGGCAGAGGGTGCACCGCCCCCCAGACAGGCCGAGTCAGCCATGGGCTGAGCAAGGAGCTGCTTGCTGGGGGTGGGAGCCCCCCTGGGCTTCTTGGAGGAATGTCGTGCCCACCGGAGGAGCCTCCTGTCCTGGGCAGGGTGGGCACTGGGGCCAGGCCATGCCTCCTGGTGGGGGGTTATGGGCTTGGGAAGGATTTGGGGGTACTGAGAGAAGCTAGGGGTCTCTGGGTGGGGGGAGAGAGACGCTGAGTGGAGGCTCCATTTTACCCCAGCCTGGGATGGGGGCTGGGGGCAGGGGGGAGTGTCGTGTTTGGGATTAGATGTTGGGTCTTGGCAGTTTTGAGTCTGGTGTCCCGGGCACGGCGTGAAGACGGTTCAAAGGTGTGGCGCCCTGGGGTCAGAGGTCCAGGACCCGGGGGAGGACCTCGCAGTATGTCCCAGTCCCTGAACCCAGAGAGGAAAGTTGGAAACGCTGGTACCCAAAACTGTTTCCCACGATAACGGCTTGAGAACAAAACGGCGGCTGGGGTCCACTGTCACCACCAAATCTCACTAGACATTGTCACCTTCCTTCAGAGAAGGCGCCCACCTGCCCTCCTGCCATCGGGTCTCACCTCCAGGCTTTGGGGCCCCTCCCCCCTGCCCTGCACGCGGGCAGTTCCCTGCACAGTGGCTCAGGGTCAGCCTCCAGCCTGGGTGGGCGGGTGCTGGGCGGGGGAGGACAAGGGGGGGAGCGACCCCAGAGCATGGGCTTGGCCGCCTGTGGGGCGCGAGGAGGGCAGGCACAGGCCACCCCACCCTGCATCTGGCTGTCTGGCCCTTTGTGTTCGGGCCACCGGCTGGCCGGTGCTGCTCCAGGGTCTAGGAGGGTCGGACCCCCAGGCCGGGCCAGACCCACCTGCTGTCACTGTTCTTTAACAAACCCTCTGAGGAACTTTTGAGCAGAACCAGCTCCTTGTGCTGCCCCGGGTGGGTGTTGACGGATAAGGGGCTGGGTCCGGTCAAGGGGCAGCTGTGGGGATGGGGGCTGAGATAGCCAGGGGGCCTGCTGCCGCCTTCCTCCCCGCCCCGGGAGACCCAGGGACATCGGCCTGGCCCGAGCCCCGCTCCCCCGGCCCCATCCGTCCAACCTGAGCTCCAGCCAGCAGTGAGGATGGCCGAGGCACTGACCAGGAAGGGGATAGCCAAGGCGTTCCGGTCGGCGGGAGATACTGACAGAGGTCAGGCTGGCAGCAGCGGCCTGAGTGGGGACAGGTGGGGCCCAGCCAGACCCCGGGCCAACTCTGACCCCGGGCCTGGCAGCCGGGCGGTGGTCCCCATGCTTCCTTCCTCGTGGGCGTAGTTTCACTCGGAAGGGTAGAACTAAGGATGGGGGTGTCTGTGCGTTCGGGCAAACCTGCCTGTTTGCTCACAGCTGCTTTTGTCTCTGCTGGAGTGCCGGCCCAGCAGCAGGGCAGCCTGGGATTCCAGCTACAATGTTTAACTAAATAATTGATTGAACTTTTAGGTCAACTCTTATCGACTTTGCAAACTATATCAGAAATATAAGGGGACTGGAACGTCTGTGTTGTGAGTGGACGTGTATTTCTGGCGTGTGAGGACGGTGTCTGGCGGGAGAAGCTCCTTCCTTATGTCCAACAACTGAAGTGGTTAAAAAGGAAACAAAATACGAAGTTTATACTTGAAGGGAATTTAATCAAGTTGTAAAAGCTTCTTAACATTGTTCTTAAAATTTGCTAAGCTTCCAAACAGAATCATATTTGCAAACTAAATTCAAAAGCTTAGTGAACTAGAGTTTTGAGTTAATTGAATATTTCAAAAACCAGAGTAACCACGCCGACTAATCTTGTCTATGCAAAAAAAAAATCCCCAAACTAACAAACACATTCGAGCCTGCAGAAAACTGATATTTAACAAATTAAATTTTCGTCTTCGAACTCCATACTCGGGGTTCTGCTTGCTCTGAGCATTCTATGGGCGCGAGACACCCCCACCCTGTCCCACCCTCACCCCGTCCCCCTCTGCTGTGGGTTGAATTGTGTCCCCCCAAAAGACAGGTGCAAGCCCTAACCCCTGGTCCTCCTGAATGTGACCTTGCATGGCCACCCGGCCTCTGCAATGTGCTACGCTAAGGGCAGGTCATGAGGAGTGGGTGGGCCCTAATCGCACAACTGTGGTCCTTCTAAGAGGAAATTTTGGCAGAGGGACACAAAGAGCCATACAAGAAGGCATATGAGCACAGAGCAGATGCGGCCACAGCCAAGGGACACCGAGGACGGCCGGCAGCCCCCGGAAGCTGGGAGAAAGGCGGGGGACTGTTCTCCCGCACAGCTCCGGGGAAGAACCTGCCCTGCCGACACCTGCACCTCAGACCCGTGGCCTGCGGAGCCCTGAGAGCGTGTGCTTCTGTGGCACCCTGTCCCGGCAGCCCCAGGACACCGAGACACCTCTGGGGGTGTGTGGGCCGGCACATGGGGCATGCGGTGCTGGGTCCCTTCTCCGTGCAGGGCACACGGGGGAGCAGGACCCCTGGTGGTCCTGAGCAGGTGTCCTGGAGGGGGGCAAGCCCAGGGTCCCTACTTGGGGGTCCTCATGTCCCCAGGGCCTGGCCCGCCCTCCCGGGACAGCCGCAGCTGTGCTGACCCCACCTGCGGGCTGTCGTCTCCATTCGAGCCTGTGCGGGCATCTGCCCCCAGACGCTGCCTCTCCCATCAGCTTTTACAGGCAGGGGGCTGGGGGGCCACCTCGGCTGCCCCCCAAAGGCCCCAGCGACCTTGCCCTGGCCCTCCCAAATCCGCCAATATTAGAAAGGATTTGTGTCCCCGATAAATAATGCAAAGTTAAATTACATCCGCTCCGGCTTAAATTTTCATATTCCTATTTCTCATCTCCATAAAGAAGCCCATGCGTGGACCTCACAGAGTGGCCTCCGCCAGCTGCCAGGACACTCCTAATGAAATTGCTGCTCTGGGAGGGGCGGCCCAAGGCAGGGTGGGGGGCGGCCGCCCGCCAGGGGAAAAGGTAAAAGGCCAGAGTTCAAATTATTTATCTCCCTAATAACCTAACAGATCATGTGCGTTATGCGTCAGGGGCCGGCAGCCGGGCTGGGGCGGGTGATCCACAAGGAGCTGGGACTGGGCCCCGCCACAAGGGCACAGCAAGGACACACCTGCAGAGCTGGGGCCCCCCACACCCTGGGAGAAGTGGGGTCCTGCGAGCTCCGCCCTCACAGTGTCCTTTGTGAAGCTCGGACCAGGGACAGGAGCCTCCTCGGGGGCCATTGCCCTCTGCCCTGGCCGAGTCAGGGGCCGTGCAGACTTCCCCACGGCTTTCCCTGGGCCTGGGATGTGGCAGGTGCTTGGGCAACGTGGGAGGACCCCGGGCGACCCGTGTCGCCCGACCTAGGGGCTCAGGGAGGAGGGGAGACCGGGCCTGCCTCCAGGGTCCTGAGGGCCTAGACAGAATGAACTAGAATCCAGAGCACAGAGAGGGAGGCCTGGGCAGTGTCCCCTGGGAGCGTCCTTCGGGGAGGCTGTGGATGGGCCTGGAGGGTGCGGAGACAGCTTGGGAGGAGGCAGCCACACAAACCGCAGGACAGAACAAATGTGCGCAGCCCTCCCCGTGCGCTTGGGGCTGCAGGACGCCCTGGCACACGGGCTCGCGGCCTCGCTCTGCCTGGGCCGGCGTCTCTGGCAGCTTCCAGCCTCCCAGGCCTGGGCGCCCTCCTGCTGAGCTCCCACACGGGGAGCCCTGCACACCCCCAAGTCCGGCCGATCTGGGGCCCCAGGTCTCCTGCCCCCTCCGAGGTGCCCACCGCCCTCACCGCGTATTTATGGCCACTTAATCTCTGCGGGCAGCGGCCCCCAGCATATCTGCAAGTATTGATCAGCTCTGGCTGATAGAAGTTCAAGCTCACGAGGTCTCGCCCCTTGACCCCCAAATAGGGTATGAATCTCCATTGAATGGACTGACGTTCACGCCTGGCTCCTACCCCCGCTGGAGGCTGCAAGAAAATCGATGAGAGCACTGATGACCCACGATTTATAGAACACCTGCCGTTTTAATATTAGAATAAATGCCACATCGCACAGGGAGGGGGATGTGGGGGTCGCAAGGAAAATATTTCTTAGTCTTTTCTGTTGGAAAATGATGTGCGTAGAATTTTATGAAGTCAAATTTATAGACTTCATTTAGGCTGATAATTTAAAACTCCCGATGAGAAAGACATTAAGTAGAGTGCTGGGCGGGGGTGTGGGGTGGGGGGGGTGGGCAGGCTGGACACGCGGGTGGGCCCGGAGCCGGAGCCGGAGGGGGAGCGGCCCAGGGGCAGGGAGGGCGGGCCGCGAGGGTTGGTGACTCGGGCGGGGCCACCAAGTTGTCCCCATACCAGGTGTCAGGATTCCCGAGTCCCTGAAGAGGTGAGCCTGCCCGCAGGTGTCCCCACCCACCCCTGGCGTGTCCCGCCCAAGCGTGCACACGCTTGGAGGAGCAGTGCCTGCATGTGCACACTCGTGCACACGCCTGCCCCTCTCCCCCAAGGCTGCTTCTCCGACTTCCCTGCACCGCTGCGTAGTGGAGGTCGGGGGACACCGTGCTGTAGAAACTGGCTCAGGCCAAGAAAAGAGCGTCGCCGTGGGGTCTGACGCCACAGCAAGAAGCAAACGCCCGCCCGCCGGGGAGCAGGCCAGAGGCCACGGGCCCCCCAGGCCGCCTGCCTCCCAGCAGAGGGGTCCCGACAGGATGGCGGGGGGGGGAAGAAGGGTCATGCCCAGGGCCCCTTGACTTGTCCCAGCCAGAAAGTCCCTTCCAAGGTCTGTCCCTCTTCGGAGACTGGCTGGGGGCATCTGCGGCTCTCAACTTCCCACGTGGTTTGAGTGAATCCCTTCCCCTCTGGGCCTCAGTTTCCCCATCTGTAATGGGAGGATCAGCGGTCTGTCCTTCCTTGCCGACTGAGAGCCCGAGATTCCAGGCCCCAGCCCTGGCACTGGAACCTCCCCAAGGGGTCAGCTCACGAGCCTGCCCTGAGCCCCTGAAGCCCCTGCATGTGGGGCCCGGGCGCCCCACACTCCTGCCCAGCCTGCGCCTCACGGACCGCAGTTCTCCCGGGAATCGAACTGACACTTCCTGCCGGAGGTGGAGGCCAGGCTGGGCAGGGGTCAGCTTTCCCAGACAGGAGAGCGGAGGACCGGGGAGGGGGCCGAGGAGGATGCCCCAGCCTGGGGTTCCCCACTGAGGACAGGGGACACTGTTTGCAGGGACGGGGCTGGGGCAGCCCACAGATGGGGCCCCACCCACCCAGCCGGCTGGGCTCCTTCTGTGCACTTGAGAAAACCCACTCACCGGTGGTTTGTGCCTGGTCCCCGGGCACCAGGGCTGCTCGTGAGCACGGGCCCCTGCACACCCGGGAGGGGGCCCTCACCCCACACAGAGATCTCCGAGCGCCCCGCTCGCGTTCATGGTGCCCCTCAAGCGGCACCAGGATCCCCCCAGACTCGAGGGATCTGGGGTTTCCTCTGCCCCGGCCCTGCCCCTGTGGTCAGGGCTGACCTCTGACACGTGACAGAGCCCTGCTGAGTGCAGGTTGTGTGTGGCACCTGCCGGGACCCAAGGCCCGCAGGGAGAGGGGCCAAGGGCCGGCACCCTTGGGTGGGGACCTGGCCAGGCTACGGCACCCTTGCCTGTAAAACGGGGTGTAGGAGGAGCTTGTCCCGCCTGGTGGCCAGGACACTCGGAGGCGAGAGGTGTGTCTAGCACAGGGCCCAGGAGGTTCCCTGGGCACAGTGGTCGCTGGCTCTGATGGCTGAAAACTGCCATTCGCATCCCGGCTCCTCCAAATGCCGCCCGGGCCGAGAGTCCGGCGGTTTTCCCCCAGTCTCGGCAGGGGTGATCCCCGGGGAATGCGCGTCCGGCTGGTGCGACCCCAGCCCCCACTCGGTTGCCACGCTACCCGCTTCCCGGCTCAACGCCCGCTGGCTCTTAAATCAGGAGTGCCCCAGCGGTGGCCTGGGAGGCCCCTGCGTCTTTCTCGGTGAGGAGAGGAAGAGCGTCCGCGCTGCTTCCTCCATAAACCCGGGCGCTGCCCGTGGTGCCGGTGCGGGACGGGCATGTTTTACGTTCTCAACTGTATTAAGCGAGCGAGCCCGGCCTGGGCAGGCCGCCTCCTCCCTGTGGTCAATTCCGCCCCCGAGGCGATAAATCTCCAGGCCTGTGATTTGTGGCTCTGTGCGCCCAATAAATTAGATCTTTCTTGATGAAAAGGTTGGAGTTCCCGGCTCTGCCTTAGGTCACCGTGTCTGCCCAAGGTAAGTGGCCCAGAAGGAGTTGTGGGCTGGGCCGCCGCCCACCCCCCTGCCAGACGTGTCCCCACGACAGGGGCTCGCTGGGTGGCAGCCAGGACTCGGCGCTTCCACGGCAGGGCCGGCCTCTGCAGTGAGCCGTTCCCGGACCTTTGAGACCCCCCAGATCCTACAACCACCATTGACATTTTGGCTCTTGGTCTAAAAGTTCCAGAAATCTCTGTAGCAATAAAAAACAAAGCCATTCTTGCCTTTCTCAGACGGCAGGATGGGTGGGTGGGAGCTATGCAGCCCAGGCCCCTCGGACCCCTGGCCAGGCCCCTCCTGGGGGCGGCCTCAGGATCCTTCTGGACAGGGAACTTCCAGGTGACATTTGCCAGGAGTGAGGTCACCTGGGGGAGTGGGGCGCAAGCACCGGGGACCACTGGGCTTGGGCTGGCTTCACCCTCCAAAGCCTCGTGGGGCGGCTCGTGCCTCCACGCCTAACCTGTGAGCGGGAGACAGAGCCGCCGGGGGACGGGTCAGCGCGGTGCCTGGGGCCTGGTGGGGGCCGCCCTAACACACGGGGAACGGGAAAAGCTGGACCTTGAATTTTACACCCCTATGCGTCGCCCGCGTGCTAGGTGGTCCCCTGCTAGCCCCGCTGCTGGCTAAGGTTGGAAGGTGGCACCCAGGACAGCTTGGCCCTGGTCTGAAGGTCACCTGGTGTGACCTAGAGGAGAGAGAGAACCACGGCCACAGGTCCGAGTCCACCGCCAGACGGCGCCACGCGAGGGCCCCCCCACACACACACCATTTAGGACTCGGAACCCCACCTCCAGGCCCCCTCCGTTTAATTTACTGCAAATCTGTGTCAGAAACCAAAAGGAATGAGGTCTGCATTTTGGAACAAAAGATTTATGGCCTGGCTCACCCTCAATCCCAGGGAAAGTGCCCAAGAGAAATCGCTCTGCACAGAACAAAACCTCCCGGGGCCTGGGAGAGCCAAAGTCCACACGGCCAGCCTGTGCTCCGGTTTCAGGGTGGAGGGGCTGGGCTGGGGGCTGGGGAGCCCACATTCTTGCCCGGGGAAGGGGCTTAGGTGCTGGCACCGGAGACAAAAGCTCTAACCCCGGCTTCCTCGGACTCAGGTTGCAAAGCTATTACGCTGATGAATCAAATTGTTTCCAAAGCTCTCAGGCCTTTTTGGCTGATTGAATCCAGGAGAGCCCCTCCTTGCAGGCCCCTCGGAAGTCCCAGCTATTTGCTCTTTTTAGTTTTTGGCTAGGAGGGGGTGGGAAGCTGTCCCCGGTCCCCCGGGCTGGCTGGGCCGGCATGGGGTGGGGACGGACATTTGACTGCCATCTGGTGGGAGCCAGGCCCAGACTCGACACTGGTGATCTGAGCACACATCCTCACAGGGCCAAGGAAAGACACGCCATGGTCCTGTCAGTGCTGAGCTCGGGAAGGAAGGGGCCAGGAGGGCGCTGAGTTCAAACCCCTGGGGACTCGGGGCCCCCCGGAGCTACCCCAGCTGGGGAACCCAGGCCCGGGGCCCTGCTGCCTCGAGAGGGGCATGTCCCCAGCACTGCCCAGGCTGGCCTGTAGGGCAAGCTGACCTGCGCGTCCTCAGCTGTCCCGAGCCACAGGAAGGGAGCCCAGGGCGAGAAGCACTGGGAGCCTGTTCAGAGGGGTGGACAGAAGGCCCCTCCCTGCGTCCACAGCATCTGTTTACATCGTTACCTTGCGCAGCCCCTGAGGGTGTACAGTCAGTAGTAGGGGTATCCGCCCAGGACGACATCCGTCTGTGCAATCTGCCCCCTCTGCCCAGGCCCTCCAGCACAGCCCTCCCCAAAGACTTGGCTCCTTTGCAAGTCTGTGGCCACAGGGCCTTTGCACCTGCTGTCTCTCCAGCCTGCACACTCTCCTCCTTCTCCCAGGTGCCTTCCCTGAGCCTGCCTGGCATCGCTCAGCTGTCTGGCTGACCTGCCCGGACCCCTACCATGTGGTTCCCTCACCTGGGATCACTGGAGCGTGACCCCAGCCTGTGTGGCCAAGTGGGGGCTCACTGTCCTGGAACACAGCGGGACAGTCTGGGGCAGAGCAGAGCTGGGGTGGGTCTGTGCAGAGACGCCCATGGGTCTGTACAGGAGGGTCCATGGACGAGGGTCCGCCGTAACAAAGTACCACAAACCGGGGGGCTCAAAACAACAGGAAGTTGATTCTTTCACGGTTCTGGAGGCCGGAAGTCAGAGTCAGGTGCTGCGGGACTGGGCTCCCTCCAGGGCCCCAGGACCCTGCCTGCCCCTCCCAGGTCCTGGTGGCCCCGGAGTCCCTTGGCTTGTGCCTCTGTCCTCACGTGGCCTCTCCTGTGTGTCCCTGTGTCAGCCTCCCTCTGCCTTCTGCAAGGACACCTCTCACAGATTCAGGGCCCACCCTGGGCCAGGAGGGTCCCACCTCCAGATTGCCCCGACCACATCCGCAAAACCTTTTCCCCAAACATGGTCGTGTTCACAGGCTCTGGGGGCTGGGACTTGGACACGTCCCTTCTGGGGTCACCCTCCAGCCCCCTGCAGTTCTGGCAGTGGTGAGCCCCGCCGCCCCCCGACACCTCCGAGTTTTCGTCTCCAAGACCAGCGTCCGGGCCTCCCTCACAGGAACGTGGGGTGCGGCGCTATCGCTCCCGCCGACTGCTGCCCCGAGACTCTGGGATTCCCAGCAAAGCCCCGACAGCCTGGTGAGCCCGGACCCCGGAGGCCGCCGGGGTGGGCTGACTGCCGCTTCCTGCTCTCCCGAGGAAGACTTTGATCTCAAAGAGACGTCCCCAAATGCCCGCTGGGTGTGCGGTGCCCGGCCAGACCGGGGCGTCTGACCCAGCGGATGTCGGCTGTCTTCTTGCTGTCACGGCAGCAGGAAACAGCAGACCACGGCGTGGATGCTTCCATGTGGTCACCCCAGTGGGGTTCGCTGCCACCTCCGTCTCCAGAGGGGGCTCGAGGCAGCTCTGTGACGGCCTTGCTCTGGCCGGGCACCCCACCTCCTGCCAGTGCACCAGGCGCTGGGTTGGAGCAGAGGAAACAAAGACCTGCTCGGCGCCTGCCCCTCACCCGCCACCTGTGGACCTCAGGGGCCACGGCTCACCCGGGCAGAGCCACACACTCCACGCTTGGCAAGTGTGGAGGCCACCTGCCACTGGTGAGCCAGCACGGGCCACACCTCAATGCCCTCCTTCCCGCAGGGTCTGTGCTGGGGGCCCTACCCCATCCCCCAGGCCCTAATGCTTGCGCATGGAGACTTCCACACCCTGCCAACCACAGTCATTAGCACCAAGAGAGACCGGGACCCTCGATGTCTTAGCAGGCTCTCGTAATAATCGATGTACTGGGACCACTGACCCCGTTGGCAGAGGGGGCACCATCTGCTCAAGTTCACGGGGTAGCTGCTGGCGGGGGGAGGGGGCAGGGAGCCAGACCAAGGCCACGTCCAGCTGATGTCAGAGGCTGAGCTTGCTCTGCTTGCCCCACTTCTGACACCTACCAGGTGAAGTTCTCCAGCAGAGTGGGGGCCCTGGGGTGGCCAACACCCCCAAGACCCCACCAGCCTCCCCAGAGCAGCCTCTGAGGCTTGGGGGACAGGCTGCAGGGGCCACTGAGCACCACATGCAGGAGGACGGCCCCCTCTGCCCAGGCTGTGGGTCCCTTGGGGTCTGCCTCCTCCCAGGGGCAGGGGGGTGCGGGGTGGGCCCGAGGGCCATGTCCCAGCTGTGCTGAGGCTCTGCCAAGAGCCTTTGGTGCCAAGCCCTGGGCTTGGCGCTCTCGTGTTGATGGGGGGGGTGTCCGAGGGCTCTTGGGTGGTGTTAAATTGCACAGGACGGAAATTAGACCCCAAGCAGCCTCTCTGAGAAGGGGGGTTCTTTGCTCCTGGGGGGTAAACTCCAGCCTCTCAGCCTCCCTGCTGCGATTCTGTCAACTTAATTTGGGCTTTTGTTGCGGGCAGCTCGGACGGGATTACCGGGGGTCCAGTTACAGCTCCCAGTCTCCCCGCTAATGTGCTCAGGACGGCAAAGGTGACCCTGAGGCCTGGTTTCCTGTTACCTGGGAACCTCCGCTGTTCCTGAGTGCAGGGCCACGGGACACGCAGGCCTGGGCCCTATGCTCTAGGGGCTGACAGCAGCAGAGAGACGGCAAACACGCTGCTCACCAGGAAGATGCTTTCGCTGGTGTCTAAAGGCAGCCAGGCGGGGAATGAGAGGGCGAGTGCCCGGCTGTGGCTGAGAGATGGTGGGGACGGGAGGCCACCGGGGGCACGTAAACGGAGGCTTTGATGACTCAGCGGACATGGCCACATGTGGGTCAGGGCAGGGGTGTTTCAGCCAGTGAGCACAGCACCTGCCAAGGGCCTGAGGTTGGCAGTAACAGGCCAAGTCCCACAAGTGGGAAGGAGGCTGCCAGCAGGGAAGAGACAGAGGGGGCCAGGAACCGTCAGGGAGTGGAGGGAGGTCAGAGGTTGAGGGTTCCCAAGACCGGGGTGGGGGGTGGGGAGGAGTCCCAGGCAGGGAGCAACCGCATCTGACGGGCCCCCTGGGAAGGAGGTCGGGGCCTGTGTCGGTGTGGGGTGGCGGAGGGGGACGAAAGTGTCCCTGGGGTCAGCGTGAGGGGCTGCCGTGGCTGAGCAGAAAGTGGGTGGGTGGCCCTGGCAAGGAGACAGGCTTGAGTGGGCACCATTTCACAGAGAAGGAAACTGAGGGTCAGAGAGGGTCAGAGGCAGTGCCCACTGTGGCCAGGCCCACCCCCCGGCGACCACCCTTGCTGGGCTGATGGGCTGACGGGGAGCCCAGCCAGGCGCTGCAGGGTCTCTCCGTCGCTGGGTGGCCTCTGCTGCCCCCTGGCTGCCACCCTGGCTGGGCAGCATCAACCTGACCATCTATTACCCCGGACTCCGTGTGGGGCCCAACCTGGGACTCTGCAAACAGGTTCACCAAATTGTCAATTAAGTGAAAATCAATCCCGAGCCATTCATCACAGCCTGCTGGGGCCGCGCGCGGGCCGCCATCGATCGGGGCCTCCGGGGAGCGATTGAGGCCAAGTGCAGCCCCGCATCTGCTGCATCAGGGCAGACGCCGCGATCCGTCATCCCCAACGGCCGAGGCCGAGGTGGGGCCGGGGGAAGGGGGCGCAGGGCCCCCAGCAAGCCCGGCCTGCGCCCGGGAGGCCCCTTTTCCTCCCACCTTGCAGAGTCCGGGCGTGCTCTGGGGTCTCTCCCTCGCGAGGGGCATCGCCCTGAGGTCACGGCAGGGGCTGGGGGAAGTAGGGGAAGCCCGGCCCTCTTCCCATCCTCAGCCCCCCACCTTGGCCTTGTGGGAGAGCCCCCCCACACTGGCCGTGAACTCGGGGCACCCTGACCTCTGTTCCTTGAATCATCAGTCCCCACCTCTCCCGAGCCAGCACGAGGCTGTGACCCCGCGTGGACCCCGAGTGCATGGAGCCAAGCTCAGGCCTCCCCCTGTGGGGTCAAGGGGTCTGGTGAGGCCCCATCTGCGGTGTCGGGGCCCAGACAGCAGGCCGGTGCGCCCCCGGAGACCGGAGTGCTCTCTTGGCGACTTCCCCAAGATGCCGGTGCGTGCCGGGAAAAGGCAAATGCCGGGCACAGGCCCCAGAAATGCCAGGGTCTCCGTAATTCCTTCGTAATGCAGCGGCTGTCACTTTTATGTCAGGAGGAAATAAATTGCCTCTGCCCCCCTGCAAACAGCCCCAGGCCCCTCACGCTGGAGCTGGGCTCGCCTGACCTCCGGCCCCTCCCCGCAGGCCTGCAGGGCCGCACAGCCCTGGGGGGACCCCAGTCGCCAGCCCAGTGCCTGGGGCGGGGGGAGGAGCCCCTCTGGGCACCAGAACAGCCACCTCATTGTTCCCACTGGACAGAAGAGGACGTGAAGGGACAGTCCCAGCCCCTCCTCCCAGCTCCAGCGGAGAGGGGACCGGCAAGGGCGACCACTGCCAGGGCCCCTCCCCCCCCCCCCTCCGCAGGAGCCCAGCTGGGCGTGGGGGTGGCCCGGACAGCAGCTGGGTCACATGGTGAAGGCCTGCGCAGTGTGGATACCTGTTGACCTTCCCGCTGTGGTTGCCCGAGCAAACCACAGCCGGCCGGCCATGACCGCCCACAGTGGGGCCGGGGAGGAGAAACGCTTTCTGCCCACTGGCATGCTGGGAGCATCATTCATTCATTCATTCATCAAGAAATATTTATTAAATCATTGCTTCTGACCCTGTGGAGTGAAGGGCTGCGTTTGCTCTCAGGCCAGGAAGAAACAACCGAACAGGGAAACGTCGGAGACGACGGTTTTCTGACGTCGGAAGAAGGCACAGGACGGCGACCCTGCGGGGGAAGCAGATGCCACGACCCTGCGGTCACCCGATCGCTGCCAGGCCACGGCCCAGGGAGGGACCCCGAGAGTCCACCCATCTCTCTATGCTGAACACACAAGGTAGAAAAGCCGGGGAGGCTGGGACAGGGAGCCTGAGCACAGGAGAGAGTTGCACAGAGCGGGAACAGCCCCAGAGGTCTGCAGAGGGGTCCCCGAGTCTGCGGCTGAGTGTTGATTTGCAAATGTGGGCGAGGAACCACACACGGCTGGAACGAACCACAGGAAAGGGGCAGACGGAGGACCCTGCCGATCTCACCCGGCTGGGAGCAGTTTGTGTTTCCGCCCGTCAGAGTGAAAAGGCCCCAGGACACGGCACGCTGGCTGGCACACCCAGAAGGGCATTGCCTTAGCACGGGGGCAAAATTAGCCCTGGACAGAGATGCTCTGGCCTCACAGACTATCAGACTCAAGGTCAAGCCTCCGGAGGACCAAACTCTCTCCAGTGATTTAATTATACTCCAGAGCAAACCTTAGGAATATCCTCCGGGAGGGTCGCCGAGCCCAGGAGTTTGAGACCAGCCTGGGCAACATAGTGAGACCCCATCTCTACAAAACAAATTAGCTGGGTGCAGTGACACCTGTAGTCCCAACTAGCTGGGAGGCCGAGGCAGGAGGATCACTTGAGTCCAGGAGATCAAGGCTGCGGTGAGCTGTGATTGTGCCACTGTACTCCAGCCTGGGCGACAGAGTGAGAATCCATTTTTAAAAAAAGAAAAACAATATTTACAGGAATACAAAAATATCCAGCCCATAACAAGATAAAATCCAAAATCTGACATCCAAAAATTGCCAGGCATGCAAAGAAGCAGACAAAATATAACCCGTAATGAGGAGACAAATCAGTTACTAAAATGACTTGGAACGGGCACAGATGAGAGCGTCAGCAGGCAAGGGTGTGAACCGTCCACACAGCCACATCCCGGTGCTCAGGAAGGCAGGTGCAGGACTGAGCACGTGAAACAGACGCGGAACACGGACGAAGCCCTGAGTCGAGTCCCAGAAACGGGAAACACACTGCGTGGAGCTAGCGGCAGAGCAGACAGAGAGGAAGACAAGACAAGTGGACCTGAAGGCGCAGCCACAGAAACCACCCAAGGTGAAACAGAGAGAAAGGCCAGAACACGTGGCCCGACTTCAGCAGACCTGTGACTGGAGCCCTTGGAGGGGAGGAGGGGGGTGGCACAAAAATGTGAAGAAATAATGGCCCAAACTTTCCCAACTTGATGAAACCTATAAACCCACAAGTCCAGGAAGCTCAACAAATCCCAGACGCGAGGAACGTGAAGAAAATGGCACTGAGGCCCGGTGGGATCAAATGCCTTAAAACATTTGAGGGTGACGTCTGAACGCGGCCAGAGCCACAGACTCGGCGCCTGGAGAAACAGGACCGCGGACTCCGCCCGAGACAGCCGGCGGCGTCGTCCACACCGACCCCACGACGGGCGGAATGTCCACCAGGTCTTTGTCCGTCTCCCGCGTGTCCGTGTAACACGCCCCTGCTCCCTCGACCTCCCGGACGTGGTCCCTGACGACGACTTCTCTCCTCTGCTTTGATTCTGAGCCGCGAAGGTGACATGCAGACTTTTCAGACACAGGAAGCCGGAAGATTCGCCACTGGCAAACCCACCCTGCGAGCCACGTTCCGAGAAATCCTTCAGGCAGGAAGGGAAGGGCGGCAGATGAGCACGGAGCGGGGACCAGGTGGGTAAATACAAAACCTTTTATGTAAAAAACCTCTTTAAAAACAGTGGACTGTCACAGGAAAGGTGAAAACACGGCACTGCGGGTCTATGACGATGCACTAGGGTGACAGCAACGGCGCAAAGCCCAGCGGGGACGTGAGTGCCACCGTGAGCGTCTTACTCATATGTGAAGTAGCGTGACGTCACTTGGAGATGGACTGTGATAAATTTAAGACGTACGACCCCTAAAGCAACCACTGAAAACACAAAACAAAGGATTATAACTAATAAGCCAAGAAAGGAGGTAAAATGACGTCATAAAAATACTTGATTAATCCAAAGGAAGGCAAAAAAGGCGGGAAAGGGAACAGAGAGCAGATGGGAGAAATAAAAACAATAGCAGGTGATGGCGATACTCACATTAGGGGCAAATGGCAAATGACAATGAAAAGGCAGCGATTGTGTTGTTCAGCCATGACAGGAGTGGGATTCTGACACGCACTACAAAATGGGTAAACTTTGAGGACATTTGCCGAGTGACATACACCAGCCACAAAGGACAAACACCGTACAACTCCACGCACTCGAAGTATCTGGAGCCGTCAAAGTCATGGAGGCAGAAGGTGCGGTGGCGGTTGCCAGGGACAGCGGGGAGGGTGGGCGTCACTGCGGGTGGGAGTGGAGTGTGGTCTGGGTGACAGAACATTTGAAAATAGGTGGTGGTGGTAGCTGCATCGCAATGTGTTTTTTTTTTTTTTTTTTGAGACAGAGTCTCACTCTGTTGCCCGGGCTAGAGTGCTGTGGCGTCAGCCTAGCTCACAGCAACCTCAAACTCCTGGGCTCAAGCGATCCTCCTGCCTCAGCCTCCCAAGTAGCTGGGACTACAGGCATGCGCCACCATGCCCGGCAGCATCGCAATGTGAATGTGCCAAATGCCATCGAATTATACACTTAAAATGATTTAAATGGCAAATTTTATGTCTTACCACAATTTTAAAAAACTAATAAAGTAGTATACCAAAACCCAGTGAACTGTACAATTTAAGTGGGTGAGTTGTGTGGTATGGGAATTGTATCTCAATAAAGCTGGTTCTTTTTTAAAGCACGATCGTCCGAATCTATTTTAAAGATCACCGAGCAGGCACTGTGCAGCCGGTATCACCTTGACCCCGAGGATTGAGCACAAAACAAAACCGGCCAGGCCTCCTGCAGCCCCCGAGGTGAGGGGAGAGGGTGGGGGCCGGTGGGCCTCCTATCGGGGCCCGAGGCCATGAGGGAGCCCCATGGGCACCAGGCACAGAGCGGCAGGCCGAGGGGACGGCAGGGCGGAGGCTGCAGGGGTGGCACCTGCGGGCAAGTCGTGACATTGGCAAAGAGGTGGGGGATGGCTCAAGGTTTCATGCCACAACCAACCAACCCACTGAGCTTCTGCCGTCGCTCAAAAGGTAATTTTGAAAGCAAGTTTGAATAACTGGGACATGTCTGTTGCACGGGGTAAAAAACAGGGAGTAAGATTGACTGTGTGGTGTGACATGATCACACACACCATGTATGCACACACACGTGTGTGCACACACATCTGCACACACGCCTGCCCTCCTCCCCTCGCACATGAGGAGCTGAGGCCCAGGCGGGGTGACGACCGCTTGCCCAGGGCTGTTCCCACACGTGTGGCCTCTGCGATTATTAATATTCCTCCCACCCCAGGCTGCTCTTCATGTTCCCCCCAAGGACGACCTGACCCCAGAGGTCTGGTGACGTCTCCCTGCCACCCCACCGGGCTCCTCAGGGACTGCAGCTGTGGCTGAGCGGGGTGGCCCCCCCGCTGTGTCCCCACGTCAGGGTGTGTGAACAACAGGGCTTGGCCATGCCCTCACCGCACTGGTCCTGCCGTCTCAGGAACAAATTAGAATCTTACTTGAATCCTCACAAATCTTTCATTCCTGACAAACCCAAAGGAAGATGGGAGAGGGGGAGGCAGGCGGTGTCCCCTGCTAATCCTTCCAAACTGCTGTTTATTGAAATGAGGCACCGGGGATCGGCAGGAGTCGGATCAATAATGGTCTGTCCAATACAATCAGCTGGGGTGCCAGCCTCCGTGTTCCTTCCAGATCCTTCCAGATGACCCGGGGAGGAGACAGGCCTGCAGGGGTGGGGCCCAGGCCTCCCCGCTCCGGGAACCTCCCTTTCCCCCGTGCACCTGAGGACACAGCCGCCCACCTGAGCCTGCCCCCAGGCATCCGGGGCCCGGCCTTCCTGAGGGCAGCCCCTTCCAGGAGAGGGAGCGCACTGCCCCAGGCTCAGGGACCAGCTCGTGGGGAGCAGAGCCAGCCCCTCAGACGCGACTCCCAGCCAGCCTCGGTGCGGCCACACAACATGCAGTGGCCCTGTGCCCAGCTTGCCTGGCCTGCGCCCCTGGGTGGGGCCAGCACCTCGCTGTGTCCTCGACCAGCAGCTCCTCTGACCCCTCCCCCACCCGCCCGCTGCTGGTCCCAGGAGTAGCTGGACCCCAGCCAGGGCCCGGCTCTGGGTGTCCCCATGTGTGAGCTCCTGGGAGGACGGCTGACTCAGTGCCCGGCTCTTGGGGGAGGTTCATTTTCAATCAGCAGCCAGAGGCTGATAGCGTCTTCCAAGGCCGGGCTGACACAGCTGCACGTAGTGGAATCGCCGGCGCAGATTCTGCCGAGCTCGGGCGCCCTGCAGATTCTGACCTCATTGGTGTGCCCGGCTCTGGCCCCCCAGGGACGCCAGTTGAGGACCCTGTTTTGGGGAGCTGGGGCAGCAGGGACAGGGCAAACAGGCCCCTGCATGAGCCCGAGCTCCATGAGGTGGATTCGACATTCTTGGGCACACCAGGGCCCCTGACACCTGTGGCATGTCCCACTGAGGGACACAGGCACCCAGCACCTGTCCACGGCTTGGCGGGGAGGCCGCTGCCCCTCCCCAGACCTGGAGAGCTGACGGTGGCCGTCCTGTGCAGGAGCCCCTCAGGCCAGGTCTGGGAGCCTTGGAGTCATCTAGGCTCTGGCTTGGTGGGGTGGCGGACGTCCCCCGCCCCCGCCAGCCCCCCACTTCCTTGGAGATGATCCTGCTTTCTGGGCGTCCCCCTCTCGCCTTCAAAGTTGGCGTCTAAAAATAACTGTGACTGATGACTCCAGCTAAGTCCAGAATTGGTCTTTTCGAGGGAGCGTTCCGGGTTCCAGCCTCAGCTGCGGGATATTAAAGGTGGGCGGAGCAGTCGGGCAGTGGGGCGGCAGGTGATCTACTGCCGCCAGCCTCGCCGCAGAAGCATCAATTGTTTGAGACCCGGGCCTGGTGTGCGCATGCGGCCGACTCCGCGGGACCGGCCCGCACCAACGTCTGGAGGGCCGTGGAAATCGATCTCCGGGAAGTGGTCGCGTCCCTGCCAGCCACGCCCGTTAATGTCCCTGTGAAATGCACCAGGTGGGTAAATTTCACCCCAGCACCGGGGCCTTGTTCGCAGAGCTCTTGGCGATCGATAGACAGTCTTTCGGGAGAGGCCGGCGGGTATGTCCTGCCCCTCCCAGGGAAATGGGGGGTCGTTTAACCCAGCCCCTGAACACACGGCCCACCAGCCCCCCAGGGGGCTGGGCAAGGTACATAGGCGGGGCCGGGGGGGGGTCTCTGTGGTGTTGGGTCCAAGGCAGGTCTGTGGAAGGGGTCGATGTCAATCAATCAGTCAATCAACCGACAAATCCAGTGCAGAGCGAGCGTGAGGCCAGGACACCACTTGCACCTGAGCTCGTTGGGTGAACTTCGGAAGGTTTAGAGTTGCCCCTTTCCAGAAGGCTCCGAGACAAATTCACACATTAGGCTTGTACAGAGTGTGTCGGTCGGTGAGGGGTGACACAGATGCCCCCAGGAGGCCCCAGAGCTTAGGGATGGGACAGGAATGTGGCTCTGCTTCCTGGACGCAAAAGCAAAAAGAGGCCGACGCAGCCTCTTCCTGGCGCTCGTGACCCGGAGCAGGGTTTGCCTGCGCCCCCTCTGCAGGCCGGGCCTCCGCCTGGTCACCAGCGCTGCCCAGCCCCTCGGCCCGTCCTTCCTCTGCAAACGCCCTCCCCGAGGCTGGGCTCGCCAGCTTTCCGCGCAGACTGGCAGGGGAGCCCTCCCGGGCCCCCAGGAGACTGACCAGCACCCACTCCCGGCCTGGGCCCCAGTGCCACCCTGCAGCTCTGTCCCGGCAGCGGCCCGTAACCTGGGGGCGGGCAGCTGCTACAGGATCGAAGCCACCACAGGGGACACCACTCGGGACCCCTGGCCCCCAAGGCCCTTTGTCTGCAACTCTGCCCCTGCGCCTCGCCAGCGTCTCTGGGGCTCTGCTTGGCAGGGCCACGTGGCCACGGAAGGGCAGAGACTTGGGGCAGCTGGGGCCCCTCCGTGTGGCTGGGGAAGCGAGGGGTTCTTTTCCCCAGGAGATGGCCAGTCATCTGTCGGTCATAAAGAATGTGCTGGGCGCTGGGTCTGTGGGGACAGGGGCGCAGTGGCACAGTGTCTCACGCTCTAGCCAGCCTCACCCAGGGAGTGCGGGACGGCCGCCTCCCGCCCCCCACCGCGGAGACCCCGTGTAGCTGGCCTGGGGAGGAGCAGGGCCTGCATCTCCCGGGCCCAGGTGGGTGGTACTCGGGGGGCGTAGCGCTGACCTGGCCGCCGTCCTCGGGGCTCAGAGCTCTGCCCCGCGCAGGCCGTGGGCTGCCACGCCTGCCACCAAAGCCACGCCCCCCAGGTGTGGCCCCACTTCTGACTCTTTCGGGAGACCCCCCCGACCAGCTTCTGCTCCCCCGTTGGTGGCATGAGGGGTGTGGGGGGTGTGGGGGCCTCTCCGCTGCTGTCGTAGAGACCAATCGACGGTTGAGACGTCGCTCCGTGTACCCGGTGGGAGAAGGTCACGCGGTTCCGGGAAGCTCACCCCAGACGTGAGCCTCTGCTCGGGCTGGTGCAGGAAGAGCTGACTGGGGCGTGGGAGAGAGGAGGGCCAGCGGGTGGGCGCCCACCCACAGCAGCCCTGCCGCTCCAGCAGACCCTCTCTGAGCCGACCGGCAGATGCAGCCACCCCACGTGGCCTGCCCGGGCTCCCACGCCGGGTCCGGGGCTCCCGGCTGGGGAGGGGAAGGCACCAGAGGCTAAGAGGAAATCAAAAGCAAATTATTTTCGGGATTATAGCCCTCGAGCTCCGGCGAGATATTACCCATTTTTCATAGCAGACAAAAACATTTTCCAAGGGATCAATTTTGCCTGTAGAAGTCGCCTTCTCTCAACCCACAATCCATCATATTTCCCCATTTGCAATTTCTTGGTGTCTGAGTGTTTTAAGTTTCCTATGAATTATCTTACCAAGCTCTCTTTCTTCCTGCTGCAATGAGGCGCTCTGGCCGTGCCGCGAGGCCTGGACACCACCAGGCTGGGGGCTGAGGGGCGAGGGGTTCCGGTGGGGGCGTGGTGGGGGCGTGGTGGGTGCAGGAAGGACATGGTCCGAGGTAGCCCTGGTCCCTCCGCCCCTGTCAGCACAGACCCTGCACCGCCGGGCAGCCGGGCAGAGGTGTCCCACAGGCAGGGACCTGGTCTGGCCGGAGGGGAGCTTGGGGACAGCGAGCAGGCTCGGGGGAGGCCACCAGCCGCTCGGGGACCGGGGGCGGTGGGCGTGGGGGAAAGTTTTTGAGGAGATTTATTCTGGTGTGCTGCTGAGGGTGACTCATCCTTCAAGAGGCAGCGTGTATAAAAATCCCCGTCCTGTTGATTGGTCTGTCACAGTGATTTGTGGCTCTTCCCCCGAGGTAACGGGGAGCAACTGGGCTGGTGAAAGGCAGCCGGACAGATTGCGGAGCGGGGCGGGAGGGAGGCCACGCGGCCGCGAGATTTATTGGCCTCAGCCACGGAGGTCCCTTCAAGGCTTTTAATCTGGCCTTTCAGCCCCTCACCCGCACGCCTGCCGCCGCGGCCGGGACGAGGGTGCCGCTCTGGGCGCCACCATCTGTCCCCGCGGGGCGGAGAGGGTCCATCCTCCGCTGCCCCGGGGGCCGCTGCCTGTGCAGAGCCCGGCGTTACCGAGACGCCATTCACACAGCCGGCAGTCCCGGTTTGGGTGCACAGTCAGAATAGCCGAAAACAGGGCTCTGTGGTCTGTTCTCAGCTGTGCGGCCACCACCACAGTCAATTCTGGAACCTTCCATCACTTCAAAAGACATCCTGTGGGCCGGGTGCGGTGGCTCACGCCTGTAATCCTGGCACTCCAGGAGGCCGAGGCAGGAGGATCACTTGAGCTCAGGAGTTCGAGACCAGCCTGAGCAAGAGCGAGACCCCATCTCTACTAAAAAAGAAAATGAAAATTAGTAAAACAGGAGCCCTGTGTCCTTTAGCGCTTGCCCCCCAACCCCAGCCCCTCCCAGCAACACTGATCTGCGTCCCGTCCCCACGGATGTCCCTGCTCTGGGGGGGACGTGGCTTCTCCCGACGCCCACCCGCGGTGCGGCCCGTGTGGGCGCTGCCTTCCCGCCCCGGCTGAGCGCTGCTGTGTGTCCCGTGCCGTGTGGCCACGTCCGCGTATCCTGCACCCGCCCGTGGACACCGGGTCGCGGCCGCTTTCCGGCTGCTGTGAACTGTGCGGGCCTCCGCCCGGGCTGCCTCCACCTCTCCTGGGCTCACACCCAGGGCGGAAGGTCCGGGTCGGCCGGCCTGTGTTTAGCGGAGCAGGTGGCGGAAATGTGGTTGCTGCTTGCTGACAGCTTCCCTTTAGTCGTCCACTTTCCCCTGATTATGGAAGTCGGATACGGCCCTTTCCCCAGGTCTGAGAACACCCAGACGCGCGGGGAGACACGGCCCTCGTTTGTTCTTCCCTCGCCAAGGTCCTTCTGTAGCTTCGGTTTCCTGACCTGCCCTTTCCTCGCCGTGACTTCCTGCTCGGAGCAGGCTCCGTGCTGTCGAGGACTCTTCCGCACGTCATTTTTGGCAGTTGCATAATATTCCGTGCAGTGGAGGCCCTGCGTTTGCCTAACGGATCTTTCCAGAGCTGTCGGGGGCCCAGAGAACGGTGCCAGTGCGGGGGGTTGGGCAGAGCCCTCCCTGGAGGCGCCGTCCAGCCCGTCACAGCCACTGTTCAGCCCCTTGGGAGCCAGGTCCTGGCCGTGGCATCCGCTGGCTTGAGGGCCCAGTGACAGAGACCAGGGCGGAACTGCTGGCCCGAAACGCAGCTCGGACCTGCCGCCTCCCCTCTCTCTGTGAGCCCCTCCACCCACGGGGGCCTGTCCTTCCCGCCGGGGCCCCACCAACCCCAGAGAGAACGTTCTCTGAGAGGGTCCAACGGGCACCATTGGCCCTCCCGGCCCCACCCCCACCTGGCACGGGGCCGGGCAGCCTGGCTGCCCAGCTCCCTTCCTGTGCCGCAGCTCCCGGGTCTGATCGGCATCTTAAACCGGTTCTGGAGCAGAGTCTACTGTGTCCCCAGAGGAACGAGCCCCTGTTCCGGCACTCACGGGACGTGGAGACTGAGGGTGGTGGGCACAGAGCCCTTCCTGCGCCAGGCTCTGCCCTAAGTGTTTGACACCTGAGTGTCCGTTTAGCCAACATGCCCACCGCCCAGGTGAGCAGCCTCTGGGTGAGAGGGTCCGTGGCCCCCCCAGGGTCCCGAGGCTGGCAGGTGGCAGAGCCTGTTTGCCCAAGTAGCCCCTTTCTCAGCCCGTCCCCGGTCAGTTACCCTGCCCCTGCCCCTGCCCCGCGGCCTCCTGGGAGGGGTGGCGGGAGCAGGCTTTGGCCAGCCCGGAAGCCGTGTGGAGAGCAGAGAGCTAGCTGCTGGCACTGACCACAGGCAGCAGGAGCCGAGGGTCCTGCCCACGTCTGGGGCTTCTCCGTTGGGTCAAGGAAGCCCTGGCGGAGGTGGGCGGTGGGCAGGGCACGCCCGCCCAGCCTTGGCATGGGCACAGCGGGGAGCCGCTCACTGGCTCTGGGATGGTACTGGCTCCAGGACTCAGTTTCCCCTTCTGAAAAATGAGGTTTGGGGCCTGGGTTGGCTCAGAGGGGTCTTTGAGCTATGTGTCCCCCTGAGCCTCCGGCCTTAGGTGCAGGTGCCATCACGGTGGGGACAGTAGAGCCCAGTCCTGGGCTGTGTCTGGGGCCCCCGAGCCATGAAGTCCTGAGACGGCCGTGGGGGTCTGGCGGGGGGCTGGATGCCAGGTTGTTCCTGCCTCTGCAGGAGGGGGCTTCACCTCCCCTCCCCTCAGCGAGGATTCTCCCAGTGGCCACGGCAGACATCTGAGGCTGAGGCCCAGTGAGGTCACTCCTGTGACCTGGCCTGGAAAAGCCACCATCTCAGCCCACCTGCCCTGTGGCCCATCAGGGGACAAGTCCACTCCTCTGGCCTCTCCCCAAGCCCGCCCCAGCCTCCGCGGCCCCTCCAGCCTCCCACCCGTGCCCAGCCGGAGCACGGCCACTGATGGAGCCCACTGCC
>CM052443.1:127650827-127679041 GCA_028533085.1 Varecia variegata
GAGGCCCGAGGCCGTGTCCTGGCCGGGAAGCGCAGAGCCCGCAGGCTGCTGTCGCGAGAGGGCCAGAGAGTCCCCCACCTCTGCCCCCACCCTACAGCGGGCTCCGCCTAGACCTTGGGCCCAGGGTGCCCGCTGCCCTCCTGGAGGCTGCGATGCCACCCTCTCTGAGCACCTGTCCCTTAGGCTCCCTGGGAATGTTGCCCCCCACCTCTGCGACTTGGCTGTCACAGTGCCGGTCAGGTGCTGCCAGGCTCTGCCGGCAGCTCGGAGGGGGCTGGGGCAGACAGCGCCGACGCCGGGGAATGCCAGGTGTGGTGTCCCCAGTCTCAGGGGGGCCCTGTGTCCCTCCACTACAGCCCAGCCCTGGTGCCCAGGGGACAGGGGCCTTGGCGGCACCCCCACCCAGGCTGGGCTGGGCCTTGCCCTTCAGGACCTGCCGTCCCGCCCACCCGCGCTCCGTAGGGCCAGGCGCCCCGCCCAGAGCACCACAGAGCCTCGATGGCCGGAAGAACACACCAGGCCCACCCGCCTGGGATTCAAAGGGAGCAAACGCACTTCAGGGGACGTCCCGGGACCCGAGTTATGCGCGCTCTTTGTCCCTAGCAGTGGAATCCCTGGGATGGGGGTGTCCTCTATCCCCTGGGGTGGTGCCCACGGCCCGGCTCCGGTTACTGCGCGCGACTCCATCTGCCACCGAGCGGCCTGGCCTCGTGCATAATTCAGGCACCTCAGAGAGGCCCCCGAGGATGGGTATTGACCAGCGAGTGGCCTGATCAGATGTCTGGACACCAGACACTCGCTGAAATGACACGTGTCCTTTTGCCCCATTTGTGCTGTGGTGACAGGCGGGGCAGGGAGCAGCGTGGGTGGTCTCCTCGTCCAGCTGTGGGGGCCAGGTCGCTGCTAGTGCCCTGGACATGGCCATGAGCGGGGTGGCTCGGGGTGGGCCGAGGTGGGCTCCAATTCCAGCTCCGCCCTGACCTGCGGCGTGGCCTTGACTGCACGGTTGCACCCCCAGCCCAGGCCTCAGTTTCCTCATCCCTGAAATAGACCCAGGGCAGCATCTGCCTCTTGGGGTTGGCGTGGGGGTGACCACCCAGTGACCCCTGGAGGCCCAGCCAGGCTGGGGTTCTGGAGCGCTGGGCTCCAACCTCGGCCCTGAGGACGCCACGGCCCCCCACGCCCTGCCCTCCACGAAACCCGAGAGGCGATTCCAGTTTCTCCTGTTTGATTCTACATGAGACCTTGGACCTTGGTCTGCACTGCCCAGGTCCCACGACCCCCCACATGGGCCACACAGTGGCTCTGAGTGGACACGATGCTGCGGCCACCACGCCAGCGTCCCAGGGCCTGTGGGCCTCCCTGGAAGTCAGGGCAGCAGCGTGTCATCCCGGCCCTGGCACCCAACTCAGTGCCCCGCTGCCCACGGGGTGGACGCCGACCCCTAATGGCCCTGCTGCTGGCCAATCCTGGGGGGCCTAGGCCTGGCCACACATACCCAGGACGTGCAGGCACCGGGGAGCCAGCCCCGACGACCACGAGCCCCGACCTGTGTTCCCCAGACACGCCGGCCCAGGGAGACACCCGCTCTGTCAAGGGGCCCCTCGGAGGGCTGCTGTGAGGACCGCAGGGCTATGCAGGGGAGGGGCTTCCAGCTGAGGGGCCCTCGGACAGCCCCTCCCGCCCCGGCCGGCCCTGGACTTGGGCCCGTTCCGCCCGGGGCCCAACCCCCAGCTCTACTCGCCGCCCCAAGTTGGCACCTGCAGACCAGGTAACCCGAACCACTCCTGTGCTCCTGGGCTGCTGCTTTTTTAAGAAAAGAGGGATCCCTCCCCGTAAATAATTGACGAACGGTATTGACAATTGAACCCTGCAGAACATCTGGCAGGCAGGGAACGTCTCACCCGTCGGCAGCAGTTGGATGACACCGACTCGGCAGAGGGAGGGCGCCGGCCGGGGGCCACCCTGGCGGATCTGGGAGGTGAGCTCTGCCCGCTCACCACGCGTGACCGGCGCCCCTCCCGCTCTGGGGTTGCCCGGGGATGGGGTCTTCCATGCAAGGGGACTTCACGGCTCCCTGCCACTGTGCTGGAGGCCACGCTCTTCCTCAGTGGTGCACGTGGCTCCTGCACACGCTCACACACACACACACACACATCACAGGTGCACCCCACACAACACGCACACAGGTCTGCACACAGCATGTCGCATGTGTACATGCTCGCATGCGTGTGCACGCACATGCCCATGCACACACACACTCGTGTTTGCACACTACACATGCACACAGAGATGCGTGCACACACACACACGTGCACAGTTCCTTTCCTGTGGGGACCTGCCACCTCCACCCTGACTCTGGAGGCCCATTGGAGGCTCCGGGGGCTCCTTCAGCTGCGGTTGGAAAGTTCCCTGGGACGCCATCCTCGGCGGTGGGGAGGAAGGACGTGAGGAGGGGACGGTGTGGTCCTGCCGGGCCGTGGCCTAGCTATGCCGGCAGCAGCTCTTTCCTTCTAAGGCCTGAGTGGGGAGCGGCCCGGGGCATGCTGAGCGCAGGGTGACACGGGTGAGGGGCAGGGGAGGTGGCCAGGGCATCCCTGGAGGCACCCAACTGTTGGGAAACGCTAGGAGGGGCGGGGTGAGGGGCTGGGGGGTGCACATGTGGGCAGGCCTCTGGGGAGTAGGGATTCTGCTGGGGGGGCCAGGGCACCCCCACAAAGGCCTGGGGGAGAACCTCCCCCAAATGGAAACTGATGTCTGAACTCACCAACCCCAGGAGGCCCAGAGAAGGGCCAGAGCAGGTGAGCGAACAGCAGAGGGGACCCGCCCCAGCCACACGGTGGGGGGGGGCTTCCTGGGGGGGTGGGTCTCGGCTTGGCCCCAGCAGTGGGTCCCGCCCCACACGGGTCCCGATTTCCCTGTAACTGGCCCCGCTGGGCTCCAGAGGGGTCGTCATTGAAACCCTCCTGAGTGACTTCGAAGCGTGGTGCAGGCGGGTGCCCCCATCTCGACCCCTGGGGGTGCGGTTTGGATTCGGAGCTTGGGTTGGGCCTCTGAGAGGGGCCATGCAGGTCACCTTCCCAGGCGCCAGACTTGGGAGGGCGCAGGCCTGGCTCGGGGACCTCAGTGCAGGGTGGGGGGTCCCTCACGTGCCCCATAAGCCTGGAGCCCTCGGGGGCGGGAGACTTGCTCCAGGTCTCACGGGAAGAGCAGAGCCAGGCCCTGCCTCAGTTTCTCCCTACACAAAACAGACTGGGGCCCCCGTCGCCTGGGACCCCAGGAGACCTTGGGCGGGGCATTCCCAGGACATCTCCGGCATCTGCATCCACACTGGCATCCACCCGGCAGCCCTGGGTCGGCCCGATGGCGTTGGCTTGTCCCTGACGGACACATCCCAGGGCCTGTCGTCCTGGGACCGGCCAGCTCTGCCCTCAAGCCTGCCCATGGGCCACCCACGTTAGCACTGACATGAGCCCCTCCTCCCCAGGAGTCGGTGGCCCGCCTGGATGTCAGACCCCGGGTCCCCGCCAGAGGCTGCCTGGGACCCTGGAGACAGAGGAAAAACATGTTTTAAATTTTTCCAGTTTTACAACCTGGAGACAGGCTTTTAAACGGCCTCGCCAGCCAGGGAGCGGGGGCTCCTTTCTGAGGGAGTGGGCTGTGCACACCCCCCCCCCACCGAGGATCCTCCCCAAGCCCCCAGGGAGCCGCTGGCCTTGAGCGACGGTGCCGGACAGCCCAGGGGACTGTCCCTCTGCTCGTAGAATAGTGATTCTGGCCTCACGCATTGATTTCCGTGAGTTTTTAGAGGAAATTTTATTTGTTTGGGGTTTCTAGTCATTAAGTTAAAAACAGTAAAATAGAGCAAAATCAATACCCGCCGGGCCCAGCGCGGCATCCTGATGGAGAGTCGGCAGAAGACGTCTCGCGGCTCCCCGGGAAGGGCCCTCAGCTGGCACCGTGGGGCTCGTGGGCTGGTGGGGACGCGGCAGGTGCAGGGCGCCCGGCAGTGGCCAGGCAAAGGGACAGTGATCTCCAAGAGCACAGGGTCCCGGGCCGCCCACTGCCCCTCACCCCTCCACTCCTTTGAAGACCTTTCATTTGAACCAGGATGCCGGTGTGGTGCCGGGGACGCTCCCTGGGAACGGGGCCCCTGCGGGAGGGGCGGGGAGGAGGCCCTGCTCTGCTCTGGTGGGTCCGGCCAGCCTTCCGCTGCGTCACCCACGGGGTCCCCTCCCCACATGTGGCGGGGCTGCCTCTTGGGCCGGGAGGACAGGCCCTGTGCTGTGGGCTCCAAGGCGGGTACCAGTCATGCTGGGACCCGGTGAGAACAGAACTTACTTTCGGAGAACTGCTGACTAGGCAGCTGCAGCCTCAGAAAGCTCCAGAGAGTTCTGGAAAGCTCCCTGTGCCGCCGGGAGCCCACACTGGAGTGGGCAGAGACAGCTGGGGGCTCTGTGGGCAGGGTGGGGTGGGGGTCTCAGTGCGGGAGAAGAAAGCTGACTTGGTTCTCCAAGCCACCAGTTTCCAAAAACTTGTCTTGGGGGACCCACATGTGTGCCCCGGCGTAGGGCCTGGCTGGAAACCCACAAGCTCTGGCTCCTACAACTCAGCCTCAGAGCACGGGGCGGGCTGGGGCCCGGCAGGCAGGTGGCCTGGACTCGGCCTGTCTTTCCTATGACAGCTTTATTGAGATGATTAATAATTCACGCAGCGTTCCACTCACCCGGCGCAAGTGCACACTTCAGTGGTTTTAGCATATTCACGGCTGTGCCGCCCTCACCACTGTCCACTTTAGAACATTCTCTTCTTCTCAGAAAGAAACACTAGGAAATTCGACACGCGCTGCACAGGGATGAGCCCTGAGGAGTTGTGCTGAGTGAAATACGTCAGTCTAAGGGACAAGTCCCGTACAGATCCACTCTTAGGAGGTCCCCGGAGTCGTCAAGCTCAGAGACAGGAGGAAGGAAGGTGGGGCCGGGGGAAGTTGCTGTTTCCTGGGGACAGAGCAGCAGGCGGGAAGGTGGACGAGCTGTGGGTGGACGGTGGCGATGGCTGCACAGTGTGAATGTCCTCATGACACGGAGCCATGCGCTCAGGACTGGGGGCGCTGCGTGGTGCTTGGTTGTGCGTGTCGACTCGACTTGGCCACGGGATGCCCAGATATTTGTTTAAACACTTCTGGGCGTGTCTGTGCCGGAGTTTCTGGGAGACATGGGCATTTGAGCTGGACTGGGGTGGTTTCCAGCCTCCACCCCTGCGGCCCCCAAGGCTCTGAAGAGGAAGGAAGGGTTGCCACCCATGCTGCCGTCCCCGGTGCTCAGGGGCTTGGACCCCGTGGGTGCCCAGGAGGAGCTATGGGGCCGGTGTGTGAGGGGTCCTGCATGCAAACGCCCAGAGCTCTCCTGGCATCGCCCTTCCTGGGCTGGCAGGCCCCGCGCCACCACTGCCCCGTGCCCTGCACTCTAGGGGCTCAGGGGGATGCTCACAGTGTGGTGGGGTGGCAGCCGCCAGGCTCACCGCTCCCCAGGTGGTGGCCTGAAGTACAGGGGGCTGCAGGGGTCAAACTTTCAGAAAATAACCCACAGATGGACCCCCCCATGCCCCACCCTCCCCCCACTCATAGGACCCCACGTTGGAGCATGTGTCACTCTTTTCCGGGACTCCCCCTCTCCACTCCCAGAACGGGACACCAACAGAGAAGCTACTGTGCAGCCAGGGCTCCTTTCCTGCTGGGGGACCCCATGGTTGAGGGCAGGAAGGTGGGGGGAGGAGGAGGCAGGGGTTGGGGGAGGGGAATGCAGGGTTGGGGACAAGCCTTGCCCACCCTCACCGGTGGGAGGAAAAGGCTTTTTCTCTTTGGCTGTCTCCAACCCCCGGAATTCAGGAGCTCACGCGATAGAAGTGTTTGGCACTTGAATTCCGCAGAAAATTAAATCAATTACTGAGTCTAATAAAGAACTCCAGGTTTTTAATTAAACTAAGCTTAATTAAATGGCGAGCGCATGGCTCTGTCGATGCTCTGATCGGGCCCGGGGGGGCTGGGAGCATCTGAGTGGCCCATGCTGGCCGTCAGCCGCTGGCAGGGGTGGGGGATCGATCGGCCGCTGTGGGGCCGGGCTGTGGGGGGATGACAGGCCACCAGCGTCCCAGCTGGCACACGGCACCAGAATCTGCAGAGAATCAGTGATTCCTGCTGGACTCCCTGGAGACCCTCCAGGCCTTTGGCAGAGGGCTGGGCCCAGGGGCCCACAGCCAGTGTGTCCCCAGGGTCTCGGGGTCCCCTTCTGGGCTCTGCCCTGGGGCTCCCTGCAGAGACCCAGGCCGGCTCCCCACCCAGCTGCCTCACCGGGTCCCCCGACTCCACTCACTCTGCCCTGCCCCTCTGGGCTCCTAGTGCTTTCCTGGCCCTGAGCCCAGGGTCACCAGTGGACGGAGGAAGCAAAGGCCTGACCCCGCCAAAGGCTGCTGGTGTTTCCATAGACACCATCGGTGCCGGGACCGTGACCCCGGGGCAGGAGAGGCTGGGGGAGAAAACATCTTCCCAAACATCCGCTCCGAGCCAGGCTCGGCTATGGCCCCACTGGGCCTCACTGCCCACTGCCCAGCCGCAGGTGCTGACTGCCGTGGAGGGGACAGGTGGCCATGCAGGATGGGGCCACCGGCCCTGCCCGGTCTGCAGTGGGCAAGCGGGAACAGACGTGGGGATGCTTTCCAGGGGTGCGTGGGGGGTTTGGCTTCAGAGCTGGGCAGCCAGGGGACCTGGGTTCCCATGCTGGTCGTCATGAATGGAGTGCTTGTGACCTCACGTCTGCACTGTGCAGGCTGTGGGTGGGCACAGTCCTGCCTCATGGGGCCACGGGGGATTCAGTGTCATCTGGGCACATGAAGTGCTTAGCCAGTCCCCAAAAGATGCAAAGTGAAGGCCAGGCTGACCGAAAGAGATAGCAGGTCCCCTCCACCTCCAGGCCCTCCCAGCCCTGTTGAACACCCTGGGACATCAAGGACCGTGACAGGGCTTGCTGCCTCTAACGAGGTGTCGCCTTCTGCTCAGGGAGCTCCAAGGCCAGCAGAGCAGCCCCCACCCAGACACCCTGGGCTGGGCAGGGCCACATGGTCCCACCCGCAGCTGGGGGCCATCCCAACCCTTAGGTGCCCTGCAATTCCAGCTAAACTGTCCCCAGGGAAACGGCCTCCCTCTTCCCTGGGGCTGCAGGAATTCCTCGGGGGGCTGCTGACGCCCTGGGGCCTTTAAGCCTCATCCTCCCCCACCCCCGCTCTCAGGCGGGGTGCATAGCTCTTCCCTGCGGCCAGTCCCACACCCCGGTCCCACACCCGGAGGCCGATGATGGGTGGATGAGAAGCTGTGTGCTGGGAGCTTCCCTCCCCGGGCACCAAGAACCAAATGCATAATAAAAAAATAGAACCTTCACTGCGATTGTCTGATCTATATTTATTTCATAACGTGCAGAATTAATAAGATACCAGGTTTAAGGCTACCATGGCAACCGAATACAGAAAGGCTTGTCCCAGGAAATAGATGAATTCATAAATAACCCCAAAGTGCTGATATCAACAGTCACTGGCCCCTGCTGCCAAGCTAATCCCCAACCCGTGCCCCCTGCAGCCTGTGTCCAGGATGTCCAAGGTGAGAGCCACTGAGGCTTGCCCCATGCCACGAGTGTCACTCTAGGGATACCAACGAATGTCACCAGGAGCCTGGCACTCGATGGGTGAGCCTTCTGAGGCTGGTCACACCAGAGCCCTGGCTGAGCCCTGTCCTCAGTGGGGACTGGATCTGCAGATAAATGGCCCCTGGGAGGTGGGAGGGTGGACACAGGTAGACCACCGTACTGCCCCACAGTCCTGCCGGCCAGGCGTGGGCCTCCAGTGCTGCCTTTGTGGGCAGCAGGGCAGCTCCTGTGAGAAGGCATCAGCTCACTCCGCGATCGTGCACTCGTCTGACCAGCTTCTCCTGGCCCCCAAGCCTGGGGCTCAGCAGCAGGCAGTGCTGGCTGGGCAGGGGAGCAGCTGGACACCCAGGCAGGTAACCCAACCTCGCTTGCCAGCGGTGTGCAGTGCTGGGGCCACCTTGGAGCTGCCCACGCGGGCCCGAGTGACAGTCCCCTGGGGACGCTCCCTGGGCACTGGATGGAGCTGGCCAGATGCCATGCCAGCCCCGTGGCCTGCTGTATTTGCCGCCGTGGCTCTTCATGACCTGAGTGTTTGACAACACTGGGATTCTGCCCAGGGGTGTGAGGAGCCCACCCAGAGGGCACGACAGCTGCCTGCAGGACGTGGCTGAGCCACCCTTCTCAGGTGTGTGTCCCCTGCATGGAGTCTGCAGTGCTGTTTGGCAGCTGTGTGCCAAGGCCACTGGTCAGTCCTTGGCCTGGCTGGCCTGTCCTGAGGCCCCTGCAGCCTGTGTCTCCTGCCTGAACAATGTGAACCCTCGCCCCTGCCTGGCCAGAATCCCAGGAGAAAACCCAGCAAGTGAAACCCGGCGGTGGCAGGGGGAGAGGAGGTGAGCACAGGGGGTTTAGGGCAGTGAGACTGCTCTGTAGGACGCTGTGCTGGTGGCACTATGCATTGTCCAAACCCAAGAATGTACAATGTCTTGGTCCTACCAAGAAGGACCCTAATGCCAACTGTGGACTTCGGGTGATGATGATTTTGCTGTGAACCTAAAACTGCTCTAAAAAATAGTCTCTATATTTTTAAAGGGCGTAACCCTATTGACATGACTCCAATGCTTGTACTGGACCATCTCCTTATAAGAGGCCTTCTGAACTCACCGTCCTGGCCCCCAGACTGAATGGAACACCTTTCCAGAAACCCCACAACATCTGTGTCTGGAAGAGCCATTGCCCTGAGGATGTCTGTTTTCTACCCGAGTGCTGAGTTGGACAGCAGGGGACACAGGGGACAGGGCGGGGGCTTCCTGAGGGAAGAGGACCCAGGCTGCGTCGAAGACCCAGCCCAAATGCCCCTGGACATGCGCTGGTCCCTGGGGCCGTGGGACTCCTGCCCACAACTGCCCCAGCAGCCCCGACCAGCGGGGGGGGGGAGACGCTGGCACGCAGAGACGTGGGGCTCCCCTAAGAAGCCATGTCTGTTACTGTGACCACAGACTGTACCAGCAGGAAGGAGACTGTTGACCCTCCTGGTGGAACTGTGACCCCACCCCGCTCCCATGGCAGGTGTCCGGATGCCAGCCTTCCTTGCTAATCGGAGCCCTTGGGCACAGTGGGGTGTCCCTCTCACCCCCGTGCGCCTGCATGTTCTTACTGGGAAGTGGGTCTCCCTCTCTCTGTCTTTGTCTCTCCATCTCTCTGTCTCTGTCACCTGTCTCTGTCTCTCTATCTCTGTCTCTGTCCCCCTCTCGCTGCTGACTGAGGAGGGGCCCTCGGGAGTCGGGGCTGAGCACACACTGGCCTTCGGCAGGGGTCTTCCCCGCTGCGCCCCTTCCGGAGAACCCGCAACTCAGGGAAGAGGCAGGACGGCCCTCCCCGCAGCCCCACCCCCGGGGGTCCCGCCCACCCCGCCGCCGCCGCCGCCGCCGACCGCTGGGAGCCGCGGGAAGAGCAAGGTCGCCCCCTGGCGCCCGCCGGGAGCTCGGCTCACCCAGGCCGGAGCCGGAGGGGTGGGGGGACCCCCACGTGGTGCCGCCCACGGCCCCCACCTGTGCGTCCCACCCATCCCGCCAGGGACCCCGGGCGCAGGGTGCAGACCCCCGGCGCGGGTGCCCCAGGGAAGACCGGGCTGCGGCCCCGCCCGGGGCGCTGGCTCCTACGGAGGGCCCTTTCCCGCCCAGCTGACCCCAGGAGTAAACTGAGGCACAAAGAGCCGGGGTGCGCCGGGGAGCAGGAGCTGCCCTCGTCTGCCCAGTCTCGGGGACACGCAGCCGTCCCCCAGTGGCGCTGCGGATGCGGACCCCAGTGTGGACAGACGCTGTGCGGGCCGGGGCGCCCCCTGCCGGCTGACCGGGCCGCGCGCGGGCCTCCCCGGGCGGGTGTCCCTGGGCGGGGTGTCCCCCGGGCGGGTGTCCTGGGCTGGTCCCCCGGGGCGGGTGTCCCCCGGGCAGGTGTCCTGGGCCAGTGCCGTGGGCGGTTCTCCCACCCCCCGCCCCCTGCCGCGGGCCGCACACCTGCCTGTCCCCGCAGGGGCTGCCGGACTGGCTGCAGTGGGCGTTTTCTCCCACCAGGGCGGAATCTTCAGCTGGGAGGTGGGCGGGCCTGGTGCTGGGACGGCGGCCTCTGCCGTGATGACCAGCTGCCTGGTGCTGCTGGTCGGGTTGTGTTCGCCGGTGCCACTCAGGGACACTGTGACCCCCGTGGGACGCGAGGCACCAGCAGCAGCCCCAGGACAGGGGATGCCCTGCTCTGACGGGTCGGGGGAGGGTGTCCCTGCTCTGACTAGCGCGGGGCAGGGTTCCTGCACGTTGCGCGCTTCCCGGCCTGAGTGCAGGGCGGATGGATGAAAACGAACCCCCAGGGATGCGCGGACAGGAGGTCCCCAGAGGCAGATCACAGAGCCGGGGAGTGAGTGTTTCGTGGGGACAGTGTCAGTTTGGCAAGATGCAGCAGCTCTGTGGGGTGTGGTGACGACAGCTGCACAACACTGTGACTGTGCCTAGTGCCATCGGGCTGTGCACAAGGAAACGTTAAGATGGTAAACTTTATGTCCTGTGTGTTTTACCACAATACAGAAAGAAAGTGGGGAATCAAAGCACACAGCCCTAATCTGGGCCAGGATAGCATTTGATCTGCAATCGTGGAAATGCCATGTCTACTGAAAAATTAAATTTAAAAATGTCAATGACAGCAAGGGTGGCCGTCAGGAGTGAGGAGGGAGGCAAGTTGAGGACACCCCTGCCCATGGCCCCCAGGGGGCCTTGGGTGGCTGAGGGTTGGGGGACAGCAGAACAGGGGCCACAGGGAAGGGGCGTTTCCGAGCACACTGTGGTGTCAGCAGCCCTGGGGACAGGGACGGCAGTGGGAACGCTGGCAGCTTAGCAGCCCGTCAGTGGTGGCTGTGCTTGGCCTGCTCTGAGTGGCCCAGCCTGGACCCAGACACCCTGGTGGCCCGGGGGACTCTGGGCAGGCGTGGGGACGCCCTTCACGATGCTGCCCCAGGCCTCCCTGGGTCCCAGGGCTTGTCCCTTGCAGAACTGCTCTCCCAGCCAAGCTCTTACTCCATTTGCTTCGACAGAACCGGCCCAAAGAGGCTGGAAACAGGGAGTCCGGACACCCCGCCGCTGGAGCGCCGGCTCTTGCTAGGACCCTCCGGCCCGCCTCCATCTGCCCGCCACGGCTCTCCCCACCCTCTGCCCGGGGCTCCCTCTCTGTCCTCTTCCATATCCTTTAGCTTTTTTCTTTTCTTTTTACTGTGGCAAAATACACACAACATAAAATTTACTATCCCAACCATTTCCGAATGCACTTTCAAAACCGGCATTGGAGACATTCACGTTGTGTGGCCATCACTGTCTACCCACAGAACTTGTCCATGGTCAGATGGGGTCCTGACGCTCTGTCCCCAGGAAACACTGACTCCCCATCCCAGCCCCGGCACCCACCTTTCTACTGCCTGTCTCTATGGACTTGACGAGTCTGGGGACCTCGCCGGAGCGGGACCACACGGGATCTGTGTGTTGTGATGCTTCTTTCACTCTGCCTGGTGTCCTCAAGCCTAGCCCATCTTTTATTTCATTTGCATGAACTCGGTGGCTCTATGGGCCGACACTCCAGGCAGCAAGCTGTGCTTCTGCCCGGTGGCTTCCCTGCCACTGCACCTGCTGCTGGGGCCACCCATGCCCGGCTGAGGTGTTCCAAACTAGCACCCCTGAAGCATGCCAGTGTCTCCCTTCCGGGATGGCACCCTCCCGGGTTTCAGGAAAGTCAGGGCTCAGCAGCTCCCTGGGGGCTTCAGGTCCTCCCTCCCAGAGACGCTCCCCCAGTGGAAGCCCCTGCCCAGCGATGACATGGTGACTGCCCTCAGCATGGGTGCTCTCTGCTGCGTGCATTGGAAATGGCTGATGTGAGGTTCCCTTGGCAGGAAACAGCCTGGCTGGTTCTCAGGAGATGGCGCCTGTCCCCAGCAAGGGCGCGTGAGAGGGGGGACTTCAGGCAGGGAGCCCCCAGCCCGGCCGGTTGCAGGGGCAGCGGCAGTGTGCTCGGGCACGTGTCAGGAACTGACGGGAGGTCAGCCCCGGCGGCAAACCCTTCCAGAGAGAGTCATTTGAAATGTGTCTGTGCACAGAGTTATGCACAAGGATGTTCATCACAGCATTATTTATAACAGCAAAAAATTGGCACCGACTCACACGTCCAATCGGGGGATGATGAGGTGAACCACGGTACATCTGGGTGCCGGGTACCCCGTGGCCTCGAGACATTGGATTTAGGAGGAATATTCACAGACATGGAAACATGTTCTCATATACGGTCAAGTGGTGGTTGGCCTGGGGGGGGGGGTGCGGCAAATGCAAGCCCAGGTGTGCCCTGTCAGCCCCATTTTGATAATTAAAGAAAGCACTGGCCAGGTGGAGAGCATCGCAACCTTCTAGGGTGGGGTGGCCCCACGGCAGCTGATAAAACCTGGAGCCCAGCATCGGACGGCCGCGGGCACGCTGGCATGTTTGGCTGTGTCCCGATGCAGGCACCACCTCCAGGCCACGGCCACCCCCCACAGGACACGATCCCGGCTTAATTGGGAATCTCAGGTAGGAACAGGCAGGCTCCGAAGGGGAGACGTGTGTGGAACGGAGGCACCCTGAGCATATCTCCTTCTCACTGTTCTGAAAAAGACTGGGGTGGGGGCGGGGGAGATCTGGGCCGTGGCTGGTGGATCCGAGCGAAGCAGGTAGAGTTTGTTCCAGGAGGTCCTCCCAGGTCAGCAGCACATGTGGGGTTAAGTCCTGTGCCTCATGGCAGCAGAAACAGGTTGCAGGTGGAAAGAGAGCCTGTTCCCTGCCCCACCCCACAGGCCTGCTGCCCGGTTGGGGTGCCCTGCCCGCCCCCGGGGTGCAGTTCGCAGGAATTCATCAGTTCCCGGCCTTCAGGTTGCTCCGGGGTGATTAAATTAGCGAATGCAATCACAATCTGAAGCAAGTTAATTGAGAGAATTTATTTGGGCCTGACAGTTTTATGCATGTTTGATTAAGTATTATAAGGTTTGTTTTTGATTTTGCATAATTTAACTTTAAATCCTGCACTGGGGGGCCATCAACCATTAACGACCAAAATAAACCTCTTTTAAGATGCATCTATTTATGATTTATTTCTGAATGCAATATCTTCCAGATTTTTTTGGTGCTGTTGCCAAAGTGACAAATATGTTTAAAGTAACATTTTGAGCCACCCCATTCACCCTATAAATCTTCCAGAATGTATACAATTCATTAAAAGTTTTGAAAGAAGTACAAGTTAGCATTTATACTGCAACAAGTGACATATAAATGTGTATGTTTGTCTTCTGAGCCCGCCATAAAATATATCTGCCGTGCGAGCTCCTCGGAGCCGTGCAAATCGCCCACGCGCTGGGGTGATGATAAACTCGGTCACAAATCTTCAGTGATGTCAACACAAAACTGTTCAATCAACAGGAATATGAGTGGTGTCTTTTGTGAAATTAGCACAGCAGAAAACGCAGCCCAGGTCTGGGTCAGGGGAGGTGGGCGGCCCCGGTGTGAGCGCTGACCTCGAACTGGAGTCTCTCCAGCCCCCTTTGGGTGTCAGGACACACCCATTGGGTGGCCAAGGGCCAGATGCCCCGGAGAAGACCACGCCCATCAAGAGGAAGGTGAGCGGCCCCTCCCTCCTGGGCTGAAATCCTGGGATCCACGAGCTAAGTCCACGGCCTGCGTTCAGTGAGCTTTCCCCACTTCCCAATGGCAGCATTTATCGAGCACCTACTTGCCCTGCTTTGGCTAAGGACCTTGCATCACGAAGTCCTCATCCGAGGCCACGAGGATGAGCTGCCCAGCTCACAGACGAAGACGTGTACTCAGGAAGGCTGAGGAGTTCACCCAACTGTGGACTCACCCCTGCAGCTTGGGGAGGCAGGAGCGGATGCTTCTGAAATCACGGCAAATCTGACAGTCCCGACACCACCCACAAGGCCCACGTCTGTGGGCCTGCACCCCCACCCTGGTGTCCAGTACTGGGGCAGACAGCGGCACGAACGACTGCCAAGTGCAGGGAGCCGGGGCTGCCCCTGGGCCATGCCAGGCCGAGGCCTGCGGCCCTCTGAAGCCCCCAGGTTCCATGTTCAATGCCCAGCACGAGCCAGGCACCTTAACCAGCCAGTGAGCAAACACCCGCAGGGCCCCACTGTGCGCTGTGCGCAGGAACAAGGCAGAAAACAGACGCGGCCACGGCCCCACAGAGCTGAGGCAGGACGGACGGTAAGACAGCACGTAAGGCAACAAGGACGGCAGAGGCGCTGCAGCGGGCTAGGAGAGACCTGGGCAGGGCGAGCCAGCACAGGGGGCAGTGAGGAGGCCAGAAGGAAGGACTCGGGGCCACACGCCTCTCCCGGGCGGGCGTGGTCTTTGCTGGTGAGGGGAGCTGGGCCCCCCCGCATTCCTGTGGGGACAGCTGTTGCTTTTGTTCAGGCCAGCAAGTGACCCGGGGCAAGTGACTGCGCCGAGCCCCTGCGAATGGGGCCGTAACACTACCCCTTTGCCAGGTCATGTGACTGACACCCTCAAGAGGCAACGCACACACTCTCCACCACGCTCTCTGTGCTCACATAACGGATTATCCCCAAATGCGATGGCTTAAAGCAACGACAAACGCTTGCATAGCGTTGCTACAGCGCCATAACTGAGCATCACATGCGGGGCAGCTTAGACAGCAGGAACTTATTCCCTCGTGGGGCTGGAGGCTCCGGGATCAAGGCGTGGGCCGGGCTCGTAGCTCCCTCGGCCTCTCGCCAGCTTGCAGATGGCTCCTCCCTGCATCCTCCCACGGTGTCCCTCTGTGTGTGTCCTCATCTCTTCTTACAAGGACACCTGTCAGATGGCACTAGGGTCCACCTTCGTGACCCTGTTTCACCCCAGTGGCCTCTTTAAAGGCCCTGTCTCCAAACACAGTCACATTGTGAGGTCCCAGGGCTCAGAGCTTCAACATACGATTTTGAGGGAACACGATTCAACCCCTAAAACACTTTGTATCTCCCCCGGTTCTGTAGGTCGGGAACTAAGGCAAGGCCAAGTGGACGGGTCTGGCTCGGGGTGTCTCACGCGGCTGCGGAAAGGATGTGCCCGGTGAGGGCCGGGCGGGAGCTGCAGTCTGTTTCCCAGCTGGCGCTGGCCGCCGGCGGGGCCTCCCCGGGCTGCTTGAGCACACGCACGACAGGGCGGCTTCTCCCGTGTCCGAGACGGGAACACGGAGGCTGCGATGCCTCTTATGACCCAGCCTCAGGAGTCACACCAGCCACCCTGTCCAGGCAGGAGGGGGTCGTTGTGGGCCACTCGGGGGGTGGCTGCACAATGGCGCGTGGTAGCTGAGCACTGTTCTATGGGCTTCACCTGGGCCAGCAAAGCTGGTCCCACAACCACCCTGGGAGGTCTGTGTCATTGTCCCCACTTTACAGACGAGGAAACTGAGGTCCCAAGAGGCTGCGACTTTGCCCGTTGCTAGGAAGAGGTGGAGCCAGGAGCCAAACTGGGCAGGCTGGGTCTGGAGTACCCACTCTCGGCCACTCCTCCGCTCAGCCCTCCATAAATACCATCTGTCATTTCTGTGACCACCTCTGGACACCACCTGACCGTCCCCAAGGAGAAGGGCATCCTGTCCAGGTTCATGGGGGTAGAGGAGCAATCAGGGCAGAGGGGGAGATGCTGTGGTCCTTTGGCAGGGCACACTGACACCCACATGGGCTGGGACTCTGTAGCCAGGGACCAGTGGGGAAGTGGCCCCCGTAAGACAGCCAGGCACCGTGCCCCGGGGTGTCAGAGCAGCAGGTGGCACCTGTGCAGAGTGCTGGGTGGTTTCGGATGTCACCTGCATGTTGCTCCACTCAATCCATTCAGACACATAACGGACCACCCCAAACGTGGTGGCATAAAACAGCGGCCATCTCGTTGTGCCCAGAGATGAGGAAGGCCAGACCAGGCTTCTCTACCCCACGCTGTCTGGGGCTCAGCTGGGAGAGTGGGGTGTGGGGTGGCAGGCTGCAGGTCACTTGGGAAGCCGCGCACACAGCTGGAGCTACCGTCAGGCCTGGGGCGACCAGAGACTGGCTGGGGGGACGTCTGACCAAGGTTTGGGACCGTCAGCTGTAGACAAGGTGCCAGGGCAGAAGGGCCTCCCCAGGGATGGACCATGCAGGCAATTCAGGAAGCAGAACCCACAGGTACTGTCCTACTCCCACATGCCCTAAGGACTGGCCAGTGAGCGTCACAGCTTTCTTGGAGAGATTCTGTTCCATCTACTCCAGCTGCCTTACACCTCTTTCTATTTTTCCAAAATAGCTTTTTTGTCATATTTAAAACAATATCGGACAATACAGACGTGTATTTAAAAGCAAGTGAGAATCAGCTATAATCCCACCACACACAAATGGCCTCTGCACTCATCTGCCTCCAGGACCCCACCCAGAAGCCACCGCTTAAAGAACACATTTGTGCTGACAATGGGTCACACTGTACCTGATGTTGTGACCTGCTTCTGACTCAGCGCGGGGGGCTGTCTTCCTGGCGCAGGGGGTTCACCTGACTCTAAAGCAGTGTGAGCTTCAGGGCCTCTCCCAAATTTCGTATTTGTAATTTTGTGCTCTTAAGAATGGTCTCCCAAACTGCAGAAGTTTGAGGCCCCGCAAAACCTGCATGACATTCTAGGACCTGGATGCAACCAGCAGCCAGTGACGCCACGGTCAGAACGTTTCCCATGACGGCCACACTCCCCAAATAATCTCCTCCGCTTTTGGCCCGGGGTTACGCTGGTCCACCCCGGAGCATTCTCTGGCCAGTGGTCCTGGGACCTCAGCCTGTCTGAAGCCCACACATATGGCACAGCACCTGCCACCCTGTCCTGTCCTGTCCTTTGCCCCTCAGCTTGTCCCTGTCATAAGCTGGCAGGCACCTCGAGTGAGGACTCTGCTCTGTTTATCTGTGCCCTTGGTACCCAGACCAGAGTAGCGGTGCGGGTGGGTGCCTGATTCTCAAGTGAGTGCCTACGCGGCACACAGCAGGCTGCGGGCGGCATAAACTCGAGCTGAAGCCAAGGCTGGGGGCCCACAGGGACGGCTCGGAAACCCACAGCGCCCCTGCCGCTGGCTCTGCTCCTCCAATGGCATCAGCCACCTGGGGGACCAGGTGTGAAGCCGTGACACGTGGACACAAGACAGCCCTCACCAGCATGCAAGAAGCCCTGAGTGACAGGCGACCACCTGGCTTACCCGCCGCCCTCATCCTGGCCATGGGTACCATCTCCAAGTGCTGGCGCCTAGCAGGTGCCGCACAGGAGGGAAGAGCCCTCTTGGGTAGGTTTGGCTCTAGTGGCTCTGAGGACAGACAAAAGACGAAGCCAGCCAGCAAGATGCTTTTATTATGTCAATGTTCAAACGTGTGGATCTCACAGCTTGGGAGGTGGACAGGTGACTCAAGCTGGATACCAAGGATGGAAGGACGCTTGTTTTTCTGGGGAGACTTGCTGCTGGCCACCAAAAAAGAAAAAGGTTCTTGGCACTGTACCACTTACTGGACCTTGCTGGTCCGGACTTTCTTTGGATTCTAGCTCAGGCCAGGACAGAGGCGGCTCTGGTCCCATGGGTGGGGTGTGGTCTCATCACCAATGCAACCAAGGCCGTCTGGGGTGCCAACCCCTCACCCCAGGATGCTGGGAGTGCAGCACGCCCACCAGCCCTGGTCCAACAGCCAGCGTGCGGAGTCCAGAGCAGCCTGTATCCAATGACTGGGCCTGGTGGGCAGGGGGTCCAGCCCCTTGGTTCCAGTTCCGCCAAGTCTGACTGGCCACCCACTTTCTGAACCCCCAGGTGCTGCCTGATCCCGCCTTCCCCTCCCACCCACCAGCCACCCCAGTAAACTCCGTGCTGGAAACCCCACCTGTTGCCTTTGCCAGCGGACAGGGACCGGGCAGGATCATATGCAGAGCGGGTTCCTGGACAGTGAGTGCCCAGCCCCACCCTTCCTTCGCTGGAGGCTTCCTGGGACCCCTCGGAGTTGCTGCCATGCCCTGCTCCGGGGCTGTACCCTGTACTTCGGCCCACGGGTGACACCCCGCCAAACCCATCACCTCCCCGCCCTGTCGGCACCGAGGCCTGGGGTCGGCGAGCCCCGCCCCGACTCCCCACGCCAGGGGCAGCCCCACCTGCCCCGCTGCCCGTCCCAGCTCTGCTGACCCCAGAGGTCGCCCCCATTTTCGCCGCCGCCCTCTCGCCCCCGTCCCGGGCGCGGGGCGAGCAGAGCCTTCGCACGTGGCCTCGAAGGAACCAGACCTGCGCCGGGCGCCCGCCCCGAAGGCGGCTCGCCCTGCGCTCCCTCCGCAGCGCCCCTGCTCTCAGGCACCCGGCGTGGCAAGCGGCGGGGCGCGGGTCCAGGCTCGAGGCTCCACCCCCGGAGACACAGGAAGACTCCGCCCCGGGCCCCGCCCACGGGGCGCGCCTGGGCACGGCACACTGCCTGCCGCGCGTGCGCGGAGGAGACCCGGGGGGACGAGCGCGGAGGAGACCCGGGGGGACGAGCGCGTACGGCCACTATCTGCGTCTGCGCAGGGCCAGCCGCGACGCCGACGGCGTACAAGGGGCGGAGGCGTTGCGGGCCGCTAGCGGCCCACGTACGCGCGCGCGCGCACGCACGCCCTCGGGAAGCGCCGATTCCGGGACGCTGGGCAAGAGCCCCCGGAGGAGGAGGTGGAGGGAGGCGCTCGCGGTGCCGGGCGCGGGCGGAGGGGGTGGGGGGCCCGTCCTACGGTGGCCGCCGAGGGACAGCGTACGGCGCCCACGCTGGGCCAAACGCCGTCGGCAGCCGCGCCCGCGCGCCCCTTCCCGGCCCGGGCGGCCCCAGTCGGGGGCGCGTGAGGCCGGGTCCGCAGCCGCCTCGCCGGCGCCCTGCCGCGGCCTCGGCACCATGCGGCCGCCCTGCGACCGGAGCGCTGACGGACAGGGGAGCCCGCGGGCCCGGCGCCCGGCTCCGCTGGGCTGCTCCACGGTGCGGGCAGCCCGCGCCGCCGCGGAGAGGGCAGCGGGTGAGTGGCGGGCGGGGCCGTCTCCACGGCGACGCGGGCGCGGGACCCGGAAGTGGCGCCCGGCGGGGCGGGGCGGGCTCCAGGCGGCTGGGAGGCCCAGCCGGCGCGGGTCTGCGGAGGCCGCTGGGCCGGGCGCCGTCTGCGCGGGCGGGAGCAGGCGGGGCCGGGAGGCGCGGGCACCTGTCCTGTCACCAACTTTCCCGCGCCGGTTTTGTTAATATGCGTCCCGGACTTTGAGTTCATTCCCACCCACGGTTACCTGGGCCGGCTGTAAATGGCCTTAGTAGGTGAAACTAGGGGACCTCTTGCCGGTTCTCTCTTCGCTGCCGCCCGGTCTGTAGGGCTTGCCACCCCTGGGCGCCCTTGCGCAGCACGGTCTGCACGGCTCCCCGCTGGATGGAGGGAGCAGTCTTCGGGTTCGGTAGCCTGCCCAAGGTCATTCCCGGGGAATGACAGGGCCAGGGTTCAGGGCCCGCATGTGATGTCCAGAGCCCGCCTCGCCCCTCCATCTAGTCCCTCTGGCACTTGGCTTGTCAAGTTGCGCGGAAGTCACCTGTTCCACCTGGCACTTTCTGAGTTCACCTGTGGGCACCCCAGTCCGCCATCCCGATCCTCTTGTGGCTCCTTGCTGGTGCTATTGAAGGGCTTTGATGATCCCTGGGTAAAGCGGCCACAGAGGCTGGGCAGCGATGCCTGCTGAAGGAGAGAGGGTCGGCCAGTGGGTGAGGGCTGTGGGAAGGAGCTGTCAGCCAGGTCTCTCTGGCTCTCCGGGGTGGGCTTGGACATGGACCCCTCTAGGCAGGTTCCCCCGCCCCACTGCTGTGGATAGAACTGGCACTTTGGGTTTTCGCCGTTCGTGGGCCTCTTGGAAGTATCCTTGGGAGGGTTTGTAAAGCGCAAGCCCCAGGTGCCCACAGATCCCGGTCCTGGACTCTGTTCCTGTGACCCCAGGGCTGGTGTTTGTGCCCGATGCTGGCTGATTTCCTGGGGAGGGATGCCTTCTCCGAGTGGTCAGGGTGACCCAGCCTTTGTCCTCTCTCTGCAGGCCGACACCACCCACAGGGCTCAGCTGTGGGCTCCCAGGCCTAGGCGCCCATGACCCCTAAGCTGCCCACGCCTGGACACTGCCACCACAAGCTAGCGCCACCGCTGGGACCAATGCCGGTCATGCCCATCCCCCGGCGGGTGCGCTCTTTCCACGGCCCGCACACCACCTGCCTCCACGCGGCCTGTGGGCCTGTGCGCACCTCCCACCTGGCCCGCACCAAGTACAACAACTTCGACGTCTACGTAAAGACGCGCTGGCTGTACGGCTTCATCCGCTTCCTGCTCTACTTCAGCTGCAGCCTCTTCACGGCTGCCCTGTGGGGCGCGCTGGCCGCCCTCTTCTGCCTGCAGTACCTGGGCGTGCGCGTCCTGCTGCGCTTCCAGCTGAAGCTGTCGGTGCTGCTGCTGCTGCTGGGCCGCCGGCGCCTGGACTTCCGCCTGATGAACGAGCTGCTCATCTACGGCATCCACGTCACCATGCTGCTGGTCGGGGGCCTGGGCTGGTGCTTCATGGTCTTCGTGGACATGTGAGGGCGCCGCGGGGCCCTCCCCGCAGGCTCTACTCACCGAGCCGACCTCCGCCGTGTTCTGTCCTGGGTGGGGTGGTCAGGGCGCTTTTCCTCTCTGCCCCGCCCAGGCCCCCAGGCGAGGTCTGCAGCACAGGAGTGAGGCGGTGCTGCCCCCAGCTCCCACGCAGGGGAAAAGGGCTGAGACTCTTCTGTAACGGGGACACTGGCACCTTCCTCGGGCTGGCTTTCTGCACTGATGCTCCCTGTGTGCACGTTTGGGGCGCTGTCCCCTGTGGCCGCCTGCCGGTGGCTGCTGCTTGCACTTTTTCAGGTTGTACCGGAGGTGGCCAGTCTGTCCCGTCTGCCTCCATGTGGCCCCCTGCCCCTGTCCTCCCTACAGGACCATGTCTGGTGGTGACTTCAGGCGTCACCAGCAGCTTGGGAGACCCATGGATACGGTGGGGTCTGCTGCTCAGAAGCAAATCTGGAGGGGGACCCTCCTGGCCACACAGCCCCCTTCCTTCACACCTCCGGTCCCGGCCTCAGCCTCAGGAACGTGGGGGCTTCACTAGCTGCTACACCACACTGCCACTAAGCTGTTCCCTCTGCCCTGGGCTGCCTGAGTCCTGGCAGAGCCCAAAGACCACCCTCCTCTCTCACCCTGAGGTGGGTCCCGAGTCACCTTGTTTGCTTAGATGCAGTTTAGCAGGGAGCCACAGAGGGGCTCAGTAGCCAGGGGACCTCAGCAGGTTCCTAGCTTGGGGGCTGGCTCCAGAGCAGACAGTGGCAGATCTGTGTTCATCCTGGGCAGGGCTGTTGAGAACGTTTAGCAGATGCTGTAAATCCCTTCAAGTGTGCATTTCTAGGGAGGCGATTCCATTCCTTTCTGGCTTCTGGGGGAGGGGGTTGGCCTCTGTGCAAGAGAACACCCAGAGTGGAGACGCTTGTCTGGAGCGTCTGGACCAGACGGCAGAGGCCTCCCCGAGGCTCAGCGCAGCCCTGAGTGAGCACCACGGTCACGGGAGCAGACGCGCTGGGCTCCCGGCTGCCCGTCCAGTGCTGGTGAAGGGCACGGCTGCCCCTCTGCTCTCAGTGGCGGTCAAGGCATCTGGGATGTAAAAAGCCAAAATGACCGTGTGGCAGGGGGGCTGGTGGGCCGGGGAGGGGCACAGGGACGGAGTTCAGGGTGGGCTTCGACCTTCAGAAGGACACACCTGGGACCCAGGGGCTCACCAGCCCCCTGGCTCTGACCGTGTCTGTCGGGGGCTGGCAGTGGCTGCAGGCTGAGACAGGCTGCACGGGAGCAGGACACGTAGGCCGACACTTGATTCGCCCCAAATTGTTGCTCCCCCCCAGGCATGGGTGGTGGCCCCTTTGACCCTGCCCTGCCAGGCAGACCAGTGGCCTGGGGGCGGTTAGGACAGTGTGTGCCACTGGAAGAGACACTTAGAAAAACCCAAATCAGGTAGAGAAAGCAAAAAATACCTGGCTGCAAATCATGCTGTGTAGTTTGTAGCCAGCTTGTGTTCGCTGATCTTCCGACTCGAGGTCAGCGGACGGCCCGGTGGGGCAGTTGCCTGGCTCTGCGTGGGCAGGCGAGGAGCTTACCCGAGTGGATCCCTTCTTGCTGCAGAGAATCGTTTGCACTAAATCACGCTGTTTCCTCAAAGAAGCTTTTCGTTGATTAACTTGTTTCTCAGAACCACCGCATCCGCGCTGAGAGTGCAGGTGGGTGCGTGTCTGTGGGGTGGGGCAGCGGGGCCCTGGCTGTGCCGCCTGGACCTCGAGCGCACAGCACAGGGAGTCGCGGCCCCTCGTTCCACGCTGCTTTGTGTCCCGGTGCCTGTGAAATTCTTACTGAGGTGAACCACCTGCATTAAACCTATTTTCTTAACGTGTTGATAGAGTTGACTGTTTAAAGCTTAAAATTTTTATTCGTTTTTTTAAGGCTATAATAACCAAAAGCACCATAGAAACCATATTCTCCTATAAAAGTGAGGGAGTTTGTGAAAGCATTCATTTCTGATGTTGGGAAGGAGTCCCTGAGGCCAGTGTTCTGCTGTGGGAAGCTGTCCTGGGGAGGGGGCCCCCGTCACCGTGGTGCAGGCTGCATTCAGCTGATCAGGTGGTGTAGTCATTAAATAAAGATGGGGACGTGTTTCTGACACACTGTGGGAGGAAAGTAGGATTTGGGACGGTAAACACAGGTGCTCTCAGTTTCAGGGGAGAAAGCATAGCGTAGAAAAAAGTCGGAAGAAAAAGGAAACCAAAGCTGCAGGTGTTTTGTTTTTGTTTGTTTTGTTTTGTTTTGAGATGGAGTCTTGCTCTGTCACCAAGGCTAGAGTGCTGTGGCATCATCATAGCTCACTGCAGCCTCCAACTCTTGGGCTCAAGTGATCCTCCTGCCTCAGCCTCCCGAGTAGCGGGGACTACTGGTGCACACCACCACATTTGGATAATTTTTCTATTTTTTGTAGAGACGGGGTCTCGCTCTTGCTCAGGCTGGTCCCAAACTCCTGACCTCAAGTGATCCCCCCACCTCGGCCTCCCAGGGTGCTGGGGTGACAGGTGTGAGCCACTGGGACCAGCCCCAAAGCTCCAGTTCTTGTTTAGCCAAAAAGCAGTTTGAAAAAAGAGCGACTGTATTATCTAGAATCTTTATTTTGTGAAGGCGTCCTTAGCTCCTATGAAGCAAAAATTCGTGTTTCTCATTTTTTTACTTGCAAAGAATTCTTCCAACATGATGAGGATGGTGACGACTTGCCCCCAGGCAGCCGTTAATGGCCAGGAAAACTGTGGGTTCAGCCACACAACAACCCATCCATTGTTTGTGGGATTTTGTGAAACTAGACTTTTCACAAAACTAAACTTTTGGGGTTTGGTTTTTGATGGCAGGGAGTTTGTGAAATCCTTCCAAAAGCCTTTACCCCTGAGAGCAGCATGGGCGCGTGGGTGGGTAAAGTTTGTCTCACCAAACCTGGGGCTGAGGCTTGGTGTGGAGCGTTGCTTCCTAGCCAGGGCTTCCGAGCTGAGGGTCTGGGGTGGGCCCGGGGCTCTTCACATGGCACAAGTGACGCCAGCCTCGGCTGAGCACTGAGGTGGGCGCAGGGCCTGGGAGCGCTGTGCCAGGTGTGCTGAACAGCGTTGCCTGTGAGCCCAAAGCTGGGCCAATTAGCAAACAGCAAAGTGAGCACTTCGCTTTGCCGGGTGGGGGTGGCTGTGCCTGTGACAGTGGCCACGGCAGGCCACTCACCACGCCATAGGGTGCAGGTGCCCGGGCTGCATGCGGGGCCACCTGCCTTCCCGGGGAGCCTCCCTGGGCCCCCTCACCCGGCTTCACCCTTGCTTTGGGGATTTGGGGTGTCTCAGTTTTCACTTGCTCCTTGTTTGGGCCGTCTCCACCGGACAGAACTCCCTGCAGTTGGTGGAAACGCTCCACCTGTGCCGTCCAGCTCGGGAGCCACCATCCCTGTGTGGCCCCTGAGCACAGGGAGTGACGCTGCTGTGACCAACCCTGGAATATTTAATCAGACCCAAGGTGACGGTTCCCACGTAGAGAGCCACATGTGGCTGGATCATATTAGCGGCGTGTTATGGGCTCCAGTAGCCAAGGGGCTTCCCAGGGGCCACAGTGTGGCTTTGGGGGTCCCAGCTGAGCCAGTTCTTCCTGGGGATTTGAGGGGCTTCGCTCCCCAGCGGGCCTGCCGTCCTCGGCTGCATGAACCAGATGTTCTCCATGGGACAGGCACCATTTTCAAAGTTGTTCCCCGTGGAGGCCCCAGACCAGAGCTGCCTGGGGGTCGCCCAGCCCCTCCGTCCACAGTGGCGGACACGCAGACCAGGCTGCGACGTGAATACTGGTTAGGCCCCACCCAGGGAGAGCTCTCTGGGACCCCTGATGGCTCTGCCTGCCAGGGGCTGTCTGTGGGGGCAGCCCAGGGACCCCAGCAGCGGCTGTGCCACCACCGGGTGGGCAAATGCAAGGGCCACTCCCCGGGGACTGGGCGCTCCGCTGGGATGTCTCAGTGAGAGCAGATCTATCTGCTCATCACAGGCTGCACCTGTCGTGACAAAGTGGGAATGACCCGCGTGCCGGAGGCTTCCCAGCGGCGAGGAGCCAAGGACGGGAAGGTGCTGAGACAAAGCTGGGCCTGAGCACGTAGCTGCTGGCAACTGCACAGGGCCGGGAGCTGGTGTCGGAGACAGGATTAGTCCTGACCAGGTCCCGTCCAGTCACCTGCTCCTGTCCTGCCCCAAAGGTGGCCCAGGATGCTTGCGAGGTAGGAAAGGGACAATTCCAGGGGCTCAGCCCAAGGCCAGGCCTGAGGGGAGGGCTGGGGAGAGTGGGCCATGAGGTTCCCTGAAGACCGGCCTGGAGCCAGGCACCTGCTGGGAAGGTTATGGAATCAGAGCTGCCCAGCAGGGGCAGATGAAAGGACCCCAGTGATGGCACCTGGGAGGTGGTGGCAGTGGGCCACTGATGCGGGAGTCAAGCTGGGCACGGAAGCTCCGTCTTTGGCCTGGAGGCTGGAGGAGGCTGGGCAGCCCTGGACCAAACCCGCTGCTGCAGGGGTGGGAGGAGCAGAGGCCCTGGGAGGGAGGGGAGCGGAGGTGAGAGGCGGCCCCTCCGCCCTCTGAGGACCAGCGGAAGAGCCAGGCCGGGAGAGCACAGCCGGGCGTGGGTGCGGAGCAAGCAGCCAGCTTTGGTGTCCAGCCGTCCCCGTGCCAGGGCATTGTGCCCAGTAGCTCCGAGAGCCCAACTGTTCTCCACCGTCCTGGGACGCCAGCTTGGAGGATTTGGGGTCTCTGTCGGTGATGAGGGGAACCCAGAGCTGGGGAGGGGCTTGTGCCAGGGAGCCCCTAGAAAGACGGCGCTTACTCGGGTGGGCCGGGCGCTGCCTCTCTTGGTCCCCGTATCGTGCAGCTGCCTCTGGCAGCCCCTGGCAGAGATCCCCCCCGCAGCTTCCACAGGCAAAGCACAAAACGTGCACACACAGTGAGGTGGCTGTGGCCCCTGGAGGTGGCAGGACAGGACAGACAGCTGAGGGTGGGCAGAGGGGGAGATGGGCCCAGACACAGCCCCAGTGGGAAGCCGGGCAGGTGGGTGCTCTGGACTAGGGCGCAGCCCCAGGGCTGGGCAGCTCCCTGCTTGTGCTCGTATTGATGTTCTGTGACCTTGGGAGCCGTCACTCCCAGTGCTGGAGAGGGAGGGAGCGTGGCAGTGCCTCCCAGTGCTGATTCAGCATTTCCGGGGCAGGGAACGTGCTCCAGGCTTGGTCTGCAGAGGCCAACGCGATGCTCTCTCCTCCCTGGGCCCATTTGGAAAGGGTCCCTCTCAGCCCTCCTCCCCCAGGAGCTCGGGCCACCTTGGCCCCAGCTGCAGGAAGCAGCACCTCGCAGGCAGGGCTGCAGAGGCCACTTTGCAGGAAACCCCCAGCAGTCTGGCAGCCCCCTGCCAGTTGCCAAGAGGCAGCACCGCCCAGTATCATCCTTGCCCAGTGGACGGTCCCCAGCAGCTGATTCAGCGGCTACAGGGCAGGCGCCCCTCCCCCAGCCCAGCTGGGCAGGGTGCCCAGGCTTGCTGGCAGCTGTCATACGGGGCTCTGGCAGGGCTGCTGTGGCTCGAGGTGTGTGGCCCGCACTGCGCTTGGGGGTGGGGTGGCAGACTTGCCGCAGCGGCTGCCAGGCACCCCCCTTCCGGCGGCTCCCCCATGCAGCCTTGTGCAGCCTGCTGCGGAGGAGAGGCCTCTGGGAGGGTGCCGGAGGAGTGTCAGCCCCCGGGGAGTGACCGCCTCCTAATCCCACAGCTGGCGGGTGCACCGACCCCTCCACATCCAGTCTCCCAGAAGCCTGGGCCAGGGCAGAGGCCAGCAGGGCAGGTGGGCAGGGCTGCTCCCAGCCGCCCGTGGGAGCAACCTGGGCAGAGAGGAGGGCAGGGAACCTCACCTGGCCCACGGGTTTGGGTTTGCTTCTAGCTGTGGGTGCTGGTCTCAGGCCGGGGGATGGTGGGTGCCACTGTCCTGGCCCAGGGCATGGGGCAGGAGGTGTCAGCTCTGTGTGGGAAGTGGGCTCCGTGAATGGGCTGGCCATGGGTTTGGGGCAGACTCCACAGTGTAGGGTGGGGAGAGGGGACGGGCCGAGCAGGAGCCAGTGGGGACGGTGGGGTTAGGGGGTCCTGGCTGGGTCAGGACCAGAGCAGTCAGCAGGCCCCAGGACAGGCCGGGGTCTGTGGCCAGAGGACAGGTGCGGCCTGGAGAGGGCGGTGCTCTCCCCACCTTCCCCAGCTGCGAAGAGTCGACAGCCACATCCGCCGTTCACTAACCAGGGGTGTCATTCTGCTTTCTCAGGACATGCGTGACTGGCCATGTAAACAGTCCACACAGAGATCAATCAAGTCCAGGCTGGCAGACAGCACCGGCCGCAGGGGGCAGTGGCCAGCCCTGAGAGGGCACACCTTGGGGGGTGGCCGTAAATCCCGCTGGCTCCAGCGGGTCCTGCCTCCTGCGGGGGAGGCCTGGGCAGGCCGTATGGCCAAGCTGGGTGAGGCTGGACGGTGACACCAGCACCTTTGTGGCCCCAGGGCCTGGCTCTTGGCAGCCTTCGAGGCCCCTTTTTGGAACAACGGTGTCGAGGGTCTCCTGAGGCCTTTGCTGGATGCACAGGCAGACGTCACGTGGGAACAGGTGCTTGCTGTTTGCACTACGCTGTCTGGGACCCGAACCCCGGAAGGCCTCCCCTTGTCTCACTGGGTGTCTCTAGACGGTGCGGACGTCTTTCCCGAGTCCTGTTTGGACTCCTCTCCGGGGGTGTGTGTCCAGCTCTCACCTCACCCTGCGAAGGGCAGGCTGTCCCCGAGCGGCCGCACCCCAGCTCGACGCGGCGGAGGCTCTGCGGTTCCTCCTGGGAGGACAGAATCTGCAGCCGGCCCGACCCTCAGCCTTCTCCAGAGCAGGAGGCAGCAGCTGCTTAACAGCTGCACACAACGTTAGAGGGAAATTTAGGACAAAAGAGGAGAAGATTAGAGCATCCAATTTGAACCGAGGGGAGGCACACGAAACCGAAACGGCACTGCCCTAATTCGGGAGCAGAGGGAGTCACGGGTTCTGCAGCCACTGATGAGAAACCAAAATACTCACCCAGTTTTCTTCTGCGAAAGAGATCCGAACGCGACAGATGTCCCCCGCCCCTCGGGAGCCAGCTTCATCCCACAGGGTGACGGGCACCCATCAGCTGGCCCAGGGCACACAGGTCTCCTGGGTCCCCATCCTTCCAGGGACCTGGGCGGGGACCTGGAACCTTCTGTTCGCCAGAGTTGAGGCCGAGGAGGTGTCAGGGAAGGAACCAGACCCGACCATGCAGGTGGCTCCCCCAGGCCAGCTCTGGCCCAGTCCAAGGCCAGGCAGGGCCTGCACGGTGGGCGGCGGGGGGGGGGGGGGGGGGGGGG
>CM052443.1:127679141-127701176 GCA_028533085.1 Varecia variegata
CAAGCCCCAGTGTCCAGACCAGCCCTCAGCAATGTCCAGGTGCTAAGCTGGGACCACCCCTGCCCTGTTTAACCACAGGACCACAGAGATTGGGGAGAAGCTGGACAAGGGAGGCCAGTGGCTTGGGGACCCCGACCCTCTGCTCTTAGGGAGTAGCCGGGCCCTGCGGGGTCTGGGCTGTGATTGCATGGGTGGGCGGTGGGTGGGCCTCTGGCTCCTGTTGCCCACCACGCACCCCGCCCTGAGCTGCCAGCGTCCTTCAGGCTCCTGCAGCACAGGTGCTGGCCGGATCCACGGCCCCGGGCCCTGCTGAGCGAGCTGAGACCCTCTCAGTGGGGCGGAGCTGCAGGCCCACCCAGCCGCCACCTTCTCAGGAGAGTTTCGGACCCTCCCGTTCTCTGAAGCAAATTTCTGCCTCAATTATGGACCAGTGCTTGGTCCTTACGAGATGAATTAACACCATCGAAATGAACATGCCCTGCCCAGGGTTTGAAAGAGAGGTGGCTTATGTGCTCAGCACTATGGAAACCAGCTCATACGTACACAGCATCTGAAACACCCTCCCCACTGGAGACCGGAGGGGCGGCTCTGCCGTGGGGCAGCCGTCTCTAGGTTGCCAGGCACCTGCACACCTGCTCCCACCACCCTGAGCCAGGCCAGCTCCCTGCTCCCTGCAGGCCCAGGGCGGCGGGGGGAGCAAGGAGGGTAGGTTCCTCTACCCTGGGGGGCCTCCCCTGAGTGCCTTCGTGTCATTCTCACTGCTCCCCTGAGAACCCATTCCTGGGTGCTGGGCACCTCTGCACTTGCTGGAGCTCTGGGGCTGTTCCGGCAGCAGCCCCCCGGCCCCTGCCCCCAGGAAGGTGCTCAGCAGGGGTGCGTCCTGACCACCGTCCCTGATGCACCGTCCCCCATCCAGCCATTGCACAAAGGCACCTCCTCTGCAAGATGCTCTGGATGTTCTGGGGTACACGGCCTGAAGCCCGCCTCCCTGCCCTTCCCAGGTCCCTGAACCCCAGCACTGGCTGGAGGCCAGGAGTGCAGAGGGATGCCTGGGGCTCCTCCTCCTCTGGACTTTTTTTTTTCTTGAGACAGGGTCTCGTGCTGTCACCCCAGCTAGAGTGCCATGGTGTCATCACAGCTCACTGCAACCTCCAACTCCTGACCTCAAACAATCCTCCCGCCTCAGCCTCCCAAGTAGCTGGGTCTACGGGCACCACTGCAATGTCCAGCTGATTTTTCTATTTTTTGTAGAGATGGGGTCTCACTCTTGCTCAGGCCGGTCTTGAACTCCTGACTTCAAGTGATCCTCCCGCCTCAGCCTCCCAGAGTGCTGGGATTACAGGCGTGAGCCACCACGCCTGGCCACCTCCTTCTCCGGGCAGACCCCAACATGTGGGGTGTGGAAGGTGGCATGCAACCTACTGGGTACAGCAAGGTGAATGGGAAGAGTGTGGCCTGACTGTGGTCGCCTGGTGGGACCCCCACGCACCAGGTCACTCCTCTCACCGCGTGGAGCCTCTCGGGGCCTCTGGCCGTTGCTCTCCCTCCTCCTCCTCACCCCACGGCACTTTCAAACAACCAAGGACCTCATTTTCCTCCTGGCGCCTGATCTGGGTCCCAGGGGCACCAATTGGTCTCAGGAAGCAGCCCACCGGCCTGCAGCCAGGCTGGGCTCAGGGCAGCCCCAACGGGTCCCAGCATGGACCAGTCTGTGTTCTAGACTTGGCTGTGCACCTGGTCACCGCGAGGTCCTGCCAAATCCAGGTTCTGACTCAGCTGGTCTGGGGTCCAGGCTCTCGTTGCTGACACTCTGTGCCCTGGGGGTCTCAAGGGCCGAGGGAAGGCAGGTGGGGGGGCAGCCACCATACAGTGACGTGGCTCAGGGCCACTGAAAGTGCTTGCAGGGGGAGGTGGGGCAGCTGTGCAGCCAGATGCCAAGAAGTCGAGACAAGACCAGTGACTGGCCGGAGGAGCTGGGGCAACCCTTAAAGATCACCCTGCGTCCTTGACCCTGGCCGGGTCTGGTGCCGACCCTCTGGACACTTGATGAGTGGGTGGCCACGGGCTGCTGGCTGTTCCTGCCTGGGGCTAACGTGGCCCTCCATCGGAGGCCACTGCTGGCCACAGTCTGAGGCTCCCGCCCTGCCTCCCCTGGGCCCCCTGGGGTCCCTCTGGCTTCACCGTGAGGGGCTGCGGGACAGGGACGGACTGTTAGTGTTGCCAGAGGAAGTGGCAGCCTCAGTGTGAACCTGCAGCTGGAGGGGGGACAGGCAGAACCCCACTGGTGAGACAGGGCCTGGCTTCTGCGAGTTTGGGGATCGGGCCTGGGGGCTGAGGAGGGCAGGGCTGCCCTGAGAGTCCAGGGCGAGGCGGGGGCCCAGCTCAAGCCCCTGACCTTGAGGGACGGACCAGGCTGCTTGCCCCCCCCCCACTGTCTGCTGGGCACAGAGCAGGGTCCTAAGAAAGGGGAGGTTTGGGGACAGCCATGGTCTCTCTAGCGGGGGACCGGAACACAGCTGGCACCCCAATATGTAACTGGATTATGATGAAGGAAAGGAATGCACGCATTTAGACAAAAAGGGGCGCCTGACTAAGGTTGGGGGGAGAAGAGGGGAGCTGACGGCAACCTGTGAGCACTGGGGGGCAGGGAGTTCCCAGCAGAGGAGGGGACCCTGCAGACGCTGGGGGGGTGGGGTGGATGGAAAAGCCCTGCCCGGGAGCCAGACAGAGCTGATGCGCGCACTGGGAACACACGAAATGCTGCAGACCCTTCACTTGAAAATGGTTCCTTACATGAATTTCACCTCAATTATTAATAAAAAAAGAAAGAGCCCACCCAAGTCAGTCTCAGCCTTTCGGGTCCAGGGCCCAGCACACTGTGCGGCACATTGTCACCTCTGGCGCCCTTGCGCGGAGGTGGGGGGGGTGCCCAGTGGGCAGCTCCTGTCACAGCCCCACCCCATGTGGCCCCTCATTTCCTCCTGGGCCCCCCCAGGAACGGGAGTCGCTTCCTCACCTTTCTCACTGAGCACAGGTGCTTCTCCCAGGTATTTACCATCCTCCGACCTGCGCCGGACGCCAGCGGCCTGGCCACCCTTCTCCTGACAAGTCCCCTCGGGGTTGGGGTCTCTGCTGGGAACTCGGGAGCAGGAAACCCCTCCCCAGGCCCTCCCTGTGGAGCGGGGGCTGGGACCCCCGGTGAGCAGCTCCTCTGCCGACACAGGAGCTGCTGAGAGACAGAAACACCAGCCTTTCCATGAGGGGCTTTCTGTGTCCTGCTTCTGTCCTGCCAGTGGAGGGCAAAGCAAGAGAGGGGTGAAGGGCTCTGACCGGCAGGAGCTCTCCAGACAGGACTGGTGAGGGACGTGTGCGGGCGGCGGGGCCACTGTGTGCCGTGGGTCCGTCCTTGGCCCGGCAGCCCTGGCCACAGTCTGATCCTGGGGTCCCCGCCTGCCGCTTCCCTTGCTGCTGACCGAGCACGCCTGGCCACTCTGAGGACAGGGAAGAGGGCGAGAACTTGGGCAGGTGGGGGGCTCGGCCCCTGGCAGAGAGGGCCAGCAGCCCCCAGCAGCCTGGGAACACGGGGCGGGAACGAACAGAGCCTTAGGCTCTGACACTAGGAGTCTGGGGGGGCCCTGCTCTGTGCCAGGAGCCCCATCGGGCCAGGGATAGGGCTTGGATCAGGAGTGCCAGCTGGCTTTTCTATATGGGAGGGTTGGGGAAGGCCTCATGAGCCAGGGACATCTGGGCAGACACCCCAAGGAAGTGACAGAGCAAGCCTTGAAAACTGTGGGGAAGAAGGCACAGCTCACAGGATAGCAGGTACAAAGGCCCTGGGACACAAGGTACCGGTGCGGTGTTGGAGACGGGCGGAGGGGGGTGAGGTGTGGGGTGGGGGCCGGGCCCCGGCCACTCAAACACCTGGGCTTGTGTTCTGAGCCACAAATGGGATGGGGAGCCACTGAGGGCTCTGTGGGGCTCTGACAGTTTCAGGAGCGTCCCTGTGCTGCTGTGCTGTGACAGACTGGGCGGGACAAGAGAGGAGGTGGGGACTAGTTAGGGGCAGTTGCCTGCAGGAAAACGGGTGTGGGCCAGGAGGTGACTTGAGATTTTAAGGCAGAGCTGTCAGCCTGGGGGACAGATTGGATGTGAGGTGTGAGACTAGGGCGGGTGTCATTACCTGCACAGCCATGGCAGCAGCACCTGGCAGGCCACCAGAGGCTTCTGCCATCCAGGGAGGACAGCCAGGTGGCCAGGCCACCGGTTCGGTTCTCCTTGCCTGGCTCCTGAGTGCAGCCCTGAGATGCCACCTCTGTGGCTCAGCGATTTGTTTGCAGACGTCTCTTGTGAATTCCCCTTCCCCCCAAGCCTGATGCTTCCTGGATGGGAGCTCAGGACCAGATGGGGGGTGTCCCCTGAGCTGGAAGCCATTCAGAGGTGCTGCTGTGCTGATCCCTTAGGTGGGACTGTTGCCGCCAAGCCCGCATGTCAGCCAACAGCAGGCTGACTATTTACAGCATCTTAGGAAACATAATGAGCAAAGGAAGGAAAGGAGCTGCAGAGGTTAACACCCCGACACCCCAGGTTCAAGTCTCCCTTCGAGAGTCCCACCTGGGAACCCTGAGAAAGTGAGCCCAAGCCAAGCTGTAAAACAGGAGTGAAAGGAGCTGACCTCATAGGACAGGTGTGAAAATTAAGTCTGGTAATGTGTGCACACTCAGGACACGTAGCACAGGCCTGGAATTCAGTAAGTGTTGGGTGTTTGCATTTAAAATGTGCAGGTGTATATTGGTGAACCCACACACATACGGAGAATGCACGGAGCTCAGCACCTTCGGGAAATAGGGTTCTGGGTATCTGTCGTCTTCTAAACACTTTTCAATGTTTTCCATACGTCCTTCATTCAAGAAATTCTTTAATATTTAGAAAGTGAAAGTGGCGAAAACAATCACCCCTGGTCCCTGGAGGAGCAGGGGGCCTGCCGGTCTCAAGGAGCCTCGGTCCCAGGCCCTGGGGGAGGTGTGCAGGCAGAGGGACCATCAGGAGCCCCCAGGAACCCTGCAGCTCCCCCTGGGGCTTCCGCTAGCTCAGAGCCGGCCTCCCCCCTTGAGCCCAGAGCCTTCTGCTTACACCTGTGCTGAGCAGGTGGCACTACCGCGTCACTGCTGGCTGTCCAGGTGTCCCTCTCGCCCTGCCCTCATGGCCCAGGGCCACATGTCCACATGACCACACGCCAACCCACGTGTGACCTAGTGTCTCCAGCCTGTAGAGTCCTCCCTCCTTGCTGAACACATCAGACTGCCCCACAGGCCTAGAGGAGGCAGTGGCTAGGGTGGGGGGTGTGGGACCTGGGGTGGGTTGGGTCTAAGTGGGGCTCTGGGGTGAGCCCAGAGTCCCTGTGGGGCTCCACACTCATCACCCCAGGGCAAGCCAGGGAGGGAGCTGGTGAGTGTGGTGTGGTGTTTTTTGGCAGCAGAGCTCAGCTGTACAGAACCTAAAGTTGGGGTCAAGGGTCAGTCTATGACCAAGGTCAAGGACCTACCTTGAGGTTGGGGTGATGTGTGCTTGGCCAAGCTTCTGGTCCTTTGTCCTGGGGATGACCTTGGCTTACTGTGCCAGGAGGGCCTCAGCCCGGGGCCTGCTCCCCAAGGGTGCTCTGGGAGGGTGGTGGGGCAGCTTGCTCTTCACTGAACCCCTCCTCCCAGTGACCCTGCTCAGGATCACTACAGTGGTGACACCCCCATTTTACTGCAAGGGAGCTTGTGCAGGGTGGGAGTGAAGCTGGCTCTAGCCCTGGAGGACCCACTGTGCCTGTCTCCACCCCAGGCCCCAGGTGCAGTGGGCAGGGGATGCTGAGGAGTGTCTGGGTCCTTTGGGGTGTGTGGCTGGTTTTATTTCCATGCACTTGTTTTAAAACCGCACTTCTGTGCACAGGAGGGGCGTTAGCGCGCCAGCGCGCCCCGATCACACCAGGCCTGAATGCAGCCCCCCGGGCGCGTCCAGGCAGCTCTCGGCCAAGGGCAGGAGGCGCCGGCGCCCCGCGGTGGCCGGTCCAGGGCGCTCCCGCACCGCATGTTTCACGGCGGCTGCGGGGATGCCGCGCCCGCCGGCCCGCAGTCGCGTCCCTCAGCTGCACGTGCGAACGCGGCCGCCGCGGGAGGGGCGCTCGGGACCGGGGTGGGGGGCTCTCTCCGGCTGAGTGCGCCCAGCCCCTCCCCTGCCCGGGCGCCAGCCCGGTCCTTTGCGCGGCCGCGCCCGGTGCCGCCGGTGCCCGGCGCGGGGTCGGACGCCCGGGACTCCCGGAGGCCGACGCGGGGGCGAGGAGCGGCCGCCTCCCCCTCCCGCCCGAACCCCCGGCCCGGCCCCGGCGCCCACCTGCGGCGAGGGAGCGCGCGGCCGGCGCGCTGTCCCTTTAAACGGCCCGCGGGCGCCTCCCCCGCCGCCGCCCCGCCCCCGCCGCGGTGCGGCCGCCGGTGCTGGGCGAGGTCGGAGAAAGTCCATGGGCGCCGGAGCGCGGGGACGCCGGAGCACTTCCTGCCGCGGGCGGCGCGCCGCAGCTGCCAGGCCGGACCGGGCCGGGCGCCCGCAGGTACGGCCGATGGGCGCGCGCCTGTGCTCGGCGCCGGGCGGGGTCGTCCCGCGGCCCGGCCGCACTTCCCGCAAACTCCGCGGCCGCGGCCGCCCAACTTGGCGCGGGCCGCCCTGCCGCAGCGCCGCCGGCCGCCGCGGGGCGGGGTGCGGCCGAGTTCGGCGCGGGCCGTGGCGTGCGCGCAGCAACGGGCGCGGCGCACGGAGGCGGCCGGGCGGCGCCGGGTGTCCTGGAGGGGCGACCCCGGGCCGGGACTCCGGGCCGGGACCCCGGGCGGCGCGTCCTGGGGAGACCCCGGCCCTCGTCCTGCGGGTCTTCCCCGCCCCGCTGGGCGTCTCGAGTCCCGCGGCGTCCCCGGGACCCGGACCGGACCGACCGAACCCAGCCTTCCGGCCGGCGGGGCTGGCCCCGGGCCAGGCGGGGGGCGACCCAGCGCTCCCGGCGGGGTCGGAGCCGCCGCGCGTCTGCGCAGCAGCCTGTGCACGCCGGGCCTGCGCCCTCCCTCCCGGTCCAGCTGGGCCCCCTTTCTGGGTCGCCTCTGCCCCCTGTCGCACCCCGGCTTGGGGAGAAGCTGGGGTGCCGCGGCAGTGGGCGGGGTCCCGCCTCCGCCGTTACTGTCAGCGGCTGAGGTCTCTGCCAAGCTCCCTCTCCGGGAACTCAGCCGCTGCTCACCCAGCGGAGGGGACCTGAGGCCTCCCTCTGAGTTTTCTCTCCTGCTGGGACAGCGTGGGGGTCGGAGGTCAGAGGTCACCGCTGGCCCTGTGCCAGGCTCTGTGGGAAGTTTGGTCTTGGACTCTCGTTGTGGTGCAGTTTAAACCTGTGGGTTTGTCGGTTGTCAGGTCTTGTCCCCTGCAGCTGGCCTCCCAGGCCACTCCCACTGCCTCCCGCCGCCTCCTCCCTCTTGGGGCCTCGGATTGGAGATGTTTTGCCCACGTGGTGGTTGGGCCCCATCTTTCTAATGGCATTTCTTGGGACCCATTGGGCACCCCGCAGTGCTCTTTGGCTGCGGGTCCGGCTGAGCCTGTCCTGGGCAGCAGCGGTGCTGGGCTGGGGAGGGCCCCAGGCCACTGTTCTTCCTGCCCTGGCTGCGCCCACTGCCCTGCTAAGCCGCCCTTGCTGGGGCCCCTGTGGGCACAGCAGGGTCCTCCCCCAAGTGTGGCCGCCGTGGCCCTGCTCCTCTCCAGTCCCCCCGGACACTCTCCAGTTTGGCCAGATGCCTGTGGCGGAAGCCCCTTGTCGGTGTTTAAGCCTCACACTGTCCCCAGGAGCGGGTAGCTGCCACCAACCGTTTGCTCAGTTTCATAACCGAGGAGAAAAGGAGTTAGGTGCAGGGTCAGCCAGCTGCCACCCCTGACCCACCTCTCCACAGTCTTCCCTCTTCCCACAGTGCCCCCCTGGTCCTCTGTGGTGCCTTCACTGCCCGCCCCTTCCAGGAGGCCCTCTGGCATTTCCCTCGGGTCACTGTCGGGCAGCACCTCAGCTGGAGCCAAGCAGAGGAAATAAAAGGAGGCACGACCCAAGGTGGTGGCCCCGTCCTCTCGGCGAGCTGGCTGGGATGAACACGGGAGTAGAACAAGATATCACTTGTCACCTCTCCGCGGTCACACCCAGGCGGGATGGCACTGGCCGTGGGCCTGCGTGAAGGCTGACCGTGGTGGTGGCTGATTCTGCCAGCCGCGCAGCCGCTTAGCATCTCCGGAAGAATGTTCGAGGAGGTGCTGGTGCTGTGTTATGGGCGTGCCAGGCTGCCCCTCGGCCGCGGGGCGCCATCTCTGTTCCTGCCGCTGGCTGCTGGGAGGATGTGCAGGGACGCGCAGTGGCCTTCCCGGGGCTGGGGCTCGTGTGGGCTTCTTACAAAACTCTTCACACCTCTCCGCGTTTCCCGACTGGACGGGAGCCGGCCTCATTCCCATAAGGATGTGGTGGTTTCACGGCTGAGCGGCGTCCAGGGCTCATCTTGACTTTTGCCTGGTCTGTGTCCTGGGCTGGGGGTGGGCAGTGTGACTTTCAGGGCCTTCCCTGTCATACCGAGGGGGCTGGTACTTGTGGGACAGAACTTAAGATCCCTGGTGTTGTCCTTTCCAGAAGGTTCTGCTCCTAGGGCTCCCCGTCCCCACCGTGACCCTTCCTCCGAGGTCTGTGCCTTTGACCTGCATCCCTGGAATGCACCAGGCACCCAGTGCCTGCCGGCCCCCCACCTATTTCCTCCTCTGTCCTGTCCCTGCGGCCTCTGTGCACCTCACAGCCCCTGGGGGTCACCCTGTCCCCTCTCTTGCTCTGCACCCCCAGCCTGGTCCCTTCCTGGAAGTTTTCCGAGTCGAGCCCTGCAGTGGGTTCGGAGGGGTGGGCTGCAGGGGTGGGACGAACCGCCCAGGCGTCAGAAGCCCCTGGGGCGACCGATGGCTCCCCTCAGCCTGGGCTACTCCAGCATGTTTGTCCGGAGAACCAGGGCCTTCTGTGGACCCCGGTGTAACAGGCACAGTCAGGACCTTGACCACGGTAGGGTCCCCGAGTGCCTGCGAGGTGGCAGCTGATGTGTGCCCGTCTGGTGGTCCTGGCTTGCTGGCCGCCTGCTGTGCCTGGGGTCTCAGGACCAGATAGGCCACCTTCCAGCCCAGGGTGGTGTTAGCTGGCCAGTGTCCCCACAGGGCACCCTAGGCTGGGGAAACCTGGTCTTTTGAAGGGGGAGGCAAAGCCCTGTGGTGTGACAACATGGGGGAGGGGCTCCCCAAGGCAAGGGAGAAGTGCCACCAGCCCCTGTCTGGACGCTGCACCCTGAGCTGTGTCTGGTGAGTGTGGGCCGCCTGGAACCAGCCCCACTTTGGGAGTATGTAAAGTGTGGTTGGGGCCGGGGCTGCCGAGGGGGTGTCAGGACCTGTTTAGGGCTGGCTCACCGGGCCTCTCGCCCCGCTCCTGCCAGGCTCTCCTCACTTGGGTGTGTGCAGAGACCACCCCGCTAGCCCAGGGTCCAGTCCCCCCCCACCCCCCGCACTTCCCTCTGCTGCAGGCTTTGCTGGGCACCCCCTTGGGCAGGCGGGGGAGCTTGGCCAGCCTTTCTCCACCTGTCCCTCCACTGTGCCCCACCAGAGATGTGCGGCCCCTGCCCCAGGTGTGTGACTGGACCAGCGTGTCCTCTTGGGGCCTGGGCTCAGGCCGGGGTGCTGCTCCCGCCTTCCTCTTGCCCTCCTAGGCCTGGCTCTCGGGGAGATGAGATCATTTGCAAAATATGCTCCGGGCTGGCCAAGGCTTCCTCATTGTGTCACCTGCAGCTGCTTGTTTGCTGGGAGCCAGGCGCTTCCTCAGCGTGGCCTTCTTGCCTTTGTTGTTTAAAGTCTGGGCTCTGGAAGTCCAAGCCCTGTGTGTAGGGTTCTCATCAGGCTGCAGGTGGGCGGACACGGAACGTCGGGTCCCTGTTGTCTGGGGGCATGAACGCTGGAGCCAGCACTTGCCCGTGCCCAGACAGGGGTGGGCCTGGGAGCCGGGCTGCTGGGCCTGGTGCCACACTGGAGCCCTGGGTGGGCCTCCTGAGGTCACTCCCAGCGCCAAGCTTTGTGACCTTGCGGGAGTAACCCACCCCCCCTGAGTCCCGCCTGCTAGGAGCAGCTTCCTCCCGGTGCCAGCAGGCGGAATGGGAGCGGCCTGGCCTGGGGGCCGGTGGGTGATGGAGCTGCCAGGTCCAGTGATGGCTCATGGCCCTTTAAGGGGAGCGGCTGCTCTGTCCCCAGGGGGATGGGAGGCAGCCTTTTCTGGAGGCCTTCTGTGCAGGTCCCAGGGGAGGACAGTCTGGCTCTGGGTCTCTCCAAAGGAATCTCCCCTCCCCCATGGTGCTGGGCCCTGGCACCCAGGAGGGCACATGGTACCGACAGGCTGCGAGCTCCTGGGCCCGCCCAGCGCCTGCCCCTGTGCCTGGGAAGCAGGCAGGGCTGGGGGCGGGGAACAGAGGGGCTGAAAGTGCCCATATATAGTCACTGGGGTGAGCAGTGAGCTGGCGCTGCAGGGATGTCTCCCAGGCCCCAGTCTGGCTGGCCCCAGGCCCTGCCACTGGTCCCAGAGGGTGGTCTGGCCCTGGGGCGGATTGGCGGTGGCGGTCAGTGAAGGGGGCTGAATTGGGGCAAGGGGTCGGGCACAGCAGAGGCAGCCCTCAAAGTGTTTGTTGATTGAAAATAAAAATCTCCTGGGTCCTCCATAGTCAGGGTCAAGTGTACTTTGGGAACCACCATCTTTGAAAGGTGGAGGCTGTCTGTGGCCGTGCTGTCGGCCAGAGCTCCCTGGGGTCTCGCACTGAGGGGGTCAGGGACTGGGAGGCTGCTGGGTGAGGCCGTCAGCACCCAGCCCTCGCCCCACAAGATGCTAGCTCCTCTCATGACAGCGACACCACATGGGGGCTCTGCCTGCAGGCTGGTGTGTTCTAGAAGAGCACCTTCCTCTTCTGTCTATGGGACACTGCCCGTAGTCAGGGGACAACGGGCCTTCCCCGAGCTGCGGGGGCTGCCTGTGGAGGAAGCCTTTCTGGCCTTGCCTTTAGCTCAGAGCAGAAGGAAGTCCGACGTCCTTCTCCTCCCGCCGCCCCCACGCCCGGCACCCCCGCCAGGAGCCCCCCAGGGCCCTGGCATCTGCTCTGGGGGCCCTGCCGTGGCCTCCCCTCCCCAGCCCCACCGGGTCCATGTCTGTGCGGAGAAGGGAGAAGTGACCATCTTCGCTGCACTCCCAACTTTTGGGCTGTTAAAAAATCACAATGTTAACATAGTTTTGCTCGTTTAATTTAGTTTCCGTTGCACTGCTAAGCGCCTTTGTTAAAATTTGTATATTGATACTTTTTGTTGTTGTCAGCAGTTTTTTCTTCCTTTTTTTTTTGGATATAGAGCCATTAGGGTGAGAGAAGATTAAAAAGATACATTACAATTAAAATGTTAATGAAATCCGCATCATACAACTTTTGAAACCCTTTAGGCATTAATCTCGCCTGTGTCATGTCCATTAACTCTGGCTGTTCTTATTCCACACTGACCCCTGCTGAGAGATTTGTGCTATAATTGGATTTTTTTTTAATAAAAAAGAAAAAAAAGCTTTTAAGAAAATAGAGGTTGAGTGGTCGGCGTGGCTCTTAAATGAAGAGAAAGGAGAGTAGAGGAGTGTGACTTCCTCTGCGGGGCTTGGGCCACCAGAGTCCCCCTGCCCCCGTGCTGTGGATTAGCAGAGGCGGGTGCCCTGGGGGAGGGAGGAGAGTGGGTGACAGGAGCCCCCCACCAGGCTTGGAGACACATGGAGGCTCCCGGGGAGTCGACCCTGAAGGGTTCTGAGTTCTCAGAAGTCTGAGTCGCCTGGAAGTCGGGCAGGTGCAGGGGTTTCCAGTGTGAGGGCCGGGGGCTGTGGGAGGGGAGCCCCCTTCCCACCTTCCTAGGAGGTAACTCCACCGGGATCTCAGGCGGGAGTGGGCAGTAGGTGCTCCTTGAGGCCCCGACCCTGGCCGGAGTGATCTGTGTCCCTTGCTGGGCAGTGTCCCCGGGGCAGGTGGGGGGAGCCTCTGGACTGGGGGGCTTGGGGTCCCCCCGCTGGCCTTCTTGGGCCGCAGAGCTGCAGACATGACCATCGCGCCTGGAAGCCTGGTCAGGTGGTTGGTAGCGGGGCTGCGACAGACAGATTTCATGTCTCTGTGTTTTTGCAACACCTTTCTATAAAGGGAAACATAATTTAAAATATGATTACTTAGTGTTGTAACAGCCGCCTCAGCCGCTCCGCGAGATGCAGATCATTATCAGAGGCTGATATTAACTTGCAAAGAATATTATGCAAATTGCCGGCTGTCTCCACCGGGAACCTTCTCCCAGGGCTCAGGCTGGCTGGCTCCCCCGGGGCTCGGCGGTCCCTCCACGGTGACACGGGCCTGGGTCTGCCTCCTCTTTGCCCACTCTCGTCTGAGGCTGGGGAACCCCAGGAGCAGCGGGGCAAGGCCTGTCCCCAAGGCCCATCCACGATGCCTCCAGGCAGGCCGGAGGGGACCCTGCCTGAGGTCGCGGTGCTGGTGGACGCCGGGCTGTGGCAGTAACTGGACCCGGTTCCTCGTGAGCCCCGAGTGCTTGGTGGCCTCTGGGGAAGGGACCCGGTTGCAGACTGGACCTGTCCCGGCACAGCAGCTCGCCTTGCCCTCTGACCGTGCGGCCCTGCTGCTCCAGGGGCTCGGGCAGCTGTGGGGCTCGCTCGTGGCGTGGACCGCACACTCACACCGCACGTTTGGGGGGCAAGGCAGGGCAGAGTCTGAGGGTGGTCCCCCTGCCCCCGTCAGCCCCTCCAGCCGGTCCTGGTGTGGGGGTGTCACAGTCTTCCGGCTTGGAGATTCTTCCTGAATGCTCTGTCCTACCGTAACGAGGCCGACAGGGCAAGTTCAGAGCAGACGTTGCCCGGCCCTGCAAAGCTGGAAGACCTGTGTGTGGTTCTCAGAAACAGCGTCTGCCTGGTGGCCATAAAAACCTCATGGTTCTCCAAGGGCTGCCGTCCTCCAGCGTGGTGAAGCTGGTACCCCGGCCACAGGGGTCCTCCAGCTGTGGAGGCCAAGAGCAGAGACCCGCCTGGGGTGCTGCCCACCTGCCCCTGGGCTGCCGTCCTCGGGGCATCTCAGACGAGGGAGGATGGGGTTTCGGGCCCTCGAAGGGATCTTGAGGTGCCATCCAGAGCGGTCCTCAACCGAGCAGCCACTGCCAGGTTTTGAGTGAGTGTCCTCTTGGGGTTTGAGCTCTGTTTTCCGCTGTACTGCTGCGGGAACCTGGGGGCTGTCCCTGCCCTGCCCGGGAGGGTACCCGGCCAGACACACACAGCTGCCGCCGGGACAGGCACCGGACGGGGCGTGAAGGCCCAGGGCAGGCTGGGAAGTGGGGAAGGAGCTTGGTTTTCAGGAGCAAAGCTGGGCGGGGGGTCAAGGGACAGAAATGGGGCCACTGGTGGAGGAGGAGGAGGAGGGTTTTCCTAGGAGTTGGTGTCCTCTGCAGTTATGTAAATTTGGGGACAGGAGAGGCAGGATTTGTGTTAATTATTGTAACCCAGTTTAGGCGGTGAGTCCATGTCACATGAAGTGGCCTGGAAAGACGGCGTGTGGGTCACAGTGGAGCCTGGGGGTGTGGCTGGGTGCTGGGTCTGGCACGTTAGTGAAGACTCCAGCCGCAGCTGCCCGACAGGTGGCTGTAGGGCACCCGGGGCGATGTGACACCCCTGGGGGCCAAACCAACCCTGGAAGCCCAGCTGTAGCTGGGACCACAGGCACCAGGCCTGGGCGCCATCGAGACTGGGCGCGGGGACTCACGCCTGTAGTCCCAGCACTCTGGGAGGCCGAGGTGGGAGGATCACTTGAGCCCAGGAGTGTGAGGCTGCTGTGAGCTGTGATGACACCACTGCACTCCAGCCTGGGCAGCAGAGCGAGACTCTGTCTTTAAAAAAAAAGAAAAAAACAAAAAGAGCAGCAGGCAGCCTTACCTGGCTGGAGAGTGTGGTGTCAGCAGGGGTGGGCCCTTTCTCCACACCTGGGGGAAGTGGCAGGGGTTGGCCTCTCCTGGTGGACGAGCAGGGTCCTGGGCTTCTCTTCCTCCTGCCCCGTCCCAGCTGCCCAGGCCAAGTGGGCCGACACCGTGTAGATGGCCTGCCCCGCGGGAGGACAAAAGCCCGTGGCCCCCGAGGCGGTGGGGGCTGCCTGACTCCTAACAGTGCAGGAAAATGCAGAGCGCCCCCACCCCTCAGCACCCTGGGAGTCGCCCAGCTCTGCGTGGAGGCCGTGGGGTGTTTGGAGGTGCTGCTCATCCCGTCCCCCGCTGCGCGGCGTGGGGCTTCTCTCCAGGGAGGCGGGCACCGCGCTGGCTGCGCAGAAGGCCCCGCGGGGGCTCCTGGCCACGTGCAGGGAATCGCTGCCGCAGGTCTCTAGAAATCTGCCCAGGGATTCCCTAGGAGTGGCCCTGCTCCAGGGGTCAGAACAGGGGGACTTGGTTTTCTCCAGCCGTGGCGGAGGGTCCTGGCCGGTGGCCCTGTCCTCAGCAGGGCCGTGGCCTCGGCTTCTTGGCTCTGGTGACCCTTGTCTCAGGCCTTGTGCCCTCAGCAAGTTCAGGGTTAAGGAGGCCCCGGCCCAGCCCACCCCACCTGGGTGCCCAGCGCTGGCAGGTGGGGACTTTGGTTCCGGTGGGTAAGAAAAAAGTAAAAGATAAGAATCATTAAACTTACAGAGAAATAGCACATTCCACATGAGGAACATTTTCCCAAACAATCCGAGAGTAAATTTTCTGTGTGGTTCAGCATGTCTCATTCAAGCGAGGGCTGAGGGCTGCCTGCCACCCCCCGTCCCGTACCCGGCGGTCACTGACAGCCCCACCGAGCACACCCGGCCGCCGGCAGCTTCTCCCGGGGCCTTCATAGCAAGGTCGCCTTGCAGGGCCCATGGTCCAGTTACTTGCTGGCTCTCTATTTTAAATTTAAAACTTTAAAAACTTTCTGATTAATTGTACATAAAAGTTACCATTGTACGTATTTTTGTGTCATTACGTACATTCACATTATAGCCGTCACCACCATCCATCTCCATAGTTCTTTTCATCTTCCCAAACGGAAACTCTGTCCCCACGAAACACTAACTCCACATCCCCCTCCCTCGGCCCCAGCAACCTCCCTTCTTCTGTCAGTCTCTGTGGATTTGATGACTCTAGGGACCTCATGTTGGGGGAATCATGTAGGATCTGGCTTTTTGTGACTGGTTTATTTCATTCAATAGAATGTCCTTAGGGTTCATGCAGGTTGGTCTCGCTCTGTCCCCCAGGCTAGAGTGCAGCGGTGCAGTCACAGCTGACTGCAGCCTCAAACTCCTGGTCCCAAGCAGTCCTCCTGCCTCAGCCTCCCGAGTAGCTGGGACAGGCACAAGCCACCATGCCAGACCAATTTTTAAATTTATCTAGAGACGGGGTCTTGCAGTGTTGCCCAGGCTGGTCTCAAACTCCTGGCCTCAAGCAGTCCTCCTGCCTTAGCCCCCTAAAGTGCTGGGATTGCAGTTGCGAGCCACCATGCCCAGCCCGTTACTTCTTAAGGCTCGATGACATTCCACTGTACATATTAGTGTTTACACCAGTTTGTTTATCTGTTTGTCCGACAGACACTGGGCTGCCTCCAGTCCGTGGCTGCTGCTGTGAATGTGTGTCTGTTGGAGTCTTGTGTCTTCAGGCTCCTTCACCTGGAATGTTCTGTGGTCTTTCCTCGGCTTTCAGGACCCTGACTCTGGGGTCCAGGCCAGTTTGACAGAATGCCCCCCGATTTGGGTGTGGCTGTGGCTTCCTTTGACACACACAGTCTTGCATCTTGGGTGGGGACACCACAGATGGGTTGCCGCGTCCTTGGGCATCGTTCCCATCACCTGGAGATGGGACGTTGCAAATTTTGCTTCCAGTCACTTGGGGGACATGTCTGTCTGATGCATGAGTTTCCAAGGCAACCCTTGAGTAATTGGACTTTGGGTTAAGGCATGGGGCATGCGCGGGGGCAGGGCTGGACATAGGGGTGGGGGTGTGTGCATGACGGACTTGGGTCTTGGGCGGGGAACAGGATCATGGCAGAATCAGCTGCTCCTGGAAGGCAGGTCTTGTCCTGGCTGGAAGGGGCTGGGTCCCTCAGGTGTCCCTGGAGCCACAGTGAGTGAGTGAGCGAGTGACGCTCCCTCGGCGAGAAGCCATGAGCTGTTCCGGGCTGGTGCTGCCTGTGCAGGAAACAGGAGTTGGGGGTGCACCTAAGCCTGTGGCCCCCAACTCTGGGGGAGGAGGGAGGAGACTGCCTGGGGCAGTGTGCCTGAGACCCCTCAGAGCTGTGGTCAAGCTTGGTGTCAGCCAGGACAGGATGGTGTGTCCTGGGGCTGGAGGTTAAAACAGCTGGAACTTATTCTCACACCTTTCTGGAGGCTGGAAGTTCAAGATCAAGGTGCCGCTGTCCCTGCGAGGCGCCAGGGGAGGGTCCGTGAGGGAGGGTGTGCCGGTGTCTTGGTGGTCCTGGGCTCGTGGTCGCATCACGCCAGTCTCTGCAGGCCTTCCCGTGGCCACCTTCCTATGTGTCCCTGTCTCCCCCTTCCTACAGGGACACCCGTCCTTGCACTCGGGGCCCACCCCAAACCAGGAAGATCCCATCTCCATTAACTACATCTGCAAAAACCCTGGCTTCAAATGAGGTCCCATTCTGAGCTTCAGGGTACAGACGGATTTTGGGGAGATGCTATTCAACCCAGTACGGGGTGAAGGCCAACTCGCCCCCTGCCCTTTTCCCTATGGCTCCCCCCCAGTCGTGGAAGGAACAGCAGTGCCGGAGGTGACCCCGCACATGGGTGAAAGGACAGCCAAGTCTTGACTCTGACAACAGGTCCTGGTGGCCTCTGAGCGCCCCTTGGTTCCTGGGAGCCCCCCAGCCTGGTGTGCTCAGCCCCCGGCTCCCCTGCCGGGGGTGGGGGCAGTGTCCGGCCCAGCGGGGGGCCCCCTGCCTGGCGCTGGGGAAAGTCATGAGGTTTCCATGGAAGTGCTGGGAAGACCCTCTGCTCGTGTGAAGTTCCCGTCGCGATGGGAGAATTTCCTGGCAGCTCGCGTGTCCGACAGGGGGAAGGGATTGCAGCCGCGAGACACAGTGTCACCCTCTCGCTCTGGAATCTGACGGACTGAGACAGATCCCGGTCATCAGGGACCCTCCAGGGCGGTGAAATGGGCAAAGGTACCATCCGCAGTTCACGGACACCGCGTCCATCTGTCCTGCGGAGAGGGAGGTGGCCGACACCCAGCAGGCGAAGTGGCCCAGGCGAGAGGGGAGGGCCCAGGTGCTGGTGGCCTGAGGGGGCCCGTGCGGGGGTCCGCAGGGCGGGGTCAGTGCCGGCAGGGGAGCCCAGTCAGTCGGTGGCCTGGGGCGGAGGGTCTCCGTTGGCCCAGTGGCACCTGCTGCGACGCGCTGGCTCCTTTTGTGTTGCTGGCGGGGGGCGGGGGGGGGGGGCCCTGCCTGGTGCTGTGCGGATGCCACCCTCTGAGGCGAGTTCACAGTCGGCCGAGCCCTGTGCCTGCCTGCGCGGGCCCCTTGCAGGCATGGGGTGGGGCAGGTGAACCGGGGCAGCCCACGGGCCAGGCCACCGAGCAGGTAGGGGCAGAGCTGGACTTGGACTTGGGTGGCCGAGCCCTGAGCCTGTGCTGGATCTGAGGCCTCTCCTCCGCTGGACCCCTGGGGCACAACCACAACCGCTGGCCCTGGGAGAGGCCCCAGGAGGCCGGCGGAGCGGGGGCCTCTCCTCCTCCTCCCAGGGAGCCGTGGGCCAAGGTCCTGCTTCAGTGATGAGCTGGCCCAGAGCCTCCGGTGAGTCACGTCAGGGCCTAGGGTCTTTGGAGGGTGTCTGATACTCCCGGCCCCCATATTGTGGAAGAGGAAACAAAGGCCGGGAGGGGTCAGTGGACCCCACGCTAAGCAGAGCAGTCTTTGTGGCAGAGCTGGGTGTCGCGACAGCTCCGCCTGTGATGTTTCCCCTGGTTCTGCCAGTGTCCTGAGTCCAGGGGAGCTGCCCTGGGGGCCCTGCAAAGGCAGCGGGAGCCCAGGGCCAGTGGGGTGGGGCGGGCTACCAGCCCTGCCCTCGCCCTGGTATCGCCCAGTTACCTGGGCCAGGTGCCGTCCAGGTGAGGGAGCTTGGCTGGGGCCAGGTGCTGCCACGGCGGGGTTGGGACGGCTCCTCCAGGGACCAGCGAGAAGGAGCCGTGTGTCCTTGGGGCCGGGGCCACCCTGCTCGGGCTCTCGGGTCTTCCTCGAGGCTGTGGTGGTCCTCACTGTCGCTGCTTTTTCGTCGTAATTACAGCCGAAGGCACAGCTGAGAGGGCCTTTCAGAGTGTTGGCAGCTGTGATTACAGCCACTGATTCCCCAGAAACGTCCGGAGGGAATTCTGTTGCAGCCCGAGGTGGAAGCAGACGCCGGGCACTGCCTCCCGGCACCCTTGCGTGGAGGGCTGGCCTGCGTGCCCAGGGTCCTGGCGGGGTCGTGCACAGGAGCAGAAACCCTGCCCGTGCGCAAGGCCAGGCCGGCTGGAGAACTCGGGTGGCCTGTCCCCTCGGCTGGGCTGCCCTCCCAGGGGTGGTGTGCGCACCTCATTCTGTTAACTCTGAGGCCAGGCCCGCCTGCTGCCCCGCCTGCCCTGCGGAGCCCCCGGGTGCTGGTCAGGCCGTGTCCACCTGGCTCTTCCCCGAGTTTCTAGTGCCTGGGGGGCTGGAGAGTCCTCAGGTGTCCCCCCAGGTTCCCCGTTTGGCGTGGCCTCTTTGGTTCCAGGATGTAGGGACACCTTTCCCCCATGGCTGTGTTCAGTCCTTGCCCTGGGCCAAGGTGTTCTCCATGGTCAAAGCTTCCCCCTCTGTCCCCACGTTAGTCTGTGCCCGGGGAGGAGGGCGTGGGGGCGGCTCCCCCAGGGACAGGGCCCAGCTGGCCTGAGCTGGTGCCTCTTGGAGGCTGACTTGGGCCATCTGCTGTTTCCTCTCCCTGTGTCCCCCGCGGGGACTATGCTGGGGTTTGAGCGTGAGCCGCAGCCCCCCTTCCCCACATGTCGGGAGAGAAGGACCCCCCACTGGTCCTCAGCACGGTCCACACCCCACTGCCCCGAGTCAGCTGAGAGCACCTCAGAGCACCCTGTGGGGCTGGTTCTGTGCGTCTGCAGGGTGGGGGCTGCTGCGCTGAGGGTAGAGGTGGTGACATTCTAAAGACCCCACTGCAGTGGGCTGCGCTGTGGGTCTCCTGGAACCCAGCTGGGTTTTTGCTGGCGGGGGGCAGGGCACCCCGGGGGCAGCGAGGGGCCGGCCCAGGAGGCCGGAGCACAGAGGTGGGTGTGGTGTGGCTGCAGCGCCCTGCAGGAGGCCCTGCAGGTGAGTTTTTGGCTTCTGCAGGGGATGGTGGGAGGGGTCCCGCCCTCCCCAGGCAGTGCCTGTCTGTGGCTCTCCAGGCCCCCTTGCCCTGGCCCACGACAGCGACCAGGCCCGGAGGCTCTCTCGGGGAACCCGGCAGGTGGGGCTGGGGTCTGTCCCCGGTTCGAGACTTCGGTGACTTCCCTGTCCTAGGAGAGGACTGGGACCGTCTTGCTGTGCAGCCTCACTCCAGGGCTCTGGTGACCCCGGCTGGCACCCAGGGGCTGCTGGTGACGGCAGGTGCCCTGGAAAGAGCTCTGAGGGGCAAGGGGGGGTCTGGGGGCCTCAGGCCCTGCTCCCACCTCAGCTGAGGATCCCAGTGGCTCCTCCTCCCTGTGAGCCAACCTGGACCTCATGTCGTCCTCGGCGGCCACGGGGGGCCCAGGACTGCAGGTGGGGTGCGGCTGGCCTCCTGCCTGGGGTCCACAGAGGACTGTCAGGGCCATTGGCCCCTGCAGTGCCTGCAGGAAGTGTTCCCTCCCTGGAAGCCAAAGGGTGGCGCCCGCTGTGCCAGGCCAGGCAGGTAGCCGGGTGCCGGCCAGACCTGGAGGGACTGCTGCCCCTCCCTGCCCGCATGTCGGACCTTGGCAAGTGGCCTACCTTGGGGGGATGCCCCCCATGGCCCCATCATGCTCCCCTCAGCCCCATCCCCCCCGCCCTCTTGGTGGGAGCGTGAGATTTTACCCGCCCAGGACTGGACGTGCAGAAGTAGCTTTCAGGTTCTGCGCCCTAAACTGATATAGTGGCACCTTTTTTCTAAAGCCATGATTGAAGTCAAATTAACATATTTACCTTCAGTGCTCCCACGGGAACTGTTAGGGAATCAGAGAGGTGCGGCGGCTGCACGTACAGGTGACAGTGACAAGACTGCTCCCTGTGGGGACAAGCACTTGCTCCTGAGCCTCCCCTGGGCGTCCTCTCGACTCACAGGGTCACCTGGACGAGGGCAGGGAGGCCAGGGCCACACCGTGGGTGTGGGGACCAGGGCATGGCGGTGGCCGTGCCGCCCCACCCACGATGGCAGCCCCTCCTGAGGCCTCAGCCCAGCGTGGCTGACCCCGGGCCTGCACCTGTCCCCGGCTGCTCCCACTCCACCCTCTCTGTCCCTGTCGCCCACGTGCCCTCACGGGCCTGGAGAGCACCGTCCCTGGCGTCTGTGGCTCCAGCAGCCAGTGACGGAGCGACTTCCCAGCTCAGCCTCGGGGTGCTCGCTGCAGGGCCAGGCGATGGCGTTTCTCCTGAGTGTGTCTTAAGGATTAAGCGGAGAGACCCCTGCAGGAGCCTGGGCGGGGGTCCTGGGCCCTGGGTTGGGGGGGTGCGACCCTGGGCCAAGGGGATGAAGGGTCTTTGAGCGATGTCTTGTCCACCCGCCACTGCTGTTTTTTTTAAACTTGTGCATGGACTGTTTAGAGACAGTGCTGAGAACTTTGATACTCTTGATACTATTTACACAATCTTCCTCTTTAAAAGCCCACCTTGGTGTACTGAAGTGCTCGCCGCCGGTATTCATCATTGATCTGTTACTCAGTTTCAAACTACTTTCACTTACCTTTTATTACCTTGTAAGTGGGTATTTTAAGCACGCTTTTTTTTTTTTTTTGAAGAAGCAGAGTCGCGCCCTGTCACTCAGGCTGGAGTGCAAGTGGCACAGTCACAGCTCAGTGCAGCCTCTGACTCCTGGGCTCCTCCTTCTGCCTCGGTCTCCCGAGTAGCTGGGACTGCAGGTGTTCCCATCATGCTGGCTGATTTTTTATTTTTTAATTTTTTGTAGAGACGGGGTCTCACTACCAGGCTGGCCTTAAGTGATCCTCCCAAAGTGCTGGGATCACAGGCGTGAGCCACCGCGCCTGGCCACCACCTCCGCTTTGAGTTTCCCTTTTCTTGATTTGTAGAGTTTATGGAATCCTTCAGGACTGCACACGTTGTGAGTCCTCTCTGTCCTGGCCTGTCACCTGAACCCCGTGTTTGGTGAAGCAGGTGAGCAACAGTGTCCTTTATGGTCAGCGCTGTTTGTGTGTTTTGCCCAAAGGTCATGTTTCTCTGATGTCCCGAAGCTTTATTCTTTGACCTTTCACATACAGGTCTGATCAAAGCATGGCTTTTAAGAACTTTTTTTATTGTAGTAAAATACACATAACAGAAAAGTTACCATTTTAACCATTTTCAAGTGTGCAGTTCAGTGGCATTAAGTACATTCACGTTGTTGTGCAACCGTCACCTCTATCTGTTTTCAGAACGTTTTCGTCACCCCAAGCCGACACTCTGTCCCCATTAAACAGTAGCTCCCCTCCCCCCACCGCCCCGCACCCCGTCCTACTTCCCGTCTGTGGGTTCAGGGTCGCAGGTCCCTCCTGTCGGGGAGTCGCAGTGTCCGGCTCCTGTCTGGCGTCCCTCACTCCCCATCACCCACGTTGTGGGATGTGTCACAACTTCATCCCTCTTTGTGCCGGATAATATCCCATGCCAGGGACAGGAAAACCTGCCAAAGGACATTTGAGGAACTGAGTGTTTTCAGTCGTTGACGGACGAGC
>CM052443.1:127701676-127733664 GCA_028533085.1 Varecia variegata
GCGCTGTTCCCGGGCGCAGGGGACTCGAGGGTTCGTCGCTGCGTGACGGCTGCCTGAACGCAGGGAAAACTTGGAGAAAGTTGGGACCACTCAGGGCCCTCGGGGGTCTCCCGTGTGGCCTCAGCCCAGCTGTCCTCACGCCGGGACGCTGAGCAGGTGCTTCTGGGGGAGGGTCCTGCACACAGCGGCACATCTGCCCTGGCTTTTCCCCCCACCCCACTCCCTGCGCTCCTGAGAGTTCGGGGGGGGGGGGGCACGGCGGAGGCCTGTGAGGTTGGTGCTGGCCGAGGCCCATCCCCCAGGTGAGCGCCTGGGCTCCAGTGACAGCCCCCAGCCCTGGCCCACAGGACCAGTGTGGAAACAGGGCTCCCAGCTAGGGTGGTCTTGCTTGCAGCTGCCCACCCCTCACAGCTCAGTGCCATCTAGAAGGTTCTCCTGCCCCATCAGGGAGCAGGGATGCCTGTGGGGGTCTCTCTGTTTTCATTTCTCCTGGGCACGTAACAAGGAGTGGGGCTGCTGGGTCAAACGGCACATGCGGGGTTAACTTCCAGCTGCCACCTGGGGGGGCTGAGTGAGGCCACCTCCACCGGCAGGTGCCCTGCAGTCTCAGGACCCGTCTGTCATCCCTTCCTTCCTCAGTTCTCAGTTCCTGGCGGGGGGCAGCGCCACCAGTCGCCCGTGGTGGTCCCAGTTGCATGTCCCTGATGGTCGCCGATGCCGAGTGTGTTTCACGTGCTCAGCAGCTCACCTTGAACGTCACTGTGCGCATTTCTTCCGATCTGTCGCCCATTTGGAAAGGCGGGTTCCGGAGTTCCTCACAGCATTTGCAGACAAGTCCCTCGTCAAACGCGTGTTTTGCAGACGTTCTCTGCTGGCCTGGCTACCTTTTTATTACCTTAATGGTATCTCTCAAAGACCAGAAGTTTTAAATTTTGATGAAGACCAATTTATTAATATTTTATTTTATAGCTAGTGCTTCTTGTGGCCTGTTCAGGAAATCTTTGCTCACCTAAATTCAGAGGTTTCTTTTTTTAATGTGTGTGTGTGTGTTCTTGCAGAAGTTTTGTAATTTTTGCTCGTGTGTTTGGTCGCTGGTTCACTTTGGATTCATTTCTGTGTCAGAGGCGGGAAGGGGCGAGGTTCGTTCCCTTCCACGTGGACGTGCGGCTGTGCCAGCACCGCGTCCCCACCGGGCGACTGTGTGCAGGTCCCTTCCTGGGTCCTGTCCCACTGCTCTGCTGTCTGGGCTTGTGCCACCCCGGCTGGGCTACTGGAGCCTTCGGGAGGTCGTGGAGCTCTGAGTGCCGCAGATTTGCTCTTCTTAGCAAAGCCGTTTCACCTTCTAGCTCCGCGCCGCCTGCCGACCCCTGACATGAGGCTGCGGTGCTGGCTGGGGCTGTGCTGAACCCGCAGGACAGCGTGAGAGGGACAGACCTCGCGACGATACTGGGTCTGCTAATCCAGGAGCTCAGGGGCTCCCACTTGCCCCCACCGCGGTTTCTAGTGTTTAGCGGGTGGGTGTTAATCATATATGTGACGGCTCTACTGACATAATCCATGTGCACACCACTCGCTCATCCAAAATGCAGAATTTGGGGGTTTTCGTATATTCAGAGCTGTGCAGCCATCGCCATGGCGCACAGCATTTTGTCAGCCCCAAAGACACCTCCTGTCGCTCGGCAGTTACTTGTTTCCCGCACGTTCCTCTCAGCCCCGGGCAGTCCCCAGTCTGCTTTCTCTATGGGTTGTTCTGGGCGTCTCAGATACACGGAATCGTACAATGTGAGGTCTTCTGTGAGTCTTTCTTTCATTGGGCATCAGGAATCATCCACACCGAACAACACGTCAGTACTTCGTTTTTTTCTCGCTAAATAAAATTCCATTGTGTGGCTACACCACATTTTATCTATCACGTCGCCAGTGGACAGACATTCTGGATGTTTCCACTTTTTACCTGCCATGAACATTGACGTACAAGCTTTGACAGACGTATGTTATCACGTTTGGCTGACATGTTATCATATGTTTGGCTACGTATCTAGGAGTGGAATTGCTGGCATTATATTTTTTTGCACATATATTTTCTTTGCCATATTTTGTTTAATCTGGTGATTTTGTGAATTTTATTATTTATAATTTTATTTTCCATTTGTCTGTCACTAGTATGTAGGAATAAACTGATTTTTTTGTATGTTGACCTTGTGCTCTACAACTGTGCTGCACTTGGTGATTCGTTCTGGTAGCTTTCTGTAAATCCCTTGGAATTTTCTACATAAACCATGTTGCTTATGAATAAAGACAGTTTTGCTGGTTTCTGCCGAGTTAGTGTGGCTCCCCACCCAGGCTGGGGTGGAGACAGGCAAAAGCGGACAGAACTTTCTGCCATGTTCTCAGTGTCGGGGGAAGCGTTGAGTCGCTCATGGTAAGTGTGATGTCAGCCGTGGGTTTTGCATAGATGCCCTTTATCAGTTTGTGGAAGTTTCCTTCAAGTGACTATGTGGGTTTCTCCTTAATTTCATTAATAAGGTGCGTTGCGTCAGTGAGAGTCCAAAGGTTGCACCAGCCTTGCCTTCCTGGGATAAACCTCGCTTGGTAACTTTGTATTACAGGGTTTATATTGTATATAAGTTGCTGGATTCAGTTTGCTGACATTTTCTCAGGGGGTTTCGTATCTCTGCTCAGGAAGGTTCTCGGTCCCTACTTTTCCTGCAGTGTCGTGGTCTGGTTTTGGCATCGGGATAGCGCCTTGTGCTCCTTTTGTCACTTTCCGAAAGAGTTTGTGTGACTTTGATGGTGTTTCCTAAGTGTTTGATAGAATTATTTTACCAATGAAGCCACTTGGGCCTGCAGTATGTTGCTGTTGTTAATTATGGGAAGGTTTTTAATTACCGATTTACTGTAATTGCTGGTGTTCTTCCCAATGACAGTTGACTTTACACATAGAACTACTAAGACTTTGCCTTTCATCTTGTCCTAGTCGTGGTGGTTTTGTCTCTCGTCCCTCGCTGAAGCCACTTTGATGCTGACGCCTCCCCGGCTCTTTTGTGTTTAGCGTTTGCACGTCTGGGCCCTTTTCGTCCTCTCTCTTCTAACCCACCTGCGTCGTCAGGTGCGTTTCTTAGCAACGGGGCGCGTGGTTGGGATTTGCATTTTTACCTGGTCGGACAATCGTCTTTGATGTGGAATCTTTAGACGGCTTACGTTTGACGTGGTTTTCGGTGGTTTTAGGTTTAGGTCTCCCATGTTGCTGTTTGTTTTCTCTTTCTCTTCCGTGACTGCGCAGGACTTTATCGAGTGCTTTCTAGCATCGCCTCTCAGTCCCGCCGTGAGCTTACCAGCTGGTCATTCCTCCCTCGCACCAGTCGCCCGGCGGTTGCCCTACGGCTTGCGACTTCCTCAGCCGGCCAGCGCCCGCGTGCGCGACTCAGGGCTCTTGGAACGGCGTGTTTTCATGTTCCTCCCGTGTGTTTTACGTCTCCACACGCTGCCAGCCTTGTAATGCGTTACTACTTCACCATGAACGGTCATCTTTTTTCCAGGTTTAGTCACTTATTCACCTACAGTGACAGGTACTCGGTGCAGTTTTCTCAGCTCACACAAGCGCGAGCAGTCGTGTGACCGGCTCCACCGTCAAGATGCAGAACCGTTCACCACCTGGAACCCGTCCTGCCCTGTGCGGTCACTTCTCTCCCTGCCCGGCACCTGGGGACCGCTTGTCTGCTTCTGTCTCGCGGGTGGATCGTGCGCAGTGCCTGCCTGTGGGCTCAGAACGCATCCGAGGTCCGTGCGTGCTGCTGTGCGTAGCAGCGTCTCATTTTCTCATTGCTGAGCACGCGGCATTCCCCCGTGCGGCCGCGCCACGGTCTGCGAGCTCACTCGCCCGTTAAAGGACGTTAGGTTTTTAGCAGTCGTGCATAAAGCGGCTGTAATATACACATTTGCACGCATGTTTTGTGTGCACGTAAGTTTTCATTTCTACTGGGTAAGTTAACCCAGGAGTAGGGTCGCAGGTCATGCGGTGAGCGTGTGTCTGACACTTCGGAAACCGCACCAGCCTCTTCCGGAGTGTCAACAGTTCTGTCATTCCATGCTGCGGCCAGCAGTGTCCACGTTCTTGTCAGTTCCCGGGTTTTTTCCTGTGGCCATTCCGGTAAGTCTGAAGTGTTATTTCATCGTGATTTTAATTCATGCTTTTCTAGGATCTAATGGTGTTGAACATCTTTCTTGCATTTATCTGCCATCTGTGTATCTGCTTATTTTTGCCTTTGGGTTTAATATTTAGGTCCGTGGCCCATTTTGCGTTAATTTTTGTATAAGGTGTGTCTCAGTCCGTTTTGTGGCTAGAACAGAGTACGTGAGGCTGGGTAACATACGAAGAAGACAGGTTTACTTAGCTCACGGTTGTGCGGGCTGGAAGTTCCAGGAGGCTGGTGCGGAATCTGCTCAGCCACCGGTGAGCACCTCAGGGCCGTGTCCGGGTGGCGGAGAAGATGAACACAGAAGCGGACACTTGCAGAGAGGCAAACCCGGGAGCATCCTGGCTTTGTAACAACCCACTGGCGAGGAAACATTCCCTAGAGAATCAGTCCGTCCTCCCTCCCAGAGAGGGAGAAGTGCACCAAGCTGGGAATTAGAAATCCACCCCGTGACCCAACACCTCCACATTGGGGATCAAATTTCAACATGAATTTTGGTGGGAAAAACTCAAACTATACCAAGGTGGGACGTGTGGGTCAAGGTTTTTCATGTGGATGTCCAATTCAAATTTTGTTTAAAGAAATGTTTAAAATGAAAAAAACAAAATACGTCTTTACCCACATACTGACCTTACCCAGCTCTTCACACTTTGTATAGATTGCAGTTTCTATCTGGGGTCAGTTTCCTCTGCCTGAGAATTTCCTGTAACATTTCCTATAGTCCTGGTGTTACACTAGTGGTGAATTCTGAAAAATTATAAAAATGTCTTTGTATCACCTTTAAAAAAACATCTGGCTTACAGGCCAAGGGCAGTGGCTCACACCTGTAACCCTAACACTTTGGGAAGCTGAGTTGGGAGGATCACTTGAGGCCAGGAGTTCGAGACCAGCCTGGACAACATAGTGAGATCCCGCCTCTACAAGAAAATAGAAAAATTAGGCTGGATGTGGTGGCTCATGCCTGTAATCCTAGTACCCTGGTAGGTTAGGGAGGGAGGATCACTTGAGGCCAGAAGTTCGAGACCAGCCTGAGTAAGAACAAGACCCCATCTCTACTAAAAATAGAAAAATAAGCCAAGCGTGGTGGCGCATGCCTGTGATCGCAGCTACTCGGGAGGCTGAGGCAGGAGGATCAAGTAGCCCAGGAGTTGGAGGTTGCAGTGAGCTATGATGACGCCACTGCACTCTAGCCTGGACAACAAAGTGAGACCCTGTCTCCGAAAAACAAAAAACAACCACCATCAAAAAAAAAAAAAAAAAACCACCAAAAACTGCCTTGTTGAGGTATACTTTTATTTATGATAGAAGCCATCAGTTTTCCTTGAATAATTTTTCATCACCTTCATTTTTGAGGGGCATTTTTGCTGGGTATAGAATTCTAAGTTGACAGCTACTTTTTGGTTTCAGTACTTTAAAGATGCTGCACGCTCGTCTTCTGGGTTGCCCGGGAAACCACAGCCTTTCTCGTCTGTGTTTCTCCATGTCTGTCGTGTCTTCTTGGGGGCTCTTGTCTCTAGTTTTCAGCAACTGGATTATCACATGCTTTTGTTTTCTTTGTGTTTATTCTGCTTAGGGTTCGCTGAGCTTTCTGGACATGTACATTTATACTTTTTTAAAAAAACAAATTTGGGATTTTTTTACCATTACTTCTTCAAATATTTTTGTGCCCCCCCAGAACCCCAATTAAACTATGTGTCTTTGCGGAAGCTCTGATTACTCATTGCTCAGCTGCCTGGTTCCTCTCTGGGCTTCAGACTGAATAATTTCTATTGGGATTTCTTCACGTTCACGCGTTTTCTTCTCTGCAGTTCCTTTGTTTTTTATATTTCCACGTCTGCCCTCCCCGAGTTCCTGTTCTGTGTGTAACACACTCACCGTATGTGCAGCACCCGTGTAAAGCCTCCGTCAGCTGCCGTCATTGGGTCGTTTCTCGCTTTGTTTCTACTGACTGATTTTCTCCTCCCGATCACCTTTTTGTGCTTCCTCACGTGTCTGTTAATTTTTTGATAGATACGAGACACTGTGACTCTTCCACTGTTGGGCAGTTCGCCGTCTTGAGGCTCAGTGGCATTGACTTGAGTCTCGGTCACGCGTGACGCTGTCGTGCGCCCTCCGTAGCTCATGAGCCGTGTGGGCATCCTCCTTTGTGAAGTGCCTGTGGTCCCGCCTCACCCCACAGTGAGTTTTCTGTCCTTTTCTCGACACTTTACACACTGTGCTGTGAGTCGGCGTTATTTGTCAGACGTGTCGTAAATGCCTTTTCCTGCGGTGCCACTTCCCATTTTTTTGATACAGTTTTGATGTAGCGAAGTTTATTAATTGTTTTATTAATAGCAGTTTTTGTATCCTATGTAAAGAAGTTTTTTCTCACCTCGAGATCATTATGATGTTCCCCTCTATGTTCGTAAAAAGTGCAGAAACTCACTTTGTTCTGAAATCATTTCAAGCTTGCAGAAAAGTTGTGAGATGAGCGCAGAGAGCTCCTGTGCAGCCTTCACGCAGATTCACCGACTGGCGGGAATTTGTTGGGTTTGCTTTTTCATTCTTGTTCTCTGTGCACGTGCAGATTTTTTCCTAAACCGTTGGAGAGTGAGTTGCAGATGGTACGCCCTTTACACCAGAATACGGGGCTTTTCTCACGGACATTCTCTTACACGGTCACAGCACAGAGTTTGACATTCGAGAAATCGTGTCTCCGTGCAGCATGGTCGTGTGGTCTGCAGTCGCGTTCACACGTCCCCGCCGTCCCGACACCGGAGCGCAGCAGGGCTGTTTCCTGACGCCGTGTGCAGCCCGGAGCCACAGGGTCCGTTTCGTGCTTGTTCTCTTTGGTCTCCGTGTCCCGCAGCTTCTCAGCCTGTGTCTTTCACCGCGTGGACCTTGCGAAGCGCACGGTTGAGTCGCGTGTGGAGCCCGGTGGGTTTGTCAGGTTCCATCATGGCACGGGCAGCGTGTGCGTTGGCCGCGATCACCCGGCTGTGTCCTTCCCGGCGCTTCCCGTCCGGAGTCATGCATCCTGCGGGCTCCGTGTCGCTGAGGTGCCTTCGATGATCCGGCCGAGGTGGGCTCTGCCGGGTAAAGCCGCTGTTTTCCTCTGGTGACAAGAGGCCGCGTGAACGTCTTGTGCATCACCGACTTCTCACCCTGTAGTTTGGTGTCTGTCGGTGATCCTCGCCTGAACCGTTCACTCTCGGATTGTTACACATAAGGTTCTCTCCGGCCCTGCGACTCCGCCGACCAGGCAGCCGTCTTCTGTGGGACGGCTCTCCCCGTTTCCCCGCTGGCTTATTTTATTCCTTCATTTATTGCTATTATTTGTTTACTGTCACTGTAGAGGTTTTTGTTTTTTGCTTTTTCTAAAAAAAAAAAAACCAACAACTTCTTACCGTCTTGTTTGGTGACATATTCCAGGCTCATCTCCTGCTTTCTGGTCCCCACCCTAGAACCAGTTATCTTTGTGAGGAGTGGGATTTAGAAGCCACAGTCCTGGTGCTGGGATTGTTCATTGCTACTGGGGTGTCTTTGTTTTTGCAGTCTTGTAGACGTCAGAGCTAGGAATGTTTATATTTAAAACTCGTTGGCCAGGCACAGTGGCTCACGCCTGTAACCCCAGCAGGTGGGGAGGCCGAGCTGGGAGGATCGCTTGAGCCCAGGAGTGTGAGGCTGCAGTGAGCTGTGATCACTACACTCCAGCCTGGGTGACGGAGTGAGCCCCTGTCTCTAAAAAAGAAAATAAATTTTAAAAAATAGATAAAAATAGAAATGGTGAATCTATATGAATATCTACGAATGTCTCCAAAACCGGTTAGCACCCGAGGTTCTCCAGCTTCCTCTCTTCCTGGTGTGCACGTCTCTGCAGTCACAATTCCGAGTATGTGATTTACGAAAGGCTTTAGAGCCGTAGTACGTCTGGGACGGGCTTTGGGACGTGGAGTTTTCTTGGGAGTCACTTTCTCCCCACGTGACTTCCCAGCTGACTCTCCCACCAGCTCTTACTGGAGACCGTCTTTCCCCCCTGCGCTGCAGGGCCCCTTTTGTGTGTCAGTAAAACGTGTGACTTTGCGTCTGGACTCTCGTCTGTTCCGCGGGTCTCTCCACCGTCCCTGCGCCGATGTGCATTTTCTCTCTACAGTGTAAATCTTTCAGGTCCAGCTTCCTTAGGACGCCCCGCCTGGGCTATTGTCTGCATTTTTATCTGCTTTTCAGAACTAGGTTGTGAAACGCCACACGATGCCACCTGCCAGAATTCGGCTGGGATCGCGTCCACCCCGTGGCTGAGCGTCCGGCGCACGGGCACAGCGAGTTGGTGTTTGCTCACGCCCTTTGCAGTCCGTCTTGGGAACACTTCGCCGTCCTCCGCACAGCGTTTTTTAGATTTGTTCCTAGAAACTCATTTTTTTGTTTAAGTTACATAGGAGTCACCTTGTTTTCATTGTTGCTCATATAGAGAAACAAATTGGATTATTTTAAAATTCCGTTCCCCTTGCTAAACTATTTAGCCACTTACCTGCGGATTCTTTGGGATTTTTTATGTACATCATCATGTCATCCGCTCACAGTGACAATTTCATTTCTTTATTTCTAATCTTAACCTTTTTATTTTCTTTCTTGCCTCGTGGAAGCAGCCAGGACTGTTCGTGCGTCCCTGTCCCGGTTCCAAGCTCAGGAAACGCTTCCGGTGTCTCATGCCAAGTGGGCTGTTACTGGAGGCCTGACGGTGATACGTGGTATCACACTAAGGAAATGTCTTTCATTTCCTAGGTTAAGAGGATTTTTTTCTACTTAAGTAAGTGTTGACTTTTTCTTTTTTTTTCTTTTTTCTTTTTTTTTTGAGACAGAGTCTCACTCTGTTGCCTGGGCTAGAGTGCCATGGCGTCAGCCTAGCTCACAGCAACCTCACACTCCTGGGCTCAAGCCATCCTCCTGCCTCAGCCTCCCAAGTAGCTGGGACTACAGGCATGCGCCACCATGCCTGGCTAGTTTTTTTCTATATATATTTTTAGCTTTCCAGATCATTTCTTTCTATTTTTTTAGTAGAGATGGTGTCTCGCTCTTGCTCAGGCTGGTCTCGAACTCCTGACCTCGAGCGATCCACCCGCCTCGGCCTCCCAGAGTGCTGGGATGACAGGCGTGAGCCACCGCGCCCCGCCAAGTGTTGACTTTTAACGAAAGCTTTTTCTCTAAGCGTCTGGAGCGGCCGTGTGGTTTCCGTCTGCTCTGGTGACGTGCTCGGCCGTGCTGACCGCTGACCGCACTTTCTACCATGGCGCACCCGTGCGTTCGTTCATCCGTGGAACACACTCCACCTGGTTGTGAGTTGTGTCCTGTATTCCTCTGAATGCGCCTTCTGAAACCTTTGTCCCTCCTTTGGAATGGCCCTCCTCAGGTGAGACGTCCTCGGGGTTAATTGCCCGGAAGGGGTGGGTGGGAAGGGCAGGTGAGGGCCAGGTGTGCAGCGGAGCCTGGCAGGCCTGGCCCGAGGACCGGAGGTGCCGCAGAGGGCAGAACACGCCTCTGTGAGAGACCTGTCCCTCGGCCGCCCCGCAGGGACGGCACATGTGACGGGGGTGTCAGCACCGCGCCCCAGGCCCCAGAGGCAGAGGAGGTGAGCTTCAGAGCCAGGGCCTCGGGGAAGGGACCAAGGCCGAGTGGGGTAGATCAGCTCAGCGAGTGACACCGGCTGTGTAGGATGAGCTTGCGCTTCTCTGCTCTGCTGGACTTTTCTTTGGGATTTTTGCCGCCATGTTCACGAGAGAGATTGCATCCTGATTCCCCCTGCAAGTCTCACGTTTTGATATTAAGGTCATCTGGCCTCACACGGTGAGGATCGAGAATTATATCCTGCTTCTAAAAAAGATCTTTTAAAACATGGCCTGGAACACTTTGCTGTGTCTTAAATGTTTGAAAGGATTCACAGGCAAAGCCATTTGGGTCTGGAGTTCTTTGTAGGGAGACGTTTATTTGGATTCATTTTCTGTAAGAGCGGTAGGAGTTGAGATTTTCTAGTTCTTCTTGTGTCAGTTTTGGTGAGTTGTGTTTTTCTGTAAATTTGTCAGCTTGGTCTAACGTTCAGATTTATTGGCATGAAATGTCCCAGTATCCTCTCACGAGCTTCACGTCTGCAGCGGAGGAGCAGGCAGCGCCCGCAGCAGGTCTGTCTCCACAGCCGGCAAGCGTGACACGTGACGGCAGCCACATGTGGTCAGACCACGGTGGGCGTTGCCAGCCCTGCCGTGCGGGGTCTGCTCAGGGCAGCGACCGTGGTGGGGTCTGTTTCTGTCTTCTCTCCTTCGTTCAGGTCTGCTGCTCAGCCCCCCGCACGTTAACATTGGTCTTCTCAAAGAGCCAACTTCTGGATTTTTTTCTTACGTATATTTATGTATGTTTCTATTTCAGTTTATTTCCACTTTCTTTGAGTTTAATATGCTGTTTTCCTAGTTTTGAGATCGATATGTAGATCATTGATTTCTTGGCCTTTTATAAAAGGAAGCGCTCGGCCACGCGTTCCTGCTCAGCGCTGTGACGTGTGCATTTTCTTACCGTGCAGATAAACACGTAGCGGTGTGTTGCCTGATTTCCACACCTCTGAGGATTTCTGATCACCTTTTTGGTTACGATTTCTGAACTAACTTCCCCGTGGTCAAGGAATGGACCCAGAGCAGTTCTCGGCCTGAGACGAGCTTGCTGGGACTCGCCTCCCGCCGCCGCGTGTTCCAGGTGCGCGGAAAGAGCCGGGTGGTCCAGCCTGACGGGCTGCGCCAGCGGGGAAGGCAGACGCGTGTTCCTGTCTCCTGGCGCTGGCTCCGGAGACGCGTGTTCACGTCTCCACGTAGGAACGTCCGTTCACCCTCCTCGTCACGGCAGGTGCGGATCAGCTCCGGGTTGTTTTATCTTCCTGTTCCTCGATGGCGTTGCCGTCACGGAATTCTTCCTCCGTGCGGGACGCTGCCTGCGCGTGTCTGTGGTCTGGTGTCAGCAGAGCTGCCCGGCAGCCTTGGCCGCTGCTCACCTGCTACATCCGTTTCCATCTTCCGCTTTCAGCCTGTCTATGTCCTCTTGTTTGAGGTCGTCTCTTGGGTTCCGTTTTTTTATCCAGTCTTAACAAACATCAGTTTGTAGCTGGGGCATTTCGTCTACTTTCACTTCACGTGATCCCCGACTTTGGGCTGAAGCCACCGTCTCTCGCAGGTCACCCCCCACCTGTCCCTCTGGGCTCCTGCTGCTCCCCCTCCCTCCTTGGGGTTGACCCCGCTTCTGTCCTGGAGCCCTGTACGTGCTCATGACACGTTGTCGTGCTGCTCTTCTAGGGCCTGGAGATGTCAACATTCTTCTCGACTTAGGATTTTCCTGAAATGGGAGCTTTTGTCACTCCCTGCCCTGACACGAGGGCGCCTGACCTGCCTGTGGTGCTGCTGTGTCTTAGCTCTGGGGACGCGTCAAGCGCCACCGACACGCGGCTGTGTCAGACAGTCGGGTGTTTATCCGCACGTCTGTCCTCTCCGTGTGCGTCTGTCTCTCCCGCGTCTCACTTGCCTCGTCCCTGAGCCCCTTCCGTCCCGCGGCCCGAGTCCTCGGCCAGTTTGGGGAAATCTCAGCCCTCCAGTCTCCGCCCTCGACTCCTCCCCGCTGGGGCCCCGGTGGCATGTGTGTGTGGCTGTCCCCAACCCCGTCTGCTCCACATGTCTTTTCTGCCACTTCTCTGTGCTGCTGCAATCTGGATATTTTTTGTTGGATTATTTTCCAGCTCCCAAATCTCATCTGTGTTCTTTAATGTCTCCCTACATCATTCTTTTGCCTTCATTCCCCTTATTGCATTTTAGTAATTTCTAGGATTTCATCCTTTTTATTGATTTTAGTTTTCTGGTGAAATTCTCTACCTACTTACCTATGTTTCTTGCACATAATAGGAGTAGTTATTTACTTACATGCTTCTTTAGAGACAGAGTCTCACTGTGTCGCCCAGACTGGAGTGCGGTGGCGTCTTCGTAGCTCCCTGCAGCCTCCGACTCCTGGGCTCCAGCGATCCTCCCGCCTCAGCCTCCCGAGTAGCCTGGACCACAGACGCCTCCATGCCAGGCTGCTTTTTAAATTTTTTGTAGAGATGGGGTCTCGCTATGTTTCTCAGGCTGGAAGAGTAGGTATTTTAAAGTCGATGTCTGTTAACTGATCTAACGTCTCTTTGTAAATTGGTTTTTGTCGTTTGGTGCTGGTTTTCTGGTATTCCTGGCACTTTCCTGTTGATTGCTGGACATTGTTTGAAAACATTTTAGAAGCTCTAAGCAGTGCTACTCCAGGCAGGGCCTGGGGACTGTTGGTTGAAGATCCTCAACCAGAGGAAGCTGATCTGTCCAGCGGTGCTGGGCACGGCCTTGGTCCAGGCTGGCTGTGTTTGGCCTGCCCCACCCGAGGCCGTGGCCTTTCCTGGGTCTCAGCTGAAAGCCTGGTGTTCCCTAGAACTCCTCCTCTTGGCAGGCCGTGACATCTAATTTTGTCTCCCCAATATGTGAGACACCAAATTCTAGACTGCATCGTTAGTTTCCTGGCAGTTGTTTTTTCTGACTCTCAGCCCACAACGTGGCTGCTGAGCAGGCAGCAGTACCCCGGGGAGAGCTGTGAGGCTGCACCCGCGACGTCCGGGATCTCGGCCCTCCAGTCTCCCAGCTCCAGGCCCGGCCACCTCTGGCTGCTCAACCCCATCCCTGGGGTCCCTCGCCTCAGGGTCTTGGCCGCTCAAGTCCTGGCTACCTTGGCATTTAAACAAAAAGCCAGCTTTGATAGTGGTCTTTGACGGAGGGTTAGTCTGATATTGGTACCGCCTTGCAGCCGCAGGGGGAGTCTCGAGTGTTTGCAAGTGGAACATATTTACTTTTGCATGGCAAGTGTGCGCTCACTGCCCTAAGACTGGGAAAAGGTCATGGAGTGAAAAGCCATGCGACCATGAGGCACACGCAGCTGGCACCGTGTCTGGGGTGCTTCGTCTGTGGCTGATGTGTGTGCACGCGTGTGCATCCGTGTGGTGTCGGTGCAGTCCCGCACCTTGCTCTCGGTTTATTCTGAAGTGTCCTAGTCATCGTTCTCAGACATACACATCCACTGCCACTGTCGCCTAGTGCCACTTGGCGTGGTGCCTGGGCCGGTTGGAGGGGAGAAGCCCAGAGGGTCCCCAGCGTTCTGAGAGCCGAGCTGGGAGGGCAGGCAGAGCAGTGTGGGGCTGTCAGCGGGTCCCGGTGGCCTGGCCGGCCGCAGGACTGGTGGGCTGCGGGCTCTGGGTGCCAGCCCCCTGGGGTGCCGTCAAGGGTTGACCTCTCGCTGGCCCTGGTGCCCCCCAGCAGCTGTGCCCATGTGCCCCTCTGTCCCCGCTCCAGGAGCCCAGAGGGTGGGAGGTGGGCACAGACCCTCCCACAGTCCTGACTTGGAATTTCTGTGCCCACCTCCCTTTGTGCTTCCCCTGCCCTGCCAGGCCTTCACTGTTTGTGTCCCACACACAGCCCTTCAGCGGTTCCAAGATGTGTTATTTGCCCTTGTTTTAGCGCCACAAACTGGTGTGTCTTGACTAAACTGGTGGCACTTTTGTCCCTTGGCACGTGAAGGGGTGATGTGTCGTCATCAGTGGCTGCTTTGCTTCCACCGAATACAGTGTGTTGAAGTCACTGTGGGTCTTCCTGGAACAAGGCAGGGCCCACGTGGGTGGCAGAGGCACTGCCCTGCCCAGTGCTGCTGGTGACGGGGCCACGTCCCAGGGACACCGACCAGCACGTGGTCCCCTGCACAGCTGGGAGCGCTGGGCCGGAACAGGCTCCAGCCAGCAGGCAGAGAGCTGGGCACGTGGCCCCACCTGAGGCTGAGTATGGGGACAGTGGCGCCAGGGAGGACAGGGTTCTGCAGTGGCATTGACCACACCGGATGCCACATCCACATGCAGTGGCCCTGCTGCCGCCCCAGGCTCTGGCCGTCAGGAACTCAGGCGTGGCCCCGTTCTGGTAGGAGGGTGTGGCGTGCACGGGTGCGTGTTGTAGGCAGCTGGACACCGCCCTGTGAGGAGGGTGGGGGGCTCTGCTCCTCAGGGTCCCTGGTGCCTGTGGGGCTCCCCTTGCGCCTCCCATGGGGTCCCCATCCTGGGAGTGCCCCAGCCTGCCTGGTTCCCCATCTGCCATCTCCCCGTGACATCACCGTGACATCTCCGTGCTCCCTCCCCCCTGGTCATCCCTGTGCTCTGTCGGGTCCTTCTCAGGTGTGGCCCCGTCCAGGTTGCGCCAGGGGGGCAGCTGCAGAGGACGAGAGGCGCCTGCCAGACGGGCCACAAGCCGTGCGTCTGTGCTGGAGCCAAGCAGAGTGGGCCGGGGAGGGGCCGGGCAGCCACCTGGGCACAGGTGTTGTGTGACCCGACCTTCCATGACACAGCTTCATCCCCAAATCCCTCCAGTAGCCGTCCACACCCCAACCCCGGTGGCCCCAGGTCTGTCCCTGTCCCTCTGCTTTTGTCTTTCGGAGGATGTTGGACGGCGTCATATGCCGGTGTGTCGCCATGGAGACTAGCGCCGTCCGTGCGGCAGGAAGAACGTGAGACTCATGCAAGTTGTGTGTCAATAGTTTGTTCCTTTTGTGGCTGAACAGTCACTGTCGTGTGGATGTTCACACGGGTTACCCCCTCCTGCGGCGGGCGCTTGGGCTGTCTGTGGTCTGGGCGTTTGTGAACGTGAACATTCCCCTGCACCCGAGGGTCCAGACCGGGACTGGGTCCGTGGCCTGTTGGGAACCGGCCGCACGGCGGCAGGCGAGCGAGCGCAGCTCCGTCTGCATGTGCAGCCACCCCCGTCTCGCTTCCCCGCGGAGCTCGATCCTCTCGATCCTCGCAGGAGCACGCACCCCGCTGCAGACTGTCCTCGTGGGAATCCGACGCCTGACGCTCCGAGGCGGGGCTGAGGCTGCCCTGCGGGCGCTGGGGAGCGGCTGCAGGCACAGGCTGTCGTTAGCAGAGAGGTCCGACCACGCGATAAATGCGATGCGCTTGGATCAGCCCCACACCATCCCCAGCCCGGTGTGTGGAAAAACCGACTTCCATGAAACCGGTCCCTGGCGCCAAAAAGGTTGGTGGCCGCTGCGACACAGGGTTCTCTCTGGAGATAACTTCTCGTTTCTCCTTTCTCCCAGGTAAGTACCTGGAAGTGTAGTGGCTGGGTCACGCGCTGCACGGATGTTTACCTTGACAAGAAACCGCCGAGCTGCTTGCCGAGTGGCGGTGCGGTTTCATCTTCTTAGCGGCACACGGGACGCGCCGTGTTCCGCGTCCTGCCGGCACTTGGCGTTGCCAGTGCTTGTACGTTTAGCCGCGGAGTGAGCTGGCGCTTCGCCGCGGCTCTCGTCCGCGCTGCGCTGAGCATCCTTTCTCCTGCCGATTTCCATCTGCGGCCGCGGCGAAGGGTCTGCTCGAATCTCTGCCCGCGCTCGAAGCGGATTGTCTGGTTTTCACTGCGGCTGTGAGGGTTCTTGGCACCTGTCAGAGCCCGGTCCTCCGTCAGAGACGTGGCTCGCGGATACTGTCTCGGCCCGACCACCTGTCGTCCTCTCTCACAGGCCGCCGTGTTCCGTTGCGGTGAATCCTGGTGTCACTTGTTCCGGTCAGGGACTGTGCTTCTGGGGTCACGTCCGAGCTTCTAGGCTAACCCAACATCGCAAGGATTTTCTGCTGTTCTCTCCTAGAAGTTGTTGGGCTTCGTGTTTTACATTTAGGCCTGTGGCCCACTTTTGTGCAAGTGTGAGTGGATCGCGGCGGCTTGGTTCTGGCCCCTGCGTGCGGGTGGCCGGCCCGTGTGCACCCGCTGTGGAAACCGGTGCACAGGCTCCCTGGGCCCCTGGCGGCCTGCTGTGCTGCGCCGTGGAGCTGCGTGTCCCCAGGTGCCTGTACCCCACGGTCTCGGTTACTGTAGCTCTACAGGAAGTTGAAATCAGCGTTGAGTCAGCATTCTCCGCTGTCAGTTTAGACTGAAGTTATGCGTTCCTACACAACGGGGGACTAGAGGTGCATTTACTTACTCTGCATTTTAGCAAATGCAGGTACTTTCGTGGAGCGGCCCCGCCCCAGGTCTCCGTGGGGACTCACCAGGCCTCCCGGCCCCTGTCGACGCGGCTGTGTGGCACGGGATCCCTTGGGGGGCCCCAGCTGGGTCGGCCTGTGCTGATGCCGCCCTGGGTGAGTCCCCAGGGACATGCTCTGCGCCTGGGACTTCCCGCCAGGGCAGTGTCCCGAGGTGCAGGGTCTGGGCGTGTTCACTGGGGAGGGTCTGGAGCCCTTCACGGCCGGTCAGTGATCAGGGAGGTGAAGGGTCGGGGCCGAGGCCTGCGGGACCCAGTTCCCCTCCAGCCCTGCGTGACCTCCTCCTAACGCTCATTCTTTCTTCTTTTTAAAAACTTTATTGTGGGGAATACGCATAGCATAGAACAGACCGTTAAAGTCATTTCTAAGCCCACAGTCAGTGGCATTGAGCACGTCCAGTGCTGTGCAGCCGTCACCCCCATCCATCGGAACTTTCCGTCTTCCCGGCCTCACACTCTGTCCTATGAAACGCTGACGCCCCAGCCCTGGCACCCACCGTCCCCGTGCGTCTCTTTGGACCTGAGGCCCCTGCGTGTGGCATCCACGGGCTCTGCCCTGGGGGTCTGGCTCCGATGGGCCCCCGCCCGCTGGGCTCAGAGGGGCTCCTTCTGGATCCGGGTCGGGTCCCCTGACTGGGACGCCTTGTGTGCTTCAGCCGGTGTGACCGAGGGAGCTGCCTGCTTGCCCGCTGTGGGTGGCCCCATGTGCCTGGACCAGCTGCTGTTCCAGAACTTTCCGTGGTGACAGGGACTCACCCCTCTGCGCTGAGAGCAGTTACTTGCAGCTCCACACAACAGCTAATTGCTCTTTCTCAAACTTTTCACCCGACGTCATGTGCCGAGATGTGGAACGCAGGATCCTGGAGTCCAGGTCCATCCACAGGGCAGGTGGCGGCAGAGGCGGCCGGTCCCCGGGTGACGGCTCCTGAGACCGAGGCCTGGGAGGGACCTGGGTCCTGGGCAGGATCCTGTTCCCGGCTCACGGCCCAGAGGGGCCCCGGCCACCCTGGGGTTGCGTCTGTGGTCTCGGCGGCCTGTCCGCAGCCTCCAGGGATGGGCCGTCCTGCCGCCACTGTGAACCGGTCTCTGCCGAGTTCTCCAAAGCCCGGCTGTCACTGGGCGCCTGCAGCTCCGCTCCTGCCTGGGGACCGGGCCGGGGAAGGGGCGGCACGTGGAGAATTCGGAGCACCTTTGCGGATGAGCCACAACTCGGCCGGGTATTTTTAGCGCGGCACATTCGGCGCACGGCAGATCCAGCACACGCGGGGCAGAAATAGAAGACGTTTTTTTGGCTGTTCTGGTGCTGACAGTCTCTGGCTCCCGGGGAGCCGGGCTGGGGCTGGGGAGGGGCGAGCAGCGCAAACAACTTCTGCTGTTGAGAAAAACATCTCAAGACGGTGCTGGGGAGGATCGTTCCTGTTGGTGGCTCTCTTTATGTAAATGCCACGCTCGCCTGGCTGCTCATTTGCATGTGTAATCACAGCGGGCTGTGCCGGGGGTGGGGCCCGTAATTATGTTTTAAAATATCACCCGGATTGTTTTTGCTGTGTTCCCTGCGCCCGGGAACTCTGGGCTCTAAAGGTTCTCCGCTGCTCTGCAGGACGGGAAAGGCCCGGGGAGCGCCTGTGCAGCCTCCGTCCTGGCCGCTGGGCCTCCGCCACCTGTCTGTTCACCTGGGACCCTCGGGGGGCAGGGCGGGGGCAGGGCGGGCTCTGTTGTGATTCCAGATACACGGTGGGGGCCAGAGCTGCAGGGGGTCCCAGCTCCCCCGCCCCACCCAGTCCTCGGGCCTGGCACCTACTCTGCCTCCTCCGCGTGGCTCTCGCTGTGGATTTCAACACGTGGGGCCACCGCAGTAGCGGGACGTGCGCCCTCTGGGGCTTCCCCCCGGGAGTGAAGAGAACTTGAGTGAATTCCTGCCCCGATGCTTTCTTGCCGCCCTCTGTCCTGAGCCCCCCAAACTCCCATGTCCCAGGCAGCTGTCCCTGCTGAGAAGTTTTCCTGTGACTCCCTTAGGTGGGTCCAGGACACAGCGGGACAGAGGTGCTGGCCCAGCCGGGTGACAGGTGCACCTGCCTCCAACTGTCTTGAGGCAGCTACAGGGCAGGGTCTGGTCTGAGCCACCCGCCCTGAGCCTTGTGGATGGGTGTCCTGGCACCAGGACATCCTACGGGCCACCCCCTCCGCCCAGGGGCTCCCAACCCCACTGGGGCTGTGAAAAGAACTGGCACCACCCTCAGGGAGCAAGCCCCCATCCGGTGGCCGTCGAGTGGCTGGAGGACCCGTTCCAGCCTGCAGAGCTTCCTCTGGGCCCCTGGCGGGGGCGGGACAGACACTCAGTGGGTCGTGCGGGGCCTCCCCCAGCCAGGCGTGACGTCTTAGGACAGCTGACCGGGAGAGGAGCCCCTCCCAGGCCCTCACCTCGTGTGGCGGGGACACAGGGACGAGGGAGGCAGCCACGTGGGCAGCCTGCCAGGCCCGTGGTAAGCGCTAGGCTGGTGGCCGCGTGGCATGTGGGAGCCCGCGGGCTGCTCTGGGGAGCTGGGCTTCAGCCTGGAGCCCCGCTGGCCTCTTGCAGGCCCCGGGTGAGGTCACGGCCTGCGAGGCTTCCTGGGACTCGGGGCAGGAGGGGCAGCGGGACATGGGCAGCCCACGCGGGGTGGGGCGGGGTCGGGGGGCAGGGCCACGTCTCCTCACAGCGCCCAGTGCCAGCCGAGTATCCGGCAGACGGTCGTGGCACGAGGGGTCTGGGCCCTGGCCCCCCGTGAGCCCTAGAGCGGACCCCTCAGCCCGACTGCAGGGGGTCCTGCTGGAGGACCTGGCTGGGCCCGGGCGGGGGGTGGGGACCGAGGGCGGGGCTGGCAGGTGGCCTGTGGAACTCTTGGGGTCACAGCAGCAGGCCAGCTGGCCGCGTGGCGCAGGGACGGCCGAGGGGGCCTGTCTGGGAGCAGAGCTCCAGTAACACGCTGGCGCAGCTGCAGGTTCGGGACCCCAATTGTTGTCCGTCCCCAGCAGTGGCTTGTTGGGACTGTTCCCGGGCGGCCAGGAGGGCTGCCCCCGGCGACACGCTCCCGCCTGTTGTTGACAAACGTTTGCGGAGCTGCTCCTCCTGCCAGCCTGTCGAGGTCCGAGGGGCTGTGTCCTTGGACGTGCCAGGGCCCCCACGTCCCCTCCCCTGTGACACAGCTGGTCATACCCGGCTGTCTCTGGCATGGGGCTGCTTCAGGGAGAGAGCCGGGCGACGGTGCCTGGGACCCTCTCTAGCTCCCAGCCTCCCCTCTGCCCAAAGTCTCCTGACAGCATGGGGGCCTCCCCGCCTGGCTGAACCCCGTCTGCAGGCCCTGCTGCGCCCAGCCCCACCTCCAGCCTCGATGCCCCCACCAGGCCGTCCCCCACCCTGTGCTCTGCACGTGCACTCCCTTTCCTGCCACCCCCAGCCCGAGTCCAGGCCAGCTTGGGTGGCCGCCACCCAGCTCAGCCTGGGCTCTCCCTGCATCTGCTGCTCACTCCACACTGGCGCTTCCCTGCCAGGGCAGGGCCGGGCCAGGAGGCCCCGAGTGGGCACAGGGGGCCGCTGGGGCGGGTCTGGCTGAGCTCAGCCTGCCCGCGGCCACCCTCACCGAGTCACCTCTGGGCCCGCAGTGCAAGAGAAGCCAGAGCCGGTGCCGCTGGAGAGCCGCTCCTGCGTCCTCATCCGCCGCGACCTGGTGGCCCTGCCCGCCAGCCTCATCAGCCAGATCGGGTACCGCTGCCACCCCAAGCTCTACTCCGAGGGGGACCCTGGTGAGAAGCTGGAGCTGGTGGCAGGTGAGGCCAAGTCCCGCCTGCCTATTGTATGCAAATGTCCTCGCTCATTTACTTTTTTTCAGAGCTATGAACAATGTACTCATCACCAATTAGTCAAAAAAAAAGGATAGAACATCTTAAATTTCCTCTAATTTCCTTTTAGAAGAATGTGTCATTAAGAGGAGTTATTCAATTGAATTAATTTAGCATTTTAATTGAGTCCCCTGGGCTGGTGGCTCCTCGCTGGCAGGGGCTGCACCACGGTGTGTTTTAATTTAGGTCGCAGATGAAGCCACGTCACCTACAGTTCACCGGCCGCCCCCACGCGTCCAGTTGCCACATGGGGGTCACAGCCGGTTCCGAATGGCAGCCGCAGACATGCGGCTCTGAGCAGACACCGGGCCCGCCGGCCTGTGCCCGCCCGAGGCTTTATCTTCCCAGGGTTGGGGCTGTGGCCCCTTGTGGGTCTTGAAGGCCGTTCAACAGGAAGATGAAACTTAACATGTGGTCGCCGTCCTTGGTGACTCTCCAGCCGTTTTCTGGTCATTCTTCTCCTCGGTTTGCCGAGAAGTCCCAACCCCGGCTGGGCAGGCCCCTCCAGCCCGCCCTTGGCCTCAGCGCCCGGCGCCCTCCTGAGCCACCCACCCCGCCCCGCCCCCCAGCCTGCCAGGCCCTGGCCGTGCCTCGGGCTCCACTCTCCCAGCGGAATGTGTGCCCTGGGTGCTGTCCCCTCCCCTGGGAGCCCCACCTGGGGCCGCCCTCTGCCTGTGGGGCCTTCCGTCCTGCAGGAGGGCAGCTTCCTGGGCCACCTGGTCAGTGGGGTGGGGCGGCAGTGGCTCATCACGCCAGGTGGGCTCCTGGGGCCGGGTCACCGTGTAGCTGCGGCCCCGGAACGAGAACCCTTGGGTGTCCGAGCCCCAGCAGCAGCGGCTAGTGTGGGTGGGGGCCGTGGGGCTGAGAGGTGCTCAGAGCACGAGCTCCCAGGACAGCCCCCCGACCCGGGCCTGACGGGGCAGCGTCTGCGGAGGGCCCAGAGACGGGCCCTGACCGGAGGGGCACGTGGGCTCACGCCTCCGTCAGGAATGGGGTCCTCAGGGTCATGGAGACCGGCGGCCCCAGAACAGGCCCCTGGGGCCGGGAACGACCTCTGTGGGGACCAGTTGGCCCTGGGGCTGCCACACCGAGGGTCCCCTGACAAGAACAGGGTCCTCATATCTTCCCTTGGGCCAGCCCTCCGGAAAGAGCAGGGCCGTGCCTCTGTTCCCGATGGAAGGTTCCGGGCGTGCTCTGCGAGAAATCCGAGGACAGAGGAGGAGCCAGAGAAGACAAAGTTCCCAGAGCCCCGAGCACCGGGCGGGTTTCCTGCCTGCCCTTCACGCTGCAGTCACACTGTGCCTTCCTTTACGAAGTCAGGCAGCCTTCCGGCTCTTTCCAAAGCTCCCTTTCCAGGCAGCGACGTCCCCTTTGTTCCTCGCAGGGTCCGATGCTGCTGTGGGTTCAGAGCCTTGCTCACCCTCGCCCGGGCAGGGCACTTGGGTGCGTCCCCAGGGGGGCAGCAGGTCGTGGCCCCGGCCGCACCCACCCTGCTGGTTTCCCTGCCAAGCCCCCAGGGGGGTCAGCGCTGGGCCCGCTGAGGCCACCGCCAGACCCCTGCCCGGCCCCAGGCTCTTTGGATCGGGACAGGGACGCAGCGGCAAGGCCAGAGTGTTTCCCAAGCCAGCGCAGGGACAGCCCCTGGAAGTGTGTCCCAGGAGGGTGGCCGAGGCTGGGGCGGCCACGTCCTGCCGACAGGGCCTCAGCACAGCAAGGACGGCTGGGAGGTTGGGACTCCTTGGGGGCGGGGGGCCACCATGGCTTTCCCCAGCCTGCGACGTTTTGTTTGTGGCTGGGGGGGCTGCCGGGCTGTGGCCTTGGCTGTGGCACGTCCTGGTGACCAGCAGGCTGGAGAGGAGATGGCTTCTCTCAAAAACAGGCCCCGCCTCCCCCTCCCCCACCTGCTGCGGCCCTAGCACACCTGTCCCTCCCCCGGGAAGGTCGTGAGCCCTGGGTTTCCACGGCGAACTCAAGGCCTCACCTTCTGGTGTTTGGCGCCCGCAGGCTCCGGAGTGTACATCACGCGCGGCCAGCTGATGAACTGCCACCTCTGCGCGGGTGTGAAGCACAAGGTGCTCCTGCGCAGGCTCCTGGCCACCTTCTTTGACAGGTGGGTCGGGGAGTGGACGGTAGAAGGTTCCTGTCTCCTCTGGCTGCGAGCTTCAGCGCTCAAGGCCCTGGTGCACTCCTGACCCCCCAGTGCCCGGGATGGGGGGAGGCTCCTGGGAAAGGCGTAGACGAGGACTTGGGTCTGGGGGCGGCTCCCCAAGGGCCTGTGCCCCCCGAGGTGAAGAGCGGCACTTACTCGGTTGCAGGAGGGGTCAGCAGAACCCGTCCCCAGGGCGGAGCAGCCTGCTCAGATGACCGGGGTCCTTGCGGACATGGCTCAGGACTGACCCTGTCATCTTCCCGACCCCGTCATCCGAGTTGCCTTCCCAGCCTGGGGGGCTTTTCCTTCATCCCTGGGAGGGTGGCTGCACCTGCTCCCTACCCCGGGCCCACGACCCCTGGGACACACACCGGCCAGGTGCCCTCCCAGCGGGCAGACACGCAAGCAGCGGGCAGGGAAGCTGTCGCCCTGGCCGCCTCACCCGCTCCGTCCCGTGTCTCCCCAGGAACACGCTTGCCAACAGCTGTGGCACCGGCATCCGATCGTCCACCAGCGACCCGAGCCGCAAGCCGCTGGACAGCCGCGTCCTGAACGCTGTGAAACGTGAGGGCTGGGGTCTCTGGGGCAGGGCGGGGGCTGGGGGGTTGGGTGCTGGCCAGGAAGGCTGGACGGGTCCCAGGGGAGCTCTGGCCGCGCAGGGTGCCGGGGCGGCCGCGGGACGGGGGGGCGGGGAGAGGAGGCAAAGAGAGCAGTTCTGGGAGCTCTGGGAGCCAGGTCTCGAGGTGTTAACGTTCTTGGTAGGTTGCCAAGTGTGATGAATTCAGCTGCGAAACTATTTTAATATGTGAAATAGATCTAATTTTCCTTTTTGAACAAAACCCCTTATTTACATTTCGCAGTTATTTTGAGGCTGTGCCATCTGTTCGGCCGGCTTCTGCCTCCGGCTCCTAGGCACGCGGGCGGGGCCGAGCCCGTGGCGGGGAGACGTCTGCCCTGCGCCCCCATCCTGGGAGAGGCCGCCTGCCGCCCGCATGGCTGGGCCGGCCAAGACCACGGCCTCCCAGGGCTGTCAGCTCAAGAAACGCTCTTTTCTTATTTTCTTGCTTAAAAAACCCTCGCCAGGCTCGTTCTGTTTTAAAGCAAAGTGGGGCCTTTGCAGCCGGTGAGTGCTGGGTGCGGGAGGGAGCGAGGCTGGCGCTGCCCCTGGGGACCTGCCGCTGGCTTTGGTGCCATTTGCAGACTCAGGCCCAGCCTTGATCTGGCTGCCGTGGAGAAGGGAGGAGAGCGCCTTTAGTTGATGACGGTGGCAGCTGTCACTCACTTCCTCCAGGTTGGGGACGGGGACAGGGCAGGGTCTCTACAGGCTCAGTCCTTGCCCACTCCTGTGCGAGGACCCTCCGATCAGTCCCAACTTGCAGGAGGAGGTGGGGAGGCCAGGAGACGTTAAAAACAGGTGGGCGGGAGGCCAGGGCTGCTGGACCCGACCAGGCCAGAGATGTCCCAAGGGACCGCGGGGGCCTGCTGGCCTGGGTCTCCAGTGGCCCGGCCCCAGGAGTAGCCACTCCAGCACACCGGCCTCGGCCCTGAGGCTGTCCGGGGCGTCGTGGTCCCCGGCCCCGCGGGAGGGGTGGGCCGAGCGGGGCAGGCGGCCCCCCCTCACGCCCCGCTGCCTGTCCCCGCAGTGTACTGTCAGAACTTCGCCCCCAGCTTCAAGGAGAGCGAGATGAACGTGATCGCGGCGGACATGTGCACCAACGCCCGCCGGGTCCGCAAGCGCTGGCTGCCCAAGATCAAGTCCATGCTGCCGGAGGGCGTGGAGATGTACCGCACCGTCATGGGCGCCTCTGCCGCCGGCGTGCCCCTCGACCCCGAGTTCCCGCCTGCCGCAGCACAGGTGTTCGAGCAGCGCATCTACGCCGAGCGGCGGAGCGACGCGGCCACCATCGTGGCGCTGAGAACTGACGCCGTGAATGTCGACCTGAGTGCCGCCAACCCTGCCTTCGAGGCCGGCGAGGAGGCGGACGGGGCCGGCTCGGTCATCCAGGAGGTGGCCGCCCCTGAGCCGCTGCCCGCCGACGGCCAGAGCCCCCCGCAGCCCTTCGAGCAGGGCAGCGCCAGCTCCAGCAGGCCCCAGACGCCGGCCGCCACGGCCAGAAGGCCGGAGGGCGCCTACGCGGGGACTCTGTAGGAGGAGCAGCCGCCGCGCCAGGGACCGAGTACTAGAGCTGCTTGCATGCGTTACTAATACAAACCAATGTGATCAAGCCACTTACCTACTGAACTGCTACTGTTGCCTGAGGAAAATGTGATTTTTATTCTGCTTGTATTTAAAATGGATGAAGGAAACAAACGCATTCATTATACTGTAAACACTTAGGCCTCTGGGGACCTAGTTGCAGAGCCAGGGTTCCCTTTTGATGTCCGCAAGGTCAGTCTCCAAGCTGTGGCCCCCCCCTCCTTGGGGGGGGGGTCGAGAGGCTGCCAGGCCCCCGGTGCCCACCCTGCACCCCTCGCCACCCTGGAAGCCTGGAGCTGGGGCCGGCGGTGGCCTGGGGCTGGGGTGTGCGTCCCGGGACACTCTGCTCCCTCCCCGCGGGCCCCCTCTGGGCAGTGGGCAGGGCTGCGGCCCCCGGGGCCAAACTCCTTATTTTCCTTCTTCCTGAGACTGGGGGGCCGAGCCCACCGGGTCCTCCACCTGCGTGGGGCGTGTGCGCTGGAGTGTGCAGGCGTGCGTGCAGGGAACCGCGGTAAGTGTGCAGCGGTGGCCGTGGCCGGTCACTCTGGGGTGGACACAGGGTGCTTGTCCAGCTCCCCACGCACCGTCCTTGCCGTGCTGGACCCTCTCGGCTCTGCGGCCCCTTCATCCACCGGCCCTGCCGTGGACATGCGCGGCCAGTGTGGCCACACCACCCGCTGCCTCCTCTGCCACTTTGGGATTATGCTTGTCTGTCTTTTGTTGTTGTAACTTAGAGCTGTTTCATATATTGTTTGGAAACTGTCAGACCCAACAGAGCAAAAAATTTGGGAGGGATGGGTGTCGCTGTGCCCAGCCCACCGTGGCTTGGGGCAGGTCATCTCTGGTGGGCAGGTGCATGCCCACGGCCCCAGCCCAGGCCAGCGTCCACTCACCCCCCTGCGCGGGCAGAGGGATGCCAGGGAAGTGCAACCAGGAGGTGCGACGGCCGAGCTCAGGGGCCAGCCTGGGGGGAGGGGCTCTGCGGGGCAGGAGGCCACCACGCCTAGGGGTGTGGGCGCCTCTGAGGGTGCCCAGCCTGCACGGGGGCAGGCACAGGCCAAGCTGGGTGGTTTGCCGGTGTGGACGCTGGAAGGGGACCAGGGATGCAGGGGTGGGGGAGGGCCCAGGGAGGAGGGCTGGCCTGCTGGAGGCTGGAGTGTGCACTGTGAGTGTGATTATTGTTTCCTGAGTGGGGAGGGTTGCAGGTGGTATGAAGTGCGGGTGTGGCCCCTTGCCCAGGTGCCTTTGCCCTTGTCCGGGGGCTGCCTGCCTTCAGTGACATAGGCAGGTCCCCAGGTGTGGCCAGAGGACCCCCCCATCCCAGGTCGTGAAGGGTCTGCTGCTCCCCTCTGCCCACGGTCCACCCGGCACTCGGCCCCCCACAGGGCACCGGACCCAGCACGGCCCCCGAGGCTGAGGCCCCGCAGCAGTGGGGGGATGTGCTTGTGCCCCGGGTGTAGGGACCACGTGTGCTGACACCGCCCTCCCTGTGTGGCGAGGCCTTGGGGACCCTCCCGTGGGGGCCTCCTCCAGCCAGGCCAAGCGTGTGCCTGCCCTTCAGAAAGATGCGGTGCCTTCCGGAAAGGGGTGGGGGACCATGGGCGGGCACTGTGGCGGCAACCTTGGCCCCCCACCTGCCCCTCGGGGCCCACGTCCGGGGAGACCCAAGGCCTGCGTTCCTGGGGCGAAGGTGGCCACGGAGAACCACCTGGCCCAGAGGTGGCCTCTTCCTCCCCTGTTGTGGGCCCAGGTGGGGCTGGAGACCCGTGGGGCCACTGGGGACCAGGACCAAGCCCTCCTCGGCACCGGGAGGCGGCCGTGGGGTGTGGAGGGACATGGGGGGGTGGAGCTGCGCCCTTTTGTCCCCGGAGCTTTCCTTCATCGCTGCCCCGCCCTAGTTTGCACTTTAATTTGACCACCCTGGGACCTGTGGGAGGCAGACCTGGCGGCAGGGCTGTCTCTCCCTCTGCTGCGAAGGACGTGGAGGGAGCTGCCGGCCGCTGCGGGTGGCGGTGGCTGCACAGAGGACACCGACCGCCGCTCAGGCTAGCACAATGTCCCGTGACCTCTGTTCCTTAACTTTATAATCGCCGTCTGTTCTGTTGTTCTGGGTAAGGAAGGCAGGAGCTATAGGTGAGACTTAAATGATAATAATTTAATGTGAATGGGTTCTGAGCTCTCCCTGCGCCCCGGGCGGGCCAGGCCGAGCGTTTTGCACTAATGTGTCCCACGGTGGTGGCCGTGGGTCGGAGCGAGCGTTTGCAGATGACGATTGTACCCGCCGGGGTGCTCCCTCCGCATCCTGGGTGCACCGCGGGGCAGCGGCGGCAGTGGGCCTGGGCTCGGAGGGGCCTTCCAGAGTGCCTTAGCATCCTTTGATCATTTTTCCCAAGGAAAACCAATTAAGACAACCGGACCCTCCCTTCTCCTTTGTTTACAAGATGACTAATTCCAGAGTCCGGGGCTGTCCCGTCCTGCAAGCGTGACCCTGAGTCCTCCAGACCCCGTAGGCGAGAGAGCCACTCAGTATTCCTGTGACGTCTGCACGTCTATCCCTAAGCCTGACTATTAGCAATACGCATATACTATATAGAGTCTATTATAGAGCTAAGTTATAGCCGCGCCTTTTCGGGGAGGACAGAAGGGACTGGGCCACGTTGGAGCTGCTGGGGTGGCGGGTGACCGGCCTGGGGTCCAGCCTCCAGCCCACCCTCTGCTGCCCTGCCCTCGGCTCCCCTCCCCAGGGCCAGCCGCGGAGCAGCCGTGCGGAGGGCAGAGTCCAGGAGAAGCACCGGGAGGTGGGACAGATACTGTGAGCCGGCGGCCCCGCCTGGCCGGCGCCTCGGTACTTGAATTCTGTCTGTGTCCTGCGCTGTGTCTGCTTGCCCGCGTCCTCTGTCGTTGCTTAACTCTGCATTGATTTGGGTGTCTACTTTGCCCCTGAATGTGGATGGAGCTGTGAGTGACAGGCCAGCAGGACCCCGCCCGGGTGCCATGGGGCTGGGGACGGTGGCGGGGGCTCCGCGAAGGTCACACTGGCTGTCTGGTTTTGTTTCTCCTCCATGAAAACGCGTTCTTTGGTGTTTGTGTTTAGAGCTGGGAGGAAGGCAAAGGTGGACACTGAGGGGTGGCCTGTCCGCCCCGAGGGGACGAGGGGACCCTGGTGTGCCTGGCCCTGACCTGTCCTCATTTAACAGCTGGGGCTTTGAGCACAGGCCCAGCGCCACCGCCCCCCCAGTCATTTACTGCCTGGGTCCCCTCAGATGAGTTATTTTTGTGGAAATGTCTTTGCTGCAAGTGGAAAAGGCCTGTGGCCCGTTAGCCAACTGAAAACGCGGAGAAAACCTGTGTGTGCCTCTGCCGGCCGTAAACCCTAAACTCAGAACGGAGAGTTCATAGCTGTCCTCAGCTTTAACTACTGTTTCAGAATGTTGCTGCTGCATGAATTTGTCATTGTGTCAGCCGGCCGGTTCCACGTGTGTGCGTGTGTGTGTGTGTGTGTGCGGGTGCGTGCGTGTGTGCACGTGCACGTGTGTGCGTGCGTGCGTGTCTGTGTGCGCGTGAGAGCACGTGTGACAGTGTATGAGAGAGTGAGAGAGACACACACACACACACACCCCGCACACCGGAGCATTTAGGGCTTGGTACAAGATGTTTCTAAAATGGCAAAGGTTGTTTGTGTTTGTTTGTTTGTTTGTTTTGTTTCTTTGGGGATAAAAAGGAAAATTATGCAGAATCTAAAGCATTTGGCTTGGACAACCTGCTTGCATTCTGATCAGTCGCTTCCATTGTTAGCATTTTGCACATGATTGTGATTTTTATGTCAAAAGAAGCCAAAACTTGCAATACTATTTTTAGCAGACAAAAAAAAAAAAACTAAGTATAAAATGTATAAATATTTTTGACTTGAACACTTGGACGGCAGTGGGCGCAAATAGAACATTCATCCTTTGGACGGAATGTTTGGAGAAAAGAGACTTTCAAAAAGGAGACGGTTGTTTCGGGGAGTCTGCTTAGGGTTAAAGTAGTACTGTAACTCACGACTGTTAAAAATAAAATAAATTGTTCCTGTGCCGTCAAGGAAGGTTCCACGGCGCCACCGTTAGAGCTCAGCCACAGAAGTCGCAGCTTTTTTGTTTCTTTTAGGGCGGAAGCCTCTGTTGTGTTCTGCAACTCACTCCCTCCGGCTGTTACTCGTAGAGTCGAGACTGTTACTTTTAGCCATGGCTGACACTGTACCAATAACTCACCAGAAACATCCGAGAGTGACCAGGGAAACCGAGGGCCTCAAGCGCACTCGGAGCTGTTTCACGAAGTGGGACTCCTACAAACAGAAGGATGTGATGTTAATTGTAAAACGCTTTGTAAAATTCACATTTACAAAATAATAAAGTCAGTTCAAACCTAAGTTTCCTGCACTTTTGCTTGGCAGTGGGGCTGGTGGGGGAGACAGGGAGGAGCCAGAGAAAAGGGGGCTGGGCTGTTGGGGACAGGGTGCCCCACCGTCCCAGGGACACCCTCAGGACCCCCCAGCTGCTGGAGCCAGCCCCAGGCTTGCTGCCCACAGAGGGGCAGGGATCTGGCTGTGGGGTTCAGGGGTTCATCTCCCCTCCCCCAGTGTCTTACAAGGGAAGGAGGCAGGGGGTCCCAGGGGTGTTTGTGCCTGTCGGGAGGGGGGGGAGGGGCGAGCCCTGGTGACCTGGTGACCTGGCTGGGGTTGGGGAGGGAGGATCTCCTTTGCTGGGCCCTGGCTTTATTGTCTTCCATCCAGGTGGGGCGGCTGCTCACCTGGCCACCTGCCACCCCTCCGTTCTCCTGCCCCCTCCCCGCCTCCTGGTCCAGACCCGCCCCCAGGTGGACAGGGGAGGCAGCAGCAAGTGGGCGGGGCAGGTCCTAGACCCTCCGAGAGCCCCTGGGGTTGGGCCTTCTCCCCATCCCTGGCTGCAGCCGTCCCCACCCCTTTGCTCCTGGGCCGTGTGCACAAGGACCTTTCGAGCTGCCGTGAGCCTGCGGCAGGGCATTGCATTAATGTCTCCCCCAGCCGGGGGTTCTGGGGCCAGCCTCAGGGATCCTGCCTGGGGCCCTCAAACGTGCCTCAGGCCTGGCAGGATCTCCCTCTGCCTCTGTGTGCTGGGCGCCTCCCTGCCTGGAGTCTTGGAAGGGTCTCCTGGACTCCCTGAGAGGCTCTCCCACTTTCCCGGGCTTCGTGGCACCTGCTCCACGGAGTGAGGTGGGTTTATCTGTGTGCTCGCTCACTGCGCCCCCCCCAGGGCGGGGGTCTGTGCCTGCTGTGTGGCCGTGTGTGCCGGGGTCACAGCCTGCGTGAAGCGTCCCTGAGTCTCAACTGGATGCTTGTGGTTTCCTCCTGCGCCCTCTGCACTGAAGAACCCCTGTGGCAGCGGGTTTGCGGTTTGGGGTCACCCTGAGCCATCCCGTCCAGCAGGTGACACATCACACTGTCCCTCCAGGAACTCCCCAGGGGCCTGGTCCCAGGCTGGCGCCAGGGAGCACTGAGCCTGCCTGTCCCCATCCCACCGCCAAGCCCAGCTCCAGGCGCCGGTGTGGCTGGTGTGGCCGGTGTAGCTGACGCTGCGCGGCGCAGGGCAGTGCTGTCAGGCTGGCTCCTGCGGCCCAGCCCTGCTCCAGCAGGCGGACTCCACCCTGGGCTCAGCCTTCCCGCCTGGTCTGTCCACTAGGACGGGGTGGACGCCACAGATGCCGTGTCTGACCACCCGCCTGGCTGGTAGGAGCGTGGTAAGCACACACTCCCCAGCTCTGGGCCATTGGGTGCAGCTGCAAGGCCCGAATGCCCCACCCAGGCGGGGCCCAAGCCCCTCAGCATCCAGGACCCCGGGGCGGTGGCTGGCAGGGCCTGGGAGGACCGTTGTGAGCTGGGGTCTTGCCGACCCAGGGTGGCCACCCAGCCCGGCTGCTCTGGGTGCCGAGTCTCCCCGGTTTTCCGAGAAGGGGGAGCTGGGCCCTGGAGCTGCATCTCACTGCCCTCCGTCCGTCCTTGGTCCGGCTGCCTTGCAGACAGACAGTGGCTGAGGCATCGGACCCTTGGGGTTCCTGAATCCTAGCTCGCCTCTGCGCGCGTCCCTTTGTCAGCCTCCCGGGAGGAGGCTGCTGCATCAGCAGGACCCTGGGGCTTTGTCCTGGCGCTTTGTGCTCCAGGCCCAGAGGGACAGGAGCGCTGGGTGGGGGAGGGGCCCTCGGGCCGGGAGCTGAGCCTGGGGGGATGGGAGGGGCTGGGGGCTGGGCCGGTGGCCACCTTCACGCCAAGGCTTGGTGCTGGCTGCCACTGACCTGCTGGAGTCCCCTGTGCCTCGTGCCACCCACAGGAAGGGCGAATCCCACTCGGGGGGAAACTGAGGCTGGGGGACTGTCAGTGAGAGAATGGCCGTGCCCTGGCCCGCTGCGCCCTGTAGCTCAAGGGGTCCCAGCCCAAACCAAGGGTGCTGGGGGCGTCACTGGGGGGGCAGGGAGTGATGGGCACAGGTGGCCAGGGCTCTGTGTGGGCCTGGATTCCCAGAGCCCTGGGGGCCTCCAGGGCCCAGGTGGGGCCGGTGGGAGGGGCCCCTCTGCCCCTGGGGGAACCCGGCTCCGTGAGGTGGGCAGTGCTCACTGGGGCCCACGTGGTCTGGGCACACGGAGGTTCAGTGGCGGGGTGGGAGGTAGCGCGGCCTGGAGGGGCTCAAAAATCCCTACCCCCACTGGGAGGCTTCTTAGACCCCCGGGGGTGTCTATGGCCAGCGGCAAGGGCTGGAGCTGGGAGGGGGCACGGGGGGGGGGGGGTACTCCAGGGGGCTGCCAGAGGGGAAGGAAGCAAAGGTGTTGGGGCTCTGTCTCTCCACACAGGCTGGGGGGCCCCGGGGCCCTGGGCAGTCACTCAGCCTCAGGACTACTGTCCCCGTCCCCTCCGTGAGCAGACCCAGAAGCAGCCTGGGGGGGGCAGACCCAGACCGTGGCGAGCAGGGGTGGCAGCTCTGTGCAGGCCCCCAGCCGCCGCGGGAGGGGAAGGCAGTGGCCGAGTGGCCCCAGCAGGGGGGGCACAGGGCAACCTGGGGAAGGAAGTCTGACCACTGCGTCCCATCCCACGGAGCCCTCCGCTCGGACAGCAGGCGCCCCCGGGACCCCCCAGTGGGCAAGCTCGGCCATTTAGCTGTCACTGGATTGGCAGGGAGGCCACGGCACCCTCTGCGTCCTGCCGTTTGATTATACATCTGCAGCGAGCTCTGTCTGCTCAAAATACCATTCCTGGAACGGAGGCGGATGGCAGGACTCGTTGGAATGGAAATCAATTTGATTAGAGAGCAGTCAATTACCGCCAGGACCACGGCTGTGATCCGGGCAGGAAACCAGCCCGCAACAATATGCAGAACCTTCTGAGAAAATGGGTGTTGCAGGGGGGCGGGGGAGGCCGGCAGGGCCGAGGCTGAGGGTGGCGCAGGGCCCTGGGCCACAGGCTGGGAGG
>CM052443.1:127734164-127755064 GCA_028533085.1 Varecia variegata
GGCCACAATAGGGTGTCTTTTTTTTTTTTTTTTTGAGACAGAGTCTCGCTCTGTTGCCCAAGCTAGAGTGAGTGAGTGCCGTGGCGTCAGCCTAGCTCACAACCTCAAACTCCTGGGCTCAAGCGATCCTCCTGCCTCAGCCTCCCAAGTAGCTGGGACTACAGGCATGCGCCACCATGCCTGGCTAATTTTTTCTATATATATTTTTAGTTGTCCAGATAATTTCTTTCTATTTTTAGCAGAGACAGGGTCTCGCTCTTGCTCAGGCTGGTCTCGAACTCCTGACCTTGAGTGATCCTCCCGCCTCGGCCTCCCAGAGTGCTGGGATGACAGGCGTGAGCCACTGCGCCCGGCCAACAGGGTGTCTTAAAACAACAGTAATCTCTCCCGGTTTTGGAGGCGAGAAATCTGAAATCAAGGTGCCCATGTGAGGACTTCAGGGGAGGGCCCTCCGTGCGCCTTCAGCCTCTGGCCCCAGCGTCCTTATCTTGTGGCCGCGTCATTCCAGCCCCTGCCTCCCACTTTCTCACTTCTCCCCGTGTCTCCCCCGTGTGTCTCCTCGGACACTTGCCCCTGGATTGGGGCCGACCCTAAGCCAGGACGACCTTCTCTCAAGATCCTGAATTCCACCTACAAAGGCCTTTTTCCCAAATAAGGTCCCATGCACAGTTCCAGGGTCAGGACACAGACGCATCTCCCGGGAGCACCACCTGGCCCACCGCAGAGGCCACCTGCCCTGCCCTGGAGGTGCGGCTGCTGACGACAGGACCCTCAGGCGCAGCATGGCGGGCCCCTTGGCACCGGCCGCTCCTGTCAGGACTGTTGGCCTTTTGTGTTCTGATGCTGTCCCCGTCCGTGTGGGGGCCTGGTCCTTGCGCTGTGTGTGGCAGAAGCAGCTTGCGATGTCCCCACCAGCCACATGGGCCAGGCCCAGCCTTGCCTTGTGGGCCCCGCATCTGCAGTCCCGAGTCTCAGCAAGGCCCCCACCCCCACTCAGCACACTGAGCCTGTCGGCAAAATATTTCCCAGGAGGCTGGAGGTCAGTGTAGGTGGTCACTGTGTCGGTGGCAGCTGCTTCCCAGGCCAGAGGCTAGTTGGTGGTAATTCTCTGGCCCCCAGAACACCAGAGAAGAGCAGCAGGTGCCCGGAGATGCCTGGAGCAAGTCCCCTCCCTGGGGACCAGGCGCTGACTCTCTGAGCGGGTGTCCTAGATGGGGTTCCAGAGTCAAATCAACAAGCTTCGAACCCTCGCCCTGTCCCTTCCCGGTCAAGAGGCCTCGGTTTCCTTTTCTGTGGCTTTGGTGTGGACACAGAGACGCCACCCAAGGTCCCCTCCAAGAGAGGACCTGCTGCCCCAGCAGCAGACGCCACCTTGGAAGTGGCTCCTGAGTGGCTGAGCTGAGTGGGGTGTACAGACCCAGCCCCCTCCCAGGTCCTGCGGTGGGGACACGCCCCAGAGCCCACCCCACCAGCTGGCACAGGCTCTCTGGGCTCGGCTTCCCCCCTGCCCGATGCTGCCTCCCCCTGGTCTCCAGGACACACCGTGTGCCCCAGCTTCCGCTCGGCTCTGCTCCTGGGGCACTGGTCCATTGGTCCAGCTTGTGCCTGTTTAGCACCTCCGGGTGCCACGCAGGCCTAAGGTGCAGCAGGAAGAGGGCAGCTGAGGAGCCCCCAGCCTGCTGGAGAGGGAGCCCCGAGCTCCCTGTGTGGGGGTTGGGGGGGACTTCAGGCCAGCGCTCCACAGAGCTCCTCATTGCCGTGACAGAAACCAGCTTGGCCAGTTCAGGCAGAAAAGGAGCTCACGGAGGCCTTCTGGGGGGCTCTGAGACTTCCCGGGGCCATGAGGACCGGGCTGGGGCCGCAGGGTCACAATGCAGGGGCATTGCCAGGAAAGCCCATTGCCCTCCACGCCGGACACCCTACTCACCCCCGACCACGCAGCCCCAGAAACAGGGCTCGCAGTTTATGTTGTGCCATGCTGTCAGCCCTCTGAGACAGTCTCTGTCCCTGTTGTTCTCAGGGGGTCCTCTTCCCGACTGCCAGCTATGCCCCCATCCCTGCACCCTGGAGTGAGCTGGCCACCCCAGCCTGGCCCCGGCTCCTGCCCGGCACCAAGAGTTCCCTAGAAGAGCCCGGGATGCCCTGGGTGGTGGCTGCTAAGGACCCCCCCACCCTGCAATCCCTGCCTGGCCGGGTCCCCTGTGTCTTATCTGTGGCCAGGTGGGGCAAGCTGCCCTGACCCAGCCAGAGACCCTCCAAGAGAGCAGCCGCCTGGTCGCAGTGCCTCAAGGAGGCCACGAGAGGGCGGAGGTGAGCCATTGTCCTGCCCAGAGAGGGGAAGTGGGGGGGGGGGGGTGAGTGTGCACCTGTGTGTGCACCTGTGTGTGTGTACATGCCTGTTAGTGCACCTCTGTGTTTGCACCTGTGTGTGTGCACCTGTCTGTGCACATGCCTGTGTTGTGTGTACCTGTGTGTGTGCACCTGTCTGTGCACATGCCTGTGTATGCACCTGTGTGTTCATGTGTGGGGGTGTACATGTGTGTACATGTGCACATGTGTGTGTGAGACCAGGACCTCCAGAGCCTGGCGTCACTGCCTCCACAAACACCGCAGGGCTCCACACTGGAGCCCGGGCTGGGGGCAGGCACTGACCTGCCCCGTCAGGGGTGTGTGGAGCTCGGAGGACACAGACTGCTGGGGCAGCACCCCCAAGGAGGGGCCCTGGGAATGGGCCCTAAAGGATGGCTAAGAGTTCTCTAGGCAGCGAGAGGGAGGAATTGGGGGGGGGGGGTGCTGGGGAACCTAGTTTGAAAAGCACAGCTCTGGTCCCACCCCCTGCAGTGGGAGATCCTGGGTTCAGAGACGGGGGGACCAGCGTCTGGTCACTTGTCCTGCTCACTGCAGAGGCCAGCATCAGGCCCCACCCTGCCAGTCCTGGGGGTCCCAGGGTTCTCAGGACACAGCCCCCGCCCTGCTCCAGGGCCCTCCTCTGCTCTGCAGCTCCCCTGCAGAGGCCACCCGCTGTGGGAGGGGCTGGGGCTGCCGTAACAGGGTCCCCAAACCAGGGGCCTCAAAGCAACAGAAACGCACTCGCTCACCATTTGGAGGCCGGAAGTGCAGAGCCGCGGGCCTGGTTCCCTCTGGGGGCTCTGCGGGAGGGTCCTTCCAGGCATCGCCGGCTTCTGCCGCAGTCCTCGGTGTCCCTCGCTGTGGCCGCAGCGCTCCAGCCTCTGCCTCTGTCTCCACTCGGCCTCTCGTCTGTGCCCCACACCTCCCTCTGCCTTTCCATGACAAGGACACCTGTCATTGGACGTAGGGCCGCCCAGAGTCCAGGATGACCTCGCTCCAGATCCTTAACTAAGTACACCTGCAAATAAGGTTGCAGGTGGACATGAGTTTTGGGGGGACCCTACCCAACTCACCGCACCAACCGAGGGGTCATGGGCATGCACGAGGGCAGGTCTTCGTCACCCCTGCCCTGTCCTCACCAGATAAGCCTCTCGCGAGATTTGGCCTCATGCTCTCGGCTCCCGAAGGGAGGTCAGTCTGGAGTGTCCCTGTGTGCAGAATGGGAATGGGACCCAGGGGACAGGAGGTGGCCACCCCCTCCCCAGCAGCCAAGGTGTCGGAGCCTGCGGAGCGTGAGTGATCCCAAGGTTGATTAGTTATTACATTAAAAATGCGCCTCTTAAGGGGCCCCGCAAACAGGAAAGTATTAATCACCCGCTTCCTCAGACTGACAAGTGCGTTTCCCTAAATTCCTTCACTGCTGACTTAACCAAATGATAATCTCCTGGCTGCCACTTCCCATGAAGTCACAGCTCATGAATATTCAGGCACCACAATTTGCTTTTTGAAAGGACAGACTTATTATTTCATTTTTAAGTTGCTGTTATGAATAGTAATTTTGCAGCCCCGGAAATAATGAAATGGTGGTGACTGTTCTTGTCGGCCAGGGACCGGGAACTCGGTGACACGGCAGGGCCAGTCCCCACCATGCAGGACATAGGGGATGCCAGGTCGCCCGGCTACTGGGTCCTGCCCTGCAGTCGGCCCATAGAAACCACAGCTGAATGAGCAGTTGGTGGGCTGCCCTTCCCCTCCTCTCAGCACTTAACAGTTTACAAGTCACCCGTCTGCAGTTCCTGTGTCCTGGCAGCCCCTGTGGGTTGGGCCGTGACAGTCTTGCCCCCTGCGATCAAGGTGCTGAGGTGGGAAGTACAGCCGTGGAGTCGGGAAGACACCAAGTTCAACTCTGTTTGCTTGCTATTTGATCTTGGGCAAATTACTTAACCTCTCTGGGCCTCAATTTCCTCATCTGTAACATGGAAGGAGCAAATCTGGATTGGAGCCCAGGGTCGCCCAGCCCAGAGCTGGGGTTCCTACACCCCCTCTGCCGCCCCGGATCTGGAAGGACGAAGCAGCAGGACCCACAGGCCAGACGTTTGGAGCTTCTGTTGGGACGGAGCAGAGATGAGGGCACCTGGGCTGGACAGAGGAGCGGAGCCACCCAGTGGCTTCCCTGCGGCTCCTCTCCCTTAACGCAATTACAGGCCACTCGAGTGCCCAGGAGCCGCAGCAATTCACTAATACATATTAAACTGGAAAATCAGATTTCCTGACTCCCTTCCACAATCGCTCATGTGGGAAGCGGCTCCTCCTCCTCCTCCCCCTCCTCCTCCGAGGCCTCCCTTTCAGAGACAGGGTGGTGGCGAGTCAGGGGCCCTCCCCAGGCCCCGTCGGTCCTCCTGGGACCCGGCGCCACCTCCACCCCTGGCCTCCTGGCCCCCAGCCTCGGAGGAGACCAGCTCCCGCCACCCTGGGCTTGCTCACCTCTGCCCTGCCCGCCCCCCACTCAGATGCCACCCAGCTCCCTCTGCAACGCTGCCCCCGCTGGCTCCAGTCAGGGGCCCCTCGCAGCCCCGTGCTCAGTGTCCCTGGGGTCAGAGCATGGAGCACCCCATTCCCCGTGTGTCTACTTCTGTCCCCTCCTCCTCAAGGACAGCCGGGCCTTACTGTTCCCGCCCCCAGCCCCAGTGCAGCGAGGGCAGGTCATCAGACGCGCTTCGTTTGATTGTTTTGAATGAATGAATGAACTCATGTTGGGGGCCTGTGACGTGGGTTCACCCTGGGGATGACATGTATTCACAAAGCGAGATCCACTAAGGCAACGGTCCCCAACCTTTGTGGCAGCAGGGACCAGTTTCACGGAAGACGATTTTCCCACGGGCGGGGGTGGGGTGTTGGGGGAGGTGGACTCCGGTGGCCAGTCCCTAACAGGACACAGAGCAGCTCCGGTCCGAGGCCCAGGCTTGGGGACCAAAGCGCTACGGGAAGGGCTGTGAGTTATATTTTCATTCCCGTGCGACACTGTCACAACTCGTTTTTCAGAACAATAATATGGATAATGCACAAAGAAACGTGATTTGACCCCAGGTTCCCCTGCCGGCAGCCGGAGCACTGTCACGCAGGGCCCTGGGGCATGGGGTGCCTGCCGGCCTCGGGGTGCCCGTGGGGCGATGCTGCTGTGCACGTGGCACCCCAGTAACCCTGGATGAAAATTACTGAGTCTGGACAGAGTTTTACTGTAACCGGATGTCTTTAAACCTTACTGGGAACAATGTCACAGGGAATCTGAGTGGCCTGGTTTCCGGAAGGCTGTGTGCTCTTCGCTGAAATGGCATTTGTGGAACTTGCAGCAATTTGTCACAGGGCGTTGTGGGTGGAAGGTCTGTCGGGGGCAGGGCTGTCTCTCACAGGAGTGATATTTAGTGGCCTGGTTCCCGGGGCACTAGACACCAATCGCACAGCCCCTGCCTCCTGGTGACAAGAATGACAAGCAGCTCTCCTAGGGGCTTGGGGGCAATGCCACCCCCGGCGAGAATGTGGGTGCCAGAGCATCCCTCCTCCCTGTGCGGGCCTCGCTGGGGCCCTTCCTGCTCTGGCCCAGCTGGGAGGCCCCAGGTCCTGGGGAGCCCTGCCACAAATGGCTGCAAGTTCCACAAGTGCCATCTTGGCCAAGAGCGTATGGCCTTCTGGAAACCAGGCGTTGGGAGGTCCCGGCCACTCCAATTCTCTGTGGGGCCCAGAGGAGCAGGAGCCTTCTCAGGTTCTGGGGTGGGCAGGGTGGGCCCCAGGCCTCCTAGCTGCACCCGCGCTGCCTGTGTGCCAGGGCCTCTTGCCATGTCCCTCCCTCTCTGCCAGGCTGGGCCATCCCTCAGGTGCACGGCCTCTGGGAGGAACGTGCCCTTTGCCAGGGGACCCTGTAGGCGCCTGGCCAGAGGGGCAGAGTCCCGGGAGGTCATCTGCCCTGCTTTGGCCACAGGAAAAGAGCAGGCAGAGCCCAGAAAGGCTCTGAGGTCCTCCTGGTTCCTGGTTCCTCCTGCGCAATCCAGGTGTGGCCGGATCTCTCTCCAAGGTGCTGAAACCCCTCCCCGCCCGGCTGGAGGTGTCCTTTCGACCACAGGCCAGTGAGAATTCCTGTCTCACCAACGCTCCCTGGACACGCGAGGCCCCTCACCCACACTCTTCACCATCCTCGTCTTCTTTTTATTTTTTGAAGATTCTGGTAAGATATACATAACGTGAAATGTACCATCTCTGCCATTTTTGAGTGTCCAGTTCAGTGGCATTAAGTACATTTACATTGTGGAGCAGCCATCGGCACCCTCCGTCCACAGAACTCTGCCATCTTCCCAACCTGCCACTCTGTCCCCAGGAGACACTGACCCTCACTCCACTCTCTGTCTTCTGAATGTGAGGACCCTGGTGCTCACGGCATTTGTTCTTCTGCGACTGGCTCACTTCACCGCCGTAGGTGCGTCCCTGTGCCAGAATCTCCTTCCTTCCCAAGGCTGAGCGACGCCCCTTGTGTGGGTGGACACCTGAGTTTATCCGACACCTGGCGACGGACGCTCGGGGCGCTCCCCTTGGGTGTTGCCACGACGCTGCTGGGAACAGGGCGGCAGCGTTTCCCCGTGTCCCTGCTTTCAGTTCTCTGTGGCACAGGCCCCGGAGTGGACCTGCTGGATCACGCGGCATGTCGTGAGGAGCGGCCACCCCGAGTCCCACGGCGGCTGCGCCGTTTTCCGTGCCCACCGACGCAGCAAGAGGTTCCCACTTCTCCACAGCCCCGCCCACCCTGCTGTTTGCTGGGTGTTTTGTGGCCGTTAGGTGGGTGCGTCCTCAGACCGTCCGCCTGTTTTTCCGTTCTGCTTCACGTTGTGCTTTTGCTGCGGGAGCGGTGCAGGGCTGATGGGCAGCGGCTGAGAGCACAGCTTTGGCCAAGCAGACCCGGACCGGCCTTGCCTGGCTGCTCCCCAGACCTCAGGCTGTCGGGGTGGCAGGAGGAACCCCTGGAAGTAGCAGAGCAAAGTGCAAAAGGAAAGACGTGGCAGCTACTGTCATCGTCATCGGCAGGTGGGCTCTGACACAGGAACTGCCACTCGGGTGACAGGCCCTCCTGCTGGCCCTCGAGGGGAGGTGGCGGCTGCTGCCCCCAGAAGCGCCTCTGTCCTCGTTCCATCAGCGAAGCCACAGGGGCCGGCCGTCGCGGCGATGACCTCATGCTTCCCAGTTCTGTGCTAACAGCTTCTGAAGACGCACGAAAGAGCAATGTTTGGGCGCCTGAGGCAGGAAGCATCCGGCACCGTTTCTGGGAACACGAGACATTTAAGCAACTTCCTTGCTGAATATTTCATGATTTACATTAATGGATTTCTGGTGTTTTTTATAACAAAACTGTCCACATTATGATGGGATAAAACGTGGTTATTCCATCCACCCTTACTCTGAGACACCGGCCAGCACCAGCCTGCAGACCCCCTGCTGCGCTCTTCCCTCCGGGAACAAGCACCTGCTCCCCCCCTCGCAGGGCTGAGGCGCAGGGCGGGAGGCATTTGTGACAGCTCCGTCATGAGGGAGGGCCAGGCCCTGGGACCGGCCCGTTGGCCAGCCTGCGGCCTAGCCTGGGCCGTCCTGGCCGAGGGCAGGTCCTCCTCGGTGCGTGGTCCTCCGGTCAGAGCAGCTGGCGCTGAGTGGGGGCCTGGGCCCAGGTGAGGAGGGCCACAGAGGTGCCCCTGCTCAGGGTGGGGACACTGCCCGGCCAGCCCCGGCGCAGGCCCCCCAGCCTCCGGTGCCTCTCACTCCACAGGGGTCTCCCAGCCCCCACAGTGCCTCAGAGTGTCCAGAGTGACTATATTCCATAAGTCAAGTCATAAAATCATAGAAACCAGAACTGCCCAGAGGCTCTCAGAGGTGCTGTGCAGATGCACCACTGGCTGGATTTGGACAACCCAAATTAACCTCTTGCAGGTAATGTCTGCTCTCTTCCGAGGGCCTCACCCGCAGGGCTGGCTGGCTCTTCTTGGAAGTATTTGCTGCCGGAGAACAGCCCTGGGACAGCCCCTCGAGTCCCCCCACCTCAGCCCTGGGACACCAGTCCCCCCAGGCCCCACCCTCAGCTCTGAGACACCCGTCCCCCCCAGGCCCCACCCTCAGCCCTGGGACACCTGTCCCCCCAGGCCCCACCCTCAGCTCTGGGACACCCGTCCCCCCAGGCCCCACCCTCAGCAGCTGAGGCCTCGGGGTCCCTGGCCTGGGTGTGCAGGCACCATCTCTACCAACACCTGGGAGAAACACAAGACCCCCAAGTCCAAGCCTGAGGACAGGCCGTGGGGGTGGCCAACAGGGGCCTTGTCCACCGTTGCCAAGAGGCCCAGGCCCAGGGAGCCGGCAGTGCAAGCAGCACTTGTGCGGCCGCTCACTGCTCAACCCCCTGCCCTGCCGCAGCCGGCCCTGCGAGGGGGAGAGTCATGGGTGCAGTTTAGCCCGGTGTTTCTGACTCAGTTGTCCTTAAGCGTCCAGGAAATGCCCGAATAAGCCTGAGAAGCCGCCTTTCCAGCACCCCAGCCCCCACCCCACCGTTCCAAGCTGGTGGCAGAGATCCTCTCCAATGAGTCTGGGCAGGCTCTGGCCCTCCCTGCCCACCCAGAACCCAGCTCAGCAGGTGCACAGGGTTCTCAGCTCTTTGGGGGTGCTCCTAGGGGTGCTCCTGGAGGCCTCACAAACTCCTCCCTGCTTCCACCGGGCAGCGTGTGACTCTCGGGGTCTTCAGGCCTCTGGGGTGGGCAAGCGCAGCCCGCAAGGCCCCCAGTGTGCGCAGTGGTGGCCACTCCCGGGCATCTCCTCAGGCACCAGAGGACCCAGGCTGAAGGCAACTGCACCGACACAGCCGCAGCCTCACCCCGCCCGAGGGGCCCCAGGTGGGGGGGCTCCTGCTCACCCCCGCCACACAGTCCTGGCGCAGCACAAGGGCCTCCACCAAAGCCGCCCCACACTGACCTCTGGTTCTTCCCGGAGGGCCCCGGTGGCCCGGTGGCCTTGCACGCGGCAGCAGGGGCTTCCGCACCCAGGGAGAGTGTGGGCCCTGTCACATGTCACCGAGCTCCGCCAGGCAGGAGGCCCAGGGCGCCTACGCACGAGAACCGGGTGAGGCCTCCTGTGCCGCCTGGCCTCACCCACAGCCCCTTTGAAGGCAGGGCCAGCAGGGAGGACAGTGAGTCCCAGGGCCCGGAAGGCAGAGCGGGACGGTGGAGGGTAGAGCTGGGTGCAGTCCCCACAGCAACACTGTGGCCAGGGGGCACCCAGGAGCTGGGCCCTGCACACAGGGCAGGAGGGGGCAGCTCCGGGCAGCCTGAGGGGCAGCTACAGCTGCTGGGGGGGTGGTCCTCCCCCTTGGCCAGACCCCGTCTGTGCCCCCATCCTCTCCCGCCAGAAGGCTGGCACAAGGACACCCACCGTTTACCTGTTGGAAACAAGAGCATGAGGTATTAAATGCGGGGGACACTGGGTTTTGATTCAGCTTCAGGAACCCAGCAGGCGCAGAGCGGGAGCCGGGTCCCCGTCTGTGGCCTGGACCTGGGAGAACTGGGGCCTCGGACGCCGGCGCGCGGGGAACTCAGCTGCAGGGACATGAGCTGCCCCAACCTGGGTGCCATGTGGAGGGCAGTCCTTCCTCCAGGGACCCTGGGGAGTCCTGCCCCAGCCAGGGTAGACCCCCTGCTAGCCGGCGGAGCCTCCAAGTGGGTGACGAAGGACCTGCCCCCTCACGCTGCCCAGCTGCCTCCTCCCGGCCCCAAAGTCCTGCTAGGACTAGGGTCACCCCGGCTCCACCTTTGCCGCCCGGTGCTGAGGGCATGCAGGTCTGGCTCACCAGGAGCCCCTGGCCCGGGAGGGCGGAGCGTTTCCATGTCCACCCGTGGATGGGTCCCCCGGCTCCTGCACCCTGGGCACGCTTGGACAGCGTAGGGGCCGCTGAGCCAGGCCGGGAGGGGCCGTCCCGGGCTGTGGTGAGGAGTGGGCTGCAGACAGAGGGAGGGTGGGTTGCTCCCACAGTGCCCACCGGACTGTGCCAGCCCTGCAACTCCACCTCTGGCCCAGGGGCAGAAGCTCCAGGCGGCCACAACTCCCACCAATGAGATGGGTAAACTGAGGCACAGAGAGGGGTGGGGACTGGCTGCACTGGGTGCTCCAGGAAGTGAATCGGCTCCACTCTCACCGCAGCCCCAACCCCGTCTCTCCAGCAAGACCAGAATGTCCAGCAGGGTGGGGTCTGAGAGGCCCTGCCTAGGTCCGCCGTCTCTGCCATGGAGGGGGCACCGGGGACAGTCTTGGGCTCAGGTTGGGGGTGGCCCTTGGGGCTGGTGCCTTCCTCCCTCTCCTCCCCCACGCTCCCCTGCCCGGTGGCCAGGCTGGCACCACCGGACTTGGTGCCGTGGCCAGGCCTGGGCACTCGAGCCGCATTCAGATCTGGTCCCTGCGAGGAGGTGGCGGGAACACGGCGTTCTCCTGGTGCCCTGCCAGACCGCTCGGCCCCCTCCCTGCTCCACTCGGCCCTGCGGCGGTGGAGTCTCAGGCGCTGCCCACCCCAGGCACATGCTGTCCACAGCCCAGGCCCGCTGGACGCCCCTGGCTGGACCGTGGGGCAGCAACGCCCGTGAAGCCAGAGATGGGGAGGCCCCGCCCACCGCCCACAAGGGGCCTAGGAGCCCACAGCGGTCAGCGGTGAAGAACTGGGACACGGCCCCCTCCGCACCCCGCAGGTTGTCACGGGCCTCACGGCACTTGGCATGCCCAGCGCTGAGTGCGGGCGGGTGGCCTAGCCCAGGCCATGCTCCGGAAGTCTGGCCCCGCTGCAGGCTCCGCGCTCCTTCCCCACTGGCCCTCCCGGCCCTGGCTCTCGAGGTCCCCGGGGCACCCGCCTTCTCCAGAGCTCTCTGCATGAAGGGTCACCTGCACACAGTGGGCCCAGGATGTCCTTCCAGGGCTGAGTCCCCGCCAGGTAGCCCTCGGCCTGGAGGGAGGGGCCCCTCCCAAGGCCAGCAAGGTGGCCCCGAGACCCCACTCTTGGAGGAGGACGTCGCGGAGTTGGGCGACGAGTAGGGCTCCTCCAGGGTCACCGCACCGAGGGTGGCAGGGTCGGGATCTGACTGTGGGGTCGGTGGCCCCACCCTCCGTGAGGATTCAGGCGCCGGGGAAGGAGAGCCCTGGACCTGAAGGGGCCGTGGGGACTTTTCATTCAGGGGACGGGCAGGGTGGCCTGGACGGGGGTGGGAGGGCCTGGGCGCTGGAGGCAGAGGGTGGCCAGCTTTCCCAGGTCCTCAACAGTCCCAGACCACCAGCGCACACCGTCCCCACTGTTGCCACCTCGGGATGTCCCTGAACCATTTGAGGCCCCCTTGGAGGCTGGGAGACTCTCAAGGCCCCCATATCCCCAAGCCAGCCACCTCCTGGCTGCTGAGGGCCAGTCCCCCACCCCTCACAGACACCCGCTCAGGCTGGAGGGGGCTCTCAGTGGGGCTGTCGCCCCAGAGCCTGAGCAGCAGTGGGGGGTTGAGCATTGTGGGGGGCGGCTGCCACCACCTGCTGAGGAGGGTCTGCAGCAGGGGCTGGAGAGACAATGTTCCAGCAGGAAGCAACACCCCATGTGTACCCCACCACGGTGAGGACAGGTGGGTGTACTCCAGGCCACCTGGAAACATGGCACCCGGCCGGAGCTGACGCCCAGACATCACCCAGCCCCAGCTGAACCCCAGGCCAGGGCCCCCGCCAGGCCGGCCTTCCTGCCCTGCACCCCACACCGAGCGGCCCCTCCGGCCCTTCAAGGTTGGGTTGGGGTCCAGCGCTGAGGACCTGACTCAACCCCCGCCCCCGTGAAGGCAGGTGGGCTGGTGAGGGACAGGGCCGGGGCCCCCACATCTTGCCGTGGCCTCCACCAGCGAGACCCAGGCAGGGAGCTCGGGAGGCCAGCTGGCGCCCCAGCGCTACCCCGGTGGTGATTCCTAATTAAACAGAACACAAAACCGGACCACAGAGCGATTACCCAAATCGACTGGAGTTTGAAGAACAAATACCCCGTGAGCACCACGTCTGCGGAGAACACGTGGTGGCAGAGCAGGGCGGAGCGGGAGCCAGTGATGCTCGTGGAAACCCGCTTTCTGGTAGCGCAGCCCGTGAACGAGCCGCTCCACGGAGCAACAGCAGGGGGAACGACCGCTCCAAGCGGGATTTATCTGCTTGCATGCGCTGTAGTACTTCAGATTAATAAAAATATTTAATAAAAAATCAAGATGGTTATCTGTAATGCAAAGAGAATCACATTGCTTATATTTTTATTACTGGAAAATTGGAAGCAGGAAGAAATAACGACATACGCTCCTGCCCCGACGACAGACACTCCCGCTCTGGCTGGGGCCCTGCTCTCCAGCCGGGCTCTGCCCATAAACATAATCTATTCACGCGCCTCCTTCGGCTCCTTCCAGAGCCCGCTCCGCACCGCGCGGCTTAGCATCACCCGGTTCTCAGCAGCGCAGGCAAGTGATTAAATAAGAAATAAATTTGGCTGTCATTGCATTTAAAATCAAATCAAGGATCATTTGTTACCCCAAATGAAGCCGTTCTCCTTCCCTGCCCATAAGTAGGCTGCTGTCTGCCGAACCATTTAGAAATGTATATATAGCAAACCCGGCGCATAATGGCTGCACTATAATACGGTCTTTATGGGGCTGCTACGCGGAGCTGCCGAGAGCCCATAAGCACCACATGGTTTTTTTAATTTAAAGTTATAGGTATGAGACTTCGCAGGCTGGTCTCAGATCCATCTGCGGCTTGTTGGTGGGGGCCATGGCAAGATGTGGGGCCCCAGCCCCGGCCCCTCAGCAGCCCCCCTGCCTTCACGGGGAGGGGGAGGGGCCGAGTCATCCTCAGCGCTGGACCCCAACCCAACCTGAAGGCCAGAGGGGCCGGGCGGGGTGCTGCTCCCAGAAGCTGGCGCTGGGCGGGCTCTGCCCCAGGTCCAGAGAGCGGGTCCAAAAACCCATGAGGCCTGGACAGGACCAGGCCTGCCCCTGCCCCAGACCCTACAAGTCTGGGCGAGGTGTCCTTGTGTCCCCAGGTGTGCAGCTGGACACGTGACCCGAAGGGGCTGACCCTGTCTCCCACTCAGGCTCGGGTCCCAAATGCCGCAGGTGGTGCTTCAGCTCCAGCACCCACATGTCCTGCGGGACCTTCTCTTAAAGGTGACCAAGAGGCCGGGTGCGGTGGCTCACACCTACAATCCCAGCACTTTGGGAGGCCAGGGCGGAGGGTTGCTTGAGCCCAGCAGGTCAAGACCAGCCTGGGCACCACATCGAGAGCCTCTTCCCATAAAAATAAATAAAAAAAAAGTAAATTAGCCGGGCGTGGTGGTGGCACCTGTGGTCCCAGCTCCTGGGAGGCTGAGGCAGGAGGCCCCCTTGAGCCCAGGGGTTCGAGGCTGCAGTGAGCCGTGATGACACTGCTGTGCTGCAGCCTGGGTGACAGTGTGAAACCCTATCTATTAAAAAATTTTTTTTTAATTTTTTAATTTAAGAAATTAAGTAAACTTGCCCAACAGGCTCACTCACTTATGCCCTGTCCCCCCCACCCCACCCCGCACAGACCCCGCCAAGGGCGTTTCGCCAGCAAGGCCAGGTGCAGAGCCTGCAGCGGCAGTGCTGGGGCGCAGGGGATGAGGGCTGGGGACCGTCCCCGGGGTGGGACCCTGAGCTGTGGGTGCAGCAGCAGGTGAGGCCGCGGAGGGCCCAGGAGACGCCCGGCCCAACCCACCCCACTCAGGAGCGCTGGCTTCAGGGCAGGTGGACAGGCAGGCAGAGCACACCAGCCCTGAGCCTTCCTGGAAAATGGGGGTGTCCGCCGCACCTGCCTTGGGGGGCTCCTGGGTAGAAGCACCCGGAGCCCATAGTGGGGGTCAGTGCGCAAGTTGCCCTCGGCCCTGACCCGCCTGAGCAGCGGCAGAGGCGCCGGCTCTGGGGCGGCTGCGGCTCTGAGAGCCCCCCAACCCCATCCCAGACCCAGGCGTGACAGGGGCCCAGCTTCACCCCTGACCTCCGACCCTAACCCAGGCCAAGCCCCACCTCCCCCTGGACTCCCACCCTCGTCTGTCAAGCCGCTGGCTGTGTAGGCACAGAGGGGTCTGCACAGCCCACCCGCCTCATCCTCCACTCACCCAGCCCTGGCTGGGGACGCCGGGTGCAGCCCGTGTCCAGGCCACCAGGGCCAGCGCGGCCTTCGACCCGGCCTGGGAGCGTCCGCAGCTGCCTCTGCCCAGCGCGCGAAAGCTGACGTGACGCTGACGTGGCGCTGATGTGACGCTAACGGGGCGCTGACATGACGCTGACGGCCGCCGGCGGCCGCTGCGTCCTCCCGCGAGACGTGAACTCGGCACCAGCGGCCTCGCCGTCCGAAGCGTCTGCACCTGCTCCTGGAAGGAGACGTGGCCCAGAGCCGTGACCCTGACGCCAGTTCTTATTAGAAGTTTACGTTTGACAAAATTTCTTTTGTTAGTTCATGATTTCACATTTTCTCCTCCTTCAAAAAAGAAAAAAAATCTCCTTTTTGTATGTTTTACCCCTAATCTTAAAAATTCCCAAAGGAAAACAAGACAGTCCTTTGCCCACCCGGTACCATGTCTGCAGGTGCCGGACGTGGTTGCGGGCAGGGCCCTGGGCCACCCTGGGCCACAGGGGTGTCCTGGCTCCGAGCCCAGCGCTGGCCCCGAGAGCTCCGTCCGTGGGCCGCAGTCGACAAGGGCGGGCCAGGGCGGTGCGGAAGGGGGGTGCCCCCCCCAGCCCCAGCAGATTCTCCAGTTGGGTCCCCCCAGCCCGTGGGAGTGGCGAGGCGTGACCCCTAGGTGACCTCTGGAATAAGCAGCCCCCCACGGCCCCTGTACTGGGGGCAGCAGCCGCGCTCCCCCTCCAGGTGCGGGTGCAGCCCGGGGCCTCTGTGCCAGGTGGGGGTCCTGTGTCTGTCGGGCCTGAGCCGGAGGTGCCCCTTCCCGGAGGGCGCGTGGGGGCTTTGCAGTTGCCCCCACGGGACAAACCCCAGGCGCAGCCGCGGGGCCTCAGGGGCTGCTCCTGGGACCGGCTCACAAGGCGGGCGGGAGACGCCGCCCTCGGGCCCACAGTGACCAGGCACAGACACCGCGGGAGCTGGGGGGTGGCGGGAATGCCGCGGGGCCCGCTCCGCAGGGCTCCCTGGAGCCGTGGTGATCTCGAGGCACAGGGTCCCCGGCCCCAGGTGGGCCTGGCCCCTTCCTCCAGGCTGGAGGAGGCCTCTGCCCGGGCAGTTCTGGCCCAGCTCGCAGGCCCCTCCCTGAGGCAGGTTGATTTCATTGCCCGGAGAACAACAAATCACTCTCCGGCAGTAACAGGGATGAACAGACACTTAATTACAGGCCGCGAGGCAGCGCGATCATTAATTTTCAATTGTGCAGCCTGGTCCTCAAGGCTGGGCCTGGAGTTGTCCCAGAGCTGCAGGGGCCTGGGAGCCGCAGCGTCAGTCCAGAGGACTGGGCGGAACACGGGGCTGGCCGGGTCGGGTCCGGGCTCGGGGGCCTGAGGCTGGAGACCCCTGGGCAGCCCCACCCCCACCTGCAGAGGGTCCAGGCAGCAGGGTCTGCAGAGCCCGGCGTGGTGCGGGCGGCCTGCCACCACCAGGGCCCCCCACAGAGGCTGCGCTGCCAGCGTACTCCAGGCTGCCCGGGGGTGTGACCGTGCCAGCCCCTCACGTCCACAGGGGGACAATTTGGGCCCACATATGGGTGTCCTAACCTTCCCCGAAGGGGTGGGGGAGGGCCCTTCACCTACAGATGGCGAGGCCTGGGCCCGCGTCCGCTCTTCGGCCAGAGCAGCTGTTGGTGGTGTCTGCTGGGCAAGGACGGTCACTTAGAGACCACGGGTACTTGTGGCCCTGCCCTGCCCTGGAGCGACCCCAAGGGCAGGGCAGTTCCCAGGTCCCTGGAGCTCACAGACCAGACATGCAGGGCGTCAGCTCCCACGAGGAGACCGGATCAAGGTGGGAAGTCCCCCGTCGGGGTGCTGTGGACGCACTTGGGCACGGCACAGGGCTGACCTTGAAAGGTGACAGGGTGGCCTGCCCCCCAGGCTCGGTGACATGTCGTGTTCCCTCCTAGGGCTCCTCAAATCTACCCAAATCTACCACCTCCCAAAGTTCATTAATTCCACCCCCCCGCCCCCCAGGTGTCCCCGGCCATGGGGTTCTGGGCTTCCTCCTGGGTCTGCGGGGACTTGGGGGCTGCAGGGATGGCTGGCAGGGAGGCTGGGGACACAGCCCCTGACGGATGGGGACGTGCAGGGACTGGAGCCCTGGTGAGGCTGTGCGCAGCGGGGACGGCTCCCAGGGAGGCGGGCAGCCCAGTGCCAGGCCAGGCAGCTTGCGCGACCGGCTGTGAGGCAAGCTGTCGGTGCTGGCGCGCTTGGCAGGCTGCGGCGGGAAGGGGATGTTTGCAGACTGCCGCTGACAGTTTCCCAGCTGAGACCTCCGGGCTCAGCGCAGAAGTGAGCAGCACCTGTGGGCGGGTCCCGGAGGAGCGAAGGCAGGGGGGCTGCTAGCGGGCAGAGGCCCCCCGGGCTCCGCTCTGGGCCTGGCCTGGCTCCGGGTCAGGATGCTGCTGGATTCCCGTCTCTGGGGCAATCGCGCTGGGGACTGGGGAGAGTTCTGACGGCGGCCCCTGCTCTACCCGCCATGCTGGGTGGGCTGCAGGGCGGGGGGTTGGGCCCCACGGCCTCCCTCAGTCAGTCCAGGGCAAGCTCCTGCCTGGGAGCTGGGAGCACCTGCAGCAATGAGGGGCAGGTCCGCTGTAGCCGGGTCATTACCATTTACAATTACTATTCTTTTCTCATTTGGGAAAACACAAAGCTGTGAGGCCGTTTTGTAGAGCAGACAGCACTCCCAGGGCACTTTGGTCCTGCCTTGGAGAGAGGCGGAGTGGGGTCCAGAGAGACCTCCGCCTGGAGGCCAGAGATCCACAGCGCAGCCCCGTCCTGGCGGAGGTCCCCAGAACCCAGGCAGGCCAGCGTTCGTCCCTGCCACCTCCTCCGGCCTGACAGTTTCGGGGGCCCTGGATGTTGGGGACTCTCAGCCGCGCGCTTCTAGTGCAGCCTCTCTGCTCTGGGTGCTCCCGGCCTGCTCCCGTCCACCACGTGACTCCGCGGGTGTCCCACATGCCCCAGAGGAGCCCGCAGGGGTGGCTTCTGCTGCTGTCACCAGGGGCCACCTTCCCGGCCAGCACAGGGCCTCTCACAGTGGGGGAGACCAAGGCTCAGAGAGGTCAGTGGCATCCTGATGGGCAGGGGGCCTTGGAGCAGCCCTGGGCCCACCCTGGGGACAGCAGGGCAATGAGACCCTGCCTTCCTGAGCTCAAGGCAGGTGGGAAGACCTGACCTACAAATACAAGTTCTGTAGAAACCGTGGCGAGGGCCGTGAACGAGGGACACCTGCCGCACATTGTCACGTGAACAAGGGACACCAGCCTGCCCCATGGGGAAGCCTGGGCCCGGCCCTGCAGGCTGAGCGGGGTGGCCAGGCAAAAGGGAAGGCTGCTCTTAGCAGCGGGCCTGGCATGGGCACAGGCCGCGTGGCAGGGACCAGGGTGGGGTGAGGGGCGGGACAGGCTGGGGGTCGTGTGCAGGGGAGCCTGCGTGGGGAGGGACGGTCACCAGACGAATACAGAACAAACACCCAGTTAAGCTTGGGTTTCAAATAAACAGTGAAGGTTTTCAGTGTAAATATGTCCCCAAATCACACAGGACATACTCACATGACAAAAGTGTCAGATCTCACTGCCGGGCTGCATTCTCACCTGTTCCTGCCGGCTGCTCACCGGGCTGCAGGGCACTCCCGGCCCACCCCCGCCCTGCCCTGGAGGTAGGTGCTTAGGGTGGGGAGGAACAGAGGACAATGTCAGCTGCCCTGAACTCAAGGGAAACCAGGGCCTCACCTGGTCATCTGGCTCCCAGGCCCCTCCCAGCTCCCACCCAGGGTGGGGCGCAGCTGCCCTGGGGGCGCCTGCTGGGCCACAGGCCGTGCACAGAGAGGCCACACAGGCTGGGCCTCCCCGCTGCCCCAAAGTGGGCGATGCGTGCCGGCCAAACAGACCGATCGGTAACCACGGGGCTGCCAATTACAGGAACTGCCGTGGGCGGCCTTGGCTGGGGAGCTCGTGCCCGTCCAGACTGGAGACTGCAGCCCTGCCCTTCCTTTTCTGGAGGCCAAAGGATCAGATTTACTGTGGCCATAAGAAGTCGCAGATGCACTTAGCAGCTTCCAGCCGCTGTTTTGAGGGGAAGTCGGTGGCGGCTGCGGTGGACAGACCTGCTCCCGGAATTGCCCCCTCCCCACAGCTCCTCCCCAACCCGCCCTGGGGGCCAGGCCAAGAGGAGGAGGCAGCCTGGGGAGACCAGTGCTGGGCCAAGGCCGCAAGTGCCCCGTCCCCGCTCAGCAAGCTTTCCCCTGGGAGGGACCAGACCTCCAGGCTGTCCCTGACCCTGGTGTCCCTCCCAGGCCTGGCCTCCTCCCTGCAGGGGGGTCTTCCCCTGTGGGGTACCGGGTCCCCCCCAGCCTCAGCAGCCAGACAGGGCACCTCCCAGTTCCTCTCTGAGCCTCTGTTTCCCGTCCTGCAAAGAGGACCAGTGGGAGCTGCTTCTGGAAGACTCCACGACACCCGCCAGGCCGCCCGTGACAGCGCCCTCCCGTGACCTTCCCCAGCAGGGCTGCTGTGACCAGGGGCTCCTCAGCAGCTTCCTGGTGCCCTGAGCGAGGGGTGCAGGGGCGGGGGACTGGGGCGCTGAGGGAGCAGCCTCGACCGGCCCCTGCGCACCGTCCTGGGGTCCCCACCGTTGGCGAACTAGGCGACCGGACTCCGCACTGCTGGACCCAACACTGAGAAAGTGATCGGTGGGCCTTTAATTTCCATACAATAACTGTCTTATTAAATCTAAATTTAACGTGTATTTGAAATCCTTAATTTAAAGTGTTACTGCGCCCACCATCTGCTCTGCTCTCTAAATACAAAAGCGGTGAGCACATAACTCAGCGGCGTTGTAAAAACACGGAACCAGGATCGGCACACAACTGGGCCCGAGCTGGCCTGGCCGGCAGTACTGCCCCAATGCTGGGACCTGGCCACCCGCCCTGCCCAGCCCCACAGCCTCTGCCCTGGGGGTCCCACACTGCCCACCCCTATAACCTGTGCCCTGGGGTCCCACCCTGCCCAGCCCCCCACAGCCTGTGCCCTGGGGGTCCCACCCTGCCCACACCTATAACCTGTGCCCTGGGGGTCCTGCCCAGCCCCCCACAGCCTGGCTTTCCTGCAGCCCACTCCGCCTCTCTGTGGAGGGGACAAGACACCTCCCGCGGGAGGGGCTGGAGGGGCTGGGGGTGGCCAGAGAGTCTCACAGCTTGGGGGGCCCAGGCGGGGTGGTGGGGGGCCTGACCTGGAAGGTCTGCTGCTGGCTGCTGCCACTCTCTGTGGCCTTGTCATCACCCCCAGGTTTCCAGAAGTGCCCTGGGAGCCCCTCCTGGCCAAGGTCACCCCTGCCTGGGACCAGCTTGCCTAGGCAGCCCCTCCTCCACCAGGGAGCCTTGGGTCTCCAGCCAGACCCCTGCCAACCCGGCTGCCCTGGCCCTACAACGTCCCCACCCGGGCTGGACTCGCACTCCAGGCCAGCGTCATTGCCAGAGCCCTGGCAGGGCCGGCGGTATAGCCTGGTGTCCTCCCCGGAGACGGCTCCTGAGGGCAGAGGATCCCCCCAAGCCAGCCCTGGGCAGGGCACCTGGCCTGCAGCTGGGCCCCGAGGCACCAAGCCACCAGTCGGGACAGTTTGGTGGGAGTAACGGCTGCAGCTGCCAGACTCAGTTTCCCATTTTGGCTCCAACATCACAGCTGTGAGGTGGTTTTTTTTTTTTTTTTTGCTTTATTTTTTTTGAGACAGAGTCTTACTCTGTTGTCTGGGTAGAGAGCTGTGGTGTCATCACAGCTTATTGCGACCTCGAACTCCTGGGCTCAAGCAATCCTCCTGTCTCAGCTTCCCGAGTAGCTGGAACTACAGGTGCCACCACCACACCTGGCTAATTTTTCTATTTTTTTTTTTTTTTGAGACAGAGTCTCACTGTTGCCCAGGCTAGAGTGCCGTGGCATCAGCTTAGCTCACAGTAACCTCAAACTCCTGGGCTCAAGCGATCCTCCTGCCTCAGCCTCCCGAGTGGCTGGGACTACAGGCCTGCGCCACCATGCTCGGCTAATATTTTCTATATATTTTTAGTTGTCCAGCTAATTTCTTCTATTTTTAGTAGAGACGGGGTCTCGCTCTTGCTCAGGCTGGTCTCAAACTCCTGAGCTCAAACAATCCTCCCGCCTCGGCCTCCCAGAGTGCTAGGATTACAGGTATGAGCCACCACACCTGGACTTTTCCTTCTTTTTAATTGTAAAATACACAAAACAAATTTACCATTTTAACCATTGTAAACTGCATATTAGTAATTCAGTGGCATTAAGTACATTC
>CM052443.1:127755564-127775419 GCA_028533085.1 Varecia variegata
TTTTCTTGAAATCTAAAATTATTTCACAGTAATGAGTTTAAAAGACATCTGAAGGCAAGACTGAAAGGATAGATACCACTGGATACCACTGGGAGAGTGTTAAGAGTTTGGCCCCCAGTTTGGCAAAAACTTGGAGATAGAAATCTGAACTCTTGAATTGTTTTGTCTTGGAAAATTCCAAATTAAAAAAAGCATTTGCAACGCCCACGCGGACTAGCCCAGCATGCGGGGCACGCGCTGGCCCTCAGCTCTGTCTGATCTGAGAGCACTGTCCTGAGCCCTGGTTCATCTTAGGAACAGAACTGCCTCGGGGTGTCTTCCAGAGAGTTCCCTACTAACCAGCGCATGTAGCTCTTCCATAGTGGCCAGCATCTTGTCCCTTCTGGCCTGCGTGTCCAGCTCAGAGGTGTGTTTGCCCCAGTGTGGTGTCTCGCAGGAAGGTGTAGGCTTGTGTGAGAGAGGAGCCAGCTGACCCCCATCTCTGGGCCCTGCAACCAGGACCCGTCTAGAGGGGGTCTGATCGCGTCCTGCCAGCTCCTCCTCTCATTGAGAAGATGGATTGGCCGTGGCAGGTGCTGTTGCTGGCGGTCGCGCTTCAGCCAGGCAGCAGTTAGAGAGCCACAGCTATGGAGCCCATCGAGTCCTTCCGAGGTCTTCTGCCCACATGGTACCAGCTGGCCAGATGGTGTCCTTGCTGGCCGTGAGACAGAGTGTCATGCCGGCACAGAGTGATTGTCCCTGGACCTTGCCTCTGTGTTGCCAGCTGAGAGGCCCTGTTTGTGGCCTGTCTGCAGACAGAAGAGCGCCCTCCTTCCCAGGCTGTGAGCACCTCCCGAGGGGGGCCCTGGGCTGTCTGCCAGTCCCACCCTCTTCCTCCTCAGCCGCCCTCCACTCTCCTGAAGGAAAGCAGCGCGGTTTTGATTCTCACAGGTTCAGAACTCTAGGACAGGGAAGTGGGGTTACAGACCCAAGTAGGTTTTTTGGATGTTTAAAGAAATGATCTCTTTTTTTTCACTACAGTTCCAGACGGAACTCCGGAAAATATTGGTGTCTCTCATCAAGGTGGCACAGAAGTTGTTAGCGCTGAACCCGGACGCAGTGGAGCTGTTTAAGAAGGCAAACGGTAGGCGCAGACCCCAGCTTGACGGATGATTCTGCATTCGCGTCCAGCCGTTGACCCACTGGCCTCGGCACTGCAGCCGGCACACTCTCCGCCCTGTCTTTCCACCTGCAGTCCGCGTGGGCAGCGGCCGCTTGTGTGCGTGGGCGAGGTGGTTAGGTCGCAGGTACCCTGAGGTTTCAGGTAACCGCCGAGAGCGTGGCTCAGGGAAGTGCCCTGATGCGGGTCTGGTCTCTTGCTGCAGCTATGCTGGACGAGGACGAGGACGAGCGTGTGGACGAAGCTGCTCTGCGGCAGCTCACGGAGATGGGCTTTCCCGAGACCAGGGCCTCCAAGGCCCTTCGGCTGAACCAGTACGTGGGGCCGCTTCCTTTCCTGCCTGGACGCGGGGCTTATCTTGGGGGCTCCCTGTGGGCAACACCCTCCCGTCCCAGATGCTTGCATGATTGAATCATTTCTAGGGTGTGAGTTTTTAAAGAGGTCCCTTAAATACACGGCCGGAAAGTATTTAGTGGGGGTGGGGATGTGGCAAATCATCGCCCTGTAACCGCTCTTCGGGCCGTTGTTTTATGAGAACTCAAATCGAGCCTGTTCATAGCAGGGCCAGTGACCCTGAATAGTCTTCCTTAGGGTCCTATTTCTAATTACTCCTGTGTGCCGACCTAAAATGAATAACCCACAAACCATGTTCCTTTGTGCTGCGGCGCTGAACGCTCTCTGTGTCCCTCCGAGTCTGATTCCTCCCTCGGCACGTGGGTTTCTGTGTTCTGCCCAGGGGCGTGGGTTGCTGGAGGTTAGACCAGGGTGCCAGCCGTCCCTCCATGCAGAGAATCACTGCCAGGGAATGGCCTTCTCCTGGGCATGTGCAAGAAGTTCATGGTCAGGTCACCTGGATGTTGGCAAGAGCCTCTGGTTGCCTTTCAGCATGTCGGTGCCCCAGGCCATGGAGTGGCTCATCGAGCATGCCGAGGACCCGGCCATAGACACGCCCCTCCCAGGCCAGGCCTCACCCGAGGCTGCGGGCGCCACGGCGGGCACCTCCGAGGCTGCTGGAACTAGCACGGATGACGAGGAGGCCAGAGATGAACTGACGGAGATCTTCAAGAAGATTCGGAGGAAAAGGGAATTTCGGGCTGATGCTCGGGTATGTGTTGTTGGACCTGTCACCAGGTGGAGTCGCCCTGCCTTCACTTGAGGCTGCGTTGTGTAAAGGAAGCTGGGTCCCCCAGCCGGGCCAGCTTCCGTCCTGGAGAAAGTAAAGCCAGGGCAGTTTGCAGACAGGCCTGGGTGGGGGCCTAAGTTCCCAAGTTCACCTGTAAGTTATCCTTTCTTCAGTCCCGCTGTCCGGATTTTCTCTTAGTAGCCTCAGTCGTTCATCAACATGTCTGTCATCTTTTGAAAACCTCAAATTTTCAAGTTCCTGTTCGTACTGCAAGTGTCCACGAGCTGCACCTGTTGCCGCAGCCGCTCTGTGGGTTTGGGTGGGCACTGACCGCCCGGAGACCTGGAGGGCAACCCGGGGGCGGCCTCGTGAGCGGAGGCGCTGGTCAGACGGCCGTGTTGCCGCCCTGCTGTCTGCAGTGTCCAGGGGCCCGCGGCTCCGGCTGCACCTGGGCAGCTGACGTCGGGGCACGTTTCGTGGCCCACCCTAGCGTCACCTCATGAGTGATGTTTCTGTGTGTCCTATTCTTTCTTCACTGTTCTGCTCTTCGCTCAGGGCTTTCATTCCTCCTTTGACCTTTTAAATGGTTCAGACGCGCTCACGTTTCCTCTCCGGTCGCAGATCTGTTTGCTCGGTGCTGGTCGCAAGTGGCCCCTGATTCTGGTGTGCACAGGTGGTTTTTCCTCCTGGTCTCGCCTGTGCAGCTTGAGTTTTCCGTGGGAATCCCACGTGGCCTGCTCGCTGAGCTCCACTGGGACGATTCCGAGTCTGCTTCTGCAGGGGCTGCGCAGGACCCCCAGCCAGGGGCACTTTTTATGTCGGTTGTCCCGGGGGTCCTGGCCTCCACCCCACAGTGCAGCCCACAGCTCCTCGGCTTTTGATTCTTCCCCGCACAGGAAGAGTCAGACTCAGCGCTGTTCTGGTGCTTCTACCCAACCTTTCGGGGCCTGCTTTGTAAGTCAGCGTCCCGGCTGCCACCCCAGCTCGCGTGGCCCACGGTCCACTTCCTGCGGGTGAGGCGCCTCCCGCCCTCCCACGGCTGGTTTCGTCCTTTGTTTCCAGCCCGGCTGATGCCCGTTCTTGTGAGTTTCGCTGTGCGTTGAAAAGTGCTTTCACCCTACCAAACCTAGCGGTTCTGGGTGTGCCAGGAAGTCTGTCTGTCGTGGTCTTCTGGGGGCAGGTCCACGTCTGCTCCTGGAAGCCTGCTGGGGACGGAGCAGCTGCTCTGCTTTCCTGGTCTGGGTGCTGCGTGGTCCCTGCCAGGTTGCTGGTTTATATTCCTTTTTCCTCTGAGCCCTTTGCTGTTAGATACAGATGTTCACGCTCCGTCCCCACCTGCTCATCCTCCTAGGATACTTCACTGCTGTCCTTCCCGTCTCCCGAGTCAGACAGTTTCATGGAACATCTTCTCTGGTGACAGTTGTTATGAAGTTGTCAGGGCTCGAGGGCCCAGCGTAGCAGCCCTTCTCCTGCCCTTGGATTCACCTGCCCGTCGTGGAGCAGGCAGCGTCTGATGAGGACCGAGATGTTACCCAGTTCCAGGGAAAGGACAGTGGGGGGGGTGGGCAGGGCTGGGACTTGGGACCACACAGCTCTGTGCTGCCCCACCCCACTCACCCCTGGCCAGGGACAGGACACTGCTCAGGAGGTGCAGAGCGCAGGGACCCCCCACCGCTGCCGTGAGAAAGTCTTTGCTCTCGCAGGGAGGGGTGGGGCTACCGGAGTGTCACCTCGGAAGTGCTGGTGCACAGCAGACATGAGGAGAGAGAATGGTTTCTTTGAAGCCAACTAAAGGCCACCCTGTCCCTGACTGTTTATATGACTTGGACATCACAGTGCTGTAGGTGGGCCCTTCTCCCAGCACTCATTGTGGGAGGCCCTGGAGTTGGGACGTGGCCCAGGAAGGCAAGTGAGAGAGACCACAAGTAGAGGTGTGGACTTGTGAACTCGGCGGCCTCCTGCCTGCCCCCCGAGAGGTCTTTCCTGCGGGCTTCCCTGGAAACCTCTGCGGCCCAGCCCAGACTGGGTGTGTGTGACAGTGGGTGTCTGTGACCACGTGAGAGGCGCCAGAGAGCTTTGCGGGCCACAGAGTCGGACTAGGTAACCCCTTTTAGAGAACTGAGAAAGGCGGGAGAGGACCTAGCGCTTCCAGGGAGCAGGATTTGACCTTCCAAGGATTATGGGATGCTTTTTAAAAATTGATGAAACCCTTATAATTTTTTGCAAAATTGACCTTTTTAAACTTGTTATAAAAGTCCTTTGTAAGGTGAAGGATTGTCTTGTTACACGATTTTGTCCTTCCCCCAACACACTGAAGGGTGAGTCTTTGTTTGCTCTAAGAATTGGGGCATGTTTACATTTATAGGTTAAGTTCTGTTAAATATTAGAAGTTTAAAAATTTTTAGTTTTTTTCTTCCAAGGTAAAATCTGAATAAAACTTCCGCTCTCCACAAATCCTATGACATTTTTGTCTTCATTGGAATCAGGTTTACTGGCCTGACCTTCCTTGGACGCCACTCGTGCGTGGACAGCAGGCCCTCGGGGTAGCTCTGTGCGCACTTTCACCCACGTGGGTGGCAGGACACACCCAAGGGGGTTTGCGGCGGGTCTGGCTGCGCACGTCACGGCCTGCCTGCTCCCCACCCGGCCTCTAGGCCCCCACAGACGAGGTGGTCTCTGCTAGCTGCAGCCGCCTCCTACACCCTTGGCTTTAGGATGTTGAAAACTAAGAAATGTCTCGGTGAAGCTGTAAGGAAAGAGAACTCGGAAGTGGAGAATCCCACGGCAGTATCTTAGAGCCCTTCAGCTAAGGCTGTTGATGAAAAGTGGCTCCCCACGGGGACCTGGTGCCGCCCCCCCCGTGGGCTGGGTCTGTCACGGGCTGTTGGTTCCCGCAGGCGGTGGTGTCCCTGATGGAGATGGGCTTCGACGAGAAGGAGGTGCTGGACGCCCTCAGGGTGAACAACAACCAGCAGAACGCGGCTGTGAGTACCAGGCGGGCGGTGTTCCCTCACCTCCCGGTGTGCCCGCCTGCGGGAGTCTTCCGCTCGCTGTCAGTCATGTTGCCGTTTAAGTGAAACAGTGGGGTAGACGTTTCCAGTAATATAAAATTTTGAAAATACTGAGAAAATTCTGGGCTTTGCCTTTCTAAAAACAGTGCCTTATTTGTACATACTCTATGGGTGTGTAATTGGTTAATTTATTTTATTAAATGGACTCCCGTTGATTGCCTTTCTGTAAACACATGCCGGCTGCTGACAGAAGCTCTGCCCAGAGAGGGGCTCCGTGTTGGGCCGATGACACCTCCACTTGCCCGTAGCGTTGATGGCTCCAGCAGCTAAGCCATCGATGCCATGTCTGTGTCCAGACGTCTCCAGACGTGTCGACTGGCTGTGCCAGGAGCTCAGTCATGCTGGGCTTCTTCCCCGGAACAAAGCCGGCACCTGGTGTATTTGTTAATCACCCAGCACTTCCAGGAGGGCCACGTGGGCACCCCTGGGGGTGGCAGTGGTCAGACTGCACCGCAGCACCAGGGTCTGGAGAGAAACCCAGACGGGTACCTACTTCTCCCTCCAGTCTGACGTAACGGGGACCCAGTTTGTTTTATAACAAAGTCCCTTACAGTTAGAGCAGCCTTGGGGACGTGCCAGGGACTCACAGAAAGGTACAGGTGTTTGATGCTGACGGTGCCTTGACAAGGAACTAACGGCAGCTCTGACGCTCTTGGCTCTGCAGTGCGAGTGGCTGCTGGGGGACCGGAAGCCCTCCCCCGAGGAGCTGGACAAGGGCATCGACCCCGACAGCCCTCTCTTTCAGGCCATCCTGGATAACCCGGTGGTGCAGCTGGGTCTGACCAACCCTAAAACACTACTAGGTATGTCGTCTTTACCTAACTCGGGCGGGGGCGGGGGCAGGTGGGAAGTGGCTGGTTTCCTCCCACAGCAGGCGGAGGGCGCAGAAGCCGCGGTGGGAACCGCTGTGCGGTGGCGGCGCTCCCTGCCAGGCAGGTTGGCAGCCTGTGGCGTAGCTCCTGCCTGGGTCACCATCGGGCCTGAGTCAGGCTCTGCTCATGGGGTGACAGTCTCCTGCACACACAGCTGGATACAGCTCTGGGAAAACCAGTGCCAGCGGCTTTCCCAGTCCAGGAGGGAGAGACAGCTCCCAGCAGCTCGGGAACCTCCGTGAGCACAGACGGGCTTGGGGCTTTTGAGAGGGGCCTCTTCCAGAATTATGTATTTTCATTGTGAGATACACACATGCAGACGCTTCTGTAATATTTGTAACTTCAAAGAATAATAAAATTAAGCTGGGCACAGTAGCACGCACTTGTGGTCCCAGCACTCGGGAGGCTGAGGCAGGAGGATGCCTGAGCCCAGGGGTTGGAGGCTGCAGTGAGCTGGGATCACATTGCTGCACTCCAGCCTGGGCGACAGAATGAGACCCCGTCTCAAAAAAAAAAAAAAGAATAATAGTAAAACTAATAGCCACGTATCTGCCGTTCATCTTAAAATGCAGAGGACTGCAGTCCCTCTGGGCCTGGGGCACCCTCTCCCTGCAGAGCGGTTGCCGTCCTGAGGGCTTTGCTTTCCTGTCGTTTTGCCAGCTCTCCGTGTGCCCTGCCCAGCCCTCACCCGTCCCTGCCGTCATGTAACAGGGTCCCGTTTAGGTGGGCTTCTGCGACTTGGGCCTTCTTCTGGGAAGTGCTATGAAGTGTTTCGTTGACTGAGCGTACCAGTTGGTTTCTTTGTCTGCTCTCTACTTCGGCTGTGCATGTAGTGCTGCTCTATGCTGCTCCGAACGTCCTGTCACTGTCCCCCAGTGCACAGGGACGAGGGTTTCTCTACGCTGAACACCCAGAGCTGGGCTGGCAGGGTCCTGCTGCAGCAGTGGCCCCAGGCAGGCAGGCGGGGAGGGGCTGCCGCTCCCTGGTCGTCAGGGCTGAGCCGCTGCTCGGGCCTCGGCTGTGCGGGGCCTTCTGTTGGCCCTGGGCCTGTTGTTCCGCCGGATTGTTTTCTTTGCTCAGAAAGTGCTTCCGGTTTTGGACGCTGAGCCTGCCCGGTTGCTTGTGCTGCAGGTGCCGTCCGGCTTCTGGCTTCTTATGTGCTCGACGCCGATCCACAGCTGTGTTTTGCTGTCCTTGAGTGTGTCTGTTTCCTTTTACAACGTGAACCTTTGAAAGAAAACCTTGCTATCCCAATGTCAGCAAGACATTTTCCTTTATTTTTTTCTAAAAGTTTTAAAGTTTCTCCTTTCTTATTTAAGTCTGTACTCCACCTAGAAGTGTATTTGTGGTGTGAGAGAGGGAATTTTCCTCTGTTTACCCAAATTCTAAAATCTGAGGTGTGTCTTTGTGAGTTTTTGTTCTCAGTGGTCCCTTGCACACGGAGAGTATGTCTGTCCTGCGATCTCTGGACCTTAGACCTCAACGGGTGCTGCCGGGGGTCTGTCCAGAGACCCTTTCCACAGGATTTTCCTTTGATACTTTGCCAGTGAGATTGCTAGTTATGGTGGTTTTTAAAGGCACATTTGATCAGATAAAGGAAGTTCTCCTTTTCCTCCAGTTCAGTGTGAAGGGTTTTAGCCCGTCTGTCGAGGCTACCACGTGGCTAGCGTGGAGCCTTTCTCCTGTGTCCGACCAGACTGCACGGAGCGAGCCCACCAGTCTGCAGGTCTGAGTCAGTGGAACACGGGGTCCCGGCTCACGCCGTGCGGCGCTCGCACTCCCTGCACCGGGAATGAGCTAGCAGGGCAGCGGCACCGAGTCCCGGCGCCCTGGAGCTCTGCCCGGCAGGACTGCGGCCCTCCCTGACCACAGCCTTGCTGCTGGGCCTCCCCCAGTCACCCACCACCCGACTCTCCCGCCCTGCCGAGTCCTCCGCAGGCGCACGTTTCTCTCGAGCTCATGTTTAAACATCTCTGACACGACTTTTTTAAATGGCCTTTATCATTTTAGAAGAAATACAACGTCCATTATAGAGAACTGGGAAAATGAAGAAGAAAATGAAGAAGCAACTCGAAGTTCCCTTTGATTCTCCTCCTCCCGTTGGCGGGTGTCCTCCGATGTCTTTGTGGGCACCTGTTGCTGGACAGGGCTGAGGTCACCCCTCGCAACCACGGCCACCTCTCACTCTCGCGTCCCGGCTGCAGTCACCCCTGGCAACCACGGCCACTGCTCACTCTCGCGTCCCGGCTGCAGTCACCCCTCTCGACCACGGCCACTGCTCACTCTCGCGTCCCGGCTGCAGTCACCCCTCGCGACCACGGCCACTGCTCACTCCCGAGTCCCGGCTGCAGTCACCCCTCGCGACCACGGCCACTGCTCACTCTCGCGTCCCGTTTCACGCATTTTCTCTGCTCTTACTGTTTTAGAAAGGAGTTTTCAGTGGGTACAGAGGACTGTGCTGTAGATGCTCTGTAGGTTATTCGACAAATGCTCCTCTGTGGCCCTGCGCACTGAAGTTGTCTCGGCCGGGCGCTTTGGACTGGCTGCTGCAGCACCTCTGTGTGCAGCTCACACCCCCAAGGAAGAGTAGATGGAGGTCACGTGACCAGTTCACAGACGGTGGAGCCTTTTAGACTCCGCTGCCGTCTTGTGGGCCTGCTCTCTGGTGTCGCCACGTGAGATCCGCCCAGAGCTTGTGCCCACCCCGTCCCACAGACAGGCCTGGTCGTGCTGTTACGACTTGTGTTCCTTTTGGTGACCCATGGCGTGGGGCACTTTTCTGTCGGCCAGCGCGCCTCCCCTGTTGTGTGTCACTGCGTCTGCCATCTGTTTGCCAACTGCCAGACTAGTCCTAGAGCTTTGCCCGTGGCATGTTATGTGGCAGCAACATCTGCCCTTGTCGCGTGTTGCAGGCATGTTTGCCCTTTAACTTTGTGTGGCAGCTTCTGAAACACTGGAGTTAGGCATACAGGAGAATGTCCTTCCTCAGATGTGCATCTGTATGGCTTCCATCTTTTTGTTCAGCTCTTATCCTTCTGGCATTTGCTGTGCTGTTTGCTGGGGGGCGGTGGGGGACCAGGTCCCTAGCCCTGTCTGACCTCACTGGGTCAGTGACGCGCCGCACCCTATAGAGTGTTCTCGCAGATGCCGAGTTGTTTTTCTGAGAGTCCACACTGGTTTCAGAGCATTTGAATCAGGAGACACCAGGGGTTGTTTTAGGGCCTGGGCTGTGCCTTCACGGACGGAGCTAAGTGTGGTTCACGCTGATCCCGGGGCTGGGGGCTCCTGCAGGGAGCACTGTCCTTCTCACCTGCCGTCCTGGGCCGCTGCTGCTGGAGAGGCCCCGCTGTGCGGCGTGGCCAGGTATGCTGTGCGGCGTGGCCAGGTGTGCTGTCCCGCAGAGCAGGCTGGCGCCCTGCAGAGGGCCGCGCCTTCACTGTGCTGGGACCCGAGAGCCGCTTGCTAAAAGCACCTATTTTGGGAAAACAGTTTTTGAAAACTGTTTAGAAGATCAAAGTTTTCATTTTCAGAAGTACTCTGTTACTTTTTTTTTTTTTTTGAGACAAGCTCTCACTTTGTCGCCCTGGGTAGAGTTCAGTGGCATCATCACAGCCCACAACAACCTGAAATCCTGAGCTCAAGCCATCCTCCTGCCTCGGCCTCCCGGCCTCCCGAGTAGCTGGGGTCACAGGTGTGACCACTGCACCCTCATTTTCTTAAGGTTGAATGAACATTTAGGTGTTTCTAATTTGTTACTAAATTTGTAACATTTAATATATAAGTAAGTCTGCGTACAAACTTGTATTTGCGTGTAAGTCCTTTTTTCTTGGGGTGGGATTGGAAGTAGGTATATGGGCTGGGGCCGCGGCGTCTGTCTCAGAGCCACCGGTGTGGTCAGCAGGTCGGACGCGGCCGCGTGGGTTTTCAGGCGGAGGGTCAGTGGCGGCCCCCGTTCCGGGAAGCCTCTCGCAGAGGGAAGCTGCCGCAGTTCTGGCGGGTGCGGGTGCCGGTGCGGGTGCCGGCTCAGCTGTGCTCTGCTCTGCCCGCAGCGTTCGAAGACATGCTGGAGAACCCGCTGAACAGCACCCAGTGGATGAACGACCCGGAGACGGGGCCGGTCATGCTGCAGATCTCCAGAATCTTCCAGACGCTGAACCGCACGTAGGCGGCGCTGTCCCCCGCGGCTGCCCGGCTGCTGCAGCCTCCCCAGGAGCAGCCGGTGACGGGGAGGGGGGCCTCCCGGAAACCCGCCCTCTGCACTCGGCCCGGGTGTCAGAGGTGCCGTGGCGCACTGGTTCTCTGACCTTATTGCTTACAAACTTCCGCGCTGGCAGTTCCTAGGGCGGCGCTTTGCGCTTCTGACAGGCGTCTCCGAAAGTGGCTTTGGGGCCGGGACGCTGAAGGACGGCCTCTCCAGAGTGCTCCTGCGGGCTCTTGCAGTGCTGCTCGACTTGACCCCTAGGCGTTGCTTGCAGAGTCCGCTTGTTGTTTGAAAGAAGGCATGTTTCAATCCAGAGTGTTAATGTCAAACTTACTAATTTAACTAGAAATCCACAGATGACTTTTCTTTAATAAATAAAATCTCTTTTTCCTATTTTCCGCCTTAGTATTATTTGGTGCCAAGGAGGAAACCGGGAACCTCCTGCACGTTTGCGTTCCCACGAGCTCGGCTCCTGCCGGGGCAGGTGCTGTGGCCACGGGGACGTTTTGGTTGAATCCTGTGGACGCATTTTGTTGGCACAATCTCAGGTGGCTATTGGACGTAGGGGACTTTACAGTCGCATCACTGGGCTCATCTCCCTAGGGACAGCAGCCACCGCTGCACCCGCCCTTTTCCTTTTTTTAAAAAAAAACATTATCTGAGCTTTAACAGGAGAGTGTGTCCTCTTTCTGTGAGCTCTGCTCATGATTATTGCCTAAGCCGTCGGCTCTCGGATGTCTGAGGCAGCCCCGCTCCCTCCAGGCCTGGCCGTCGGCTGGGGGCCTTGGCGGGGCGCGGAGCCGTCCTAGCCGAGTAGGGGGCTCTAGGGAAGCATTTCTTCCTACAGATCTAGGTTTTTTCATTGTTCTTGAGATTTAGATTTAAAACTCTTGGGCAGAAATACTAAAAATGCTTTTTAAAGGTGGTAAATCTCACATCTAAGCCTCATGTAGAGATACAGAGTCCCACTACTTGGGAGGCTGAGCTGGGAGGGTCGCCTGAGCCCAGAAGTTTGAGTCCAGCCTGGGCTACGTAGACCCCATCTCTTAAAAATAAAGAAAAGGTGATTCCGACTGTATTCCTGCAGCTGTGTGGTATAGCGAGTTTCCAGGATTTGCTCTGCACTCTTTGGGTGCGGTTTTGCCTGTGTCGTTTCTAAGTGGCCATCAGAATCAGAGCACAGGGTCCTTTGATTCTTACCCCACGTCTTACCTCTGTTTTTCTTCTTCCCTGCACTGCCCTGTGTCCCTGCCCCCCGGGGCGACTGTGCCTTCCTGAAGCCGTGGGCCGGCCTGGGGCTGCCGCCCTCCGTGCACCTCAGCCACAGAGCACGGCCCAGACGGCTGGGGGCTCTGCGTGTTCACGCTCTTCATGGAGAACGTCCTCGTGCGGCCCGGCCCTGGGTGGGCGCAGGTGCCAAAAGCAGCTCCCCGTCGGCAGTGGTCACACCTGCCACGCGCGTCTTCTCTTCTGTCGAGACGTTTAAGGAGCCCCTCAGTGAGCAAGTCTGTCGGTGCCCACCTGTCAGAGCAGCCAGGCAGCCAGTTCTGGTGGAAGAAACAGTCCTGGAAACGGAGCAGGAGTGTCTGGCCTGCAGCACGCGCTGCCCAGCAGGCTCGGGGGCGGGGACGCTGCTGCCCAGTGGCCCCGGCTCCTGAGAGGTCGGTTTCCTGTCCTGCCCGGGGACCCAGACGAGGCCAACCCGGTGAGCACTTGGGCAGCAGCCACACGTACAGTTGGGACCTCAGGTAACGTTCGTTTCCTGGACTTACCCCTTACTCTCCTGCATACAGTTTGCACCTGCTGTTCACAGTGTTCGGTGTAGACCAGCCTGGCTCTGGCGTGGCCTCGAGCCAGCCCTGCGGTTTGTGGCCCCTTCTCCACTGGTTCCTGGTAGCCTCAGTCGAGTTCAGGGTGGGCTGGCTGTGTGGGGAGGTGGCCCTGTGGGTCCTCGGGAGCCAAGGCCTGCAGCTCGGGCACGTGGGTGGTTTTCCCTCCGGATGAGAGCTGGTGTGATCAGGGTTACGCCCCAGCCTGCCACACGTGGCCGTCGCTGGTGCCGCCACGGTCTGCACGTGGCCACCCTGGGCGTGGGCTCCGGGTGGGGCCAGCCCCCTTTCCCCCCTTTAGACCACTTACTCTCCAAGGCCTCCTTTGCTGTCTCACAGTGAAACTTAGGGAAAATACGACCTCATTACATGCCTAGGTTAAAAATCAATTTGAAGCCATAACAGGAATATCAGAGAAATAAAGGTAGTAATTTTAATGAGCTGTGCACACGACGACGTCAGTTCTCAGGCACCACCGTGGAGGAAGGGAAGGTGGACTCGCTCTGATCTTGCCACGCAGGCACCGCGCGAGGCAGCGTGTGGACTTGGGGCTCGATAGCAGGTGCCGCCGGCAGCTCGGACTCTGGAGTAGCATCGGTTCTGGTAAAGGTCTACGAAGAGCGAAGGTCGGCGTTCCCTCAGTTTACCTGGTAGCAGCAATCCCCAAAACTCGGTGAGCATGAAGACCGGGTGCAGAAAACTTGACATGGGAGTGAGTTTCTAGGCTGGACCGTCCCACACGAGGTCTCGGCTGCGTGAGGCTGGGTGGGCCAGGGGGAGCCGTGGGGGACGAGGCCCCGCATTGAGCCAATGCCTGAGCATCGGGGACGCCCCTGAGGGCAGAGCCAGGCTTGGCGAGGATCCCAGTGCTGGGAGGAACAGAGTGAACCAGAGCAGTGGATCCGTCAGCTGCCGGCACACCTCCTGGCCGCCCCGCGCCGTGCAGGCTTATGCGGGTCGCGGTAGCTTCGTGACCTCGTTGTGGGGGATCGTTGGAGGTGTTGATGTGGGAGGGATACTCTGTTTTTCCAGGCCATGAAGCTTGGCGTTTATCCATAAAAATGTTCCCCATGGGCTGGGCCTGGTGGCTCACGCCTGTAATCCCAGCACTTTCAGACGCTAAGGCAGGAGGATCACTGGAGGCCAGGAGTTCAAGGCCAGCCTGGGCAACATAGTGAGACCCCATCTCTACAAAAAAAATTTTTTTTAAATTAACCAGGAGAGGCTGAGGCGGGAGGATCACTTCAGCCCAGGAGGTGGAGGCTGCAGTGAGCTGTGATTGTCCCACTGCACTCCAGCCTGGGCAACAGGGTGAGACTCTGTCTGAAAACAAAGGAGAGTCAAGCTTGAGAAATCCCTTCTGAGGTACTGATGCTGGCGGTGGGCTGGCACCGCTGGACAGGCCTGTCGGGTGGCTGCTGGTCCTGTCAGCTGCGGAACTCAAACCTTCCCAGGATCTGGGTCGAGCCCGGCTGCTGCTCAGCTCAGCTTCCCTCTGCAACCTGAGAGCCACGAGGCCAGAACGGCCAGGCTGCGCCTGCTCCGGGAGGTGGCCTGCCTTGAGAGGCTGTGCGTGTGCTGAGAATGAATGTCCTGCAAGCGCGGGGTCCCACTGCTGTCCCCGCTTCCGCGGTGCCCACCCTTCAGCCCCCCAGGCCCCGGGCGGTGGGACATCTGTTCTTACTTAGTCCTGTTTTCTGATACTTGTGGGTCCGTGTTTGGATCTGGCTGTGGCCTAATGCAGTGGTGGGGTTCTAGAAGGAGCCGCAGCAGTGGGTGAACATGGGTGGCGGTAAGCTGACTTGCGGGCGCTGGGATTTTAGAGAACGATTCTCTGCTGCCGCGGATGTGACGTCCGCTCCCGCGCTGGCCGCTGGGGGGCGCTCAGGGCCTGGTCCTGCCGTCCCCCAACCAGGCCACCTGGGCTCGTGGAACCTCTGGTGCGAACACAGCCTGTGCCGGCATGCGTATTTCAGGGCCAAGGACGTATTTCAGAAGGGGAAATGTGATGGCTGCCACACCCTGGATTCCAGAGTCTTTTCTGGGCAGACTTAGCCGGGAGCTCAGTGCAGCGGTGGTCTGTCGGACGCGTTCGTGCCCTTCTCACCGCGGCCCGCAGGGGAGGAATGGCGCCCACGTGCCCAGCGTGGCTTTGAGCACAGTCTGCTCCCAACCAGCTCTGAGTCGCCGCCGCTGGAGATGTGGCCTGGGGACACGGCTCTCAGCCCCTGCCCAGCCCAGCGCTCCCTCGCAGACTTGCTGGTGCAAGCCCGTTCTGTCGGGAAAAGGCCGCCGGTGTCATTTGGAGCTTTTGCTAAGGCATTTCCTTAGTTTGGGGGCCTGTGGAGCCCGACCTCCCTGGGCAGGCCACACGGACGATGCTCCCACCCTGGGCAGGCCACACGCACGGCTCCAGACCAGGAAGGGGGCGGTGGGCTGAGGCGGGTGGTGCCTGGACTCAGGGAAGTGGAGGGGTTTAGGCGGCTCCCTTGACGGCATTCTCTCCCACCCGGGTGGCCGAGCTCAGCAATGACACTGGTATTTCCTGGCAAAGCTGAGGTCAAACTGAAACTTCTGGTGGGGATGTTCAGCCACCTGGAGTGGTGACTTCCCCTGAGACCCCGTGCTCAGGACATCACAGATGGGCAGGAAGGGCAAGGCCCAGCTACCTGGGCCACTGCCACAAGGAGGCGTGGCACCGGGACTGCGCATGAGGGGTCTGAAGGTGGGCGGGCTGAGAGGTGGCCCTCGGAGGCACTGGATGCGGGGAAGGCCGGGGGTCCGCAGGCTGTGCCTTCTCAAGGACAGGGTCCTGGGTGCACCCCCAGCTCCAGGACTGGCCGTGGAGGCCCCCAGCAAACACTTGGTGGGGCAGGCGCATGGGCCCTGGATGGGCTGGGCCCTGGCCTGTGCCCAGAGGACAGTCCTGCTGGGGGCCGTGGCGGGGGTGCTGCTGTGGGCTGTTGGCCCGTCCAGGGGCCGGCGGGACCTGCTGGGCTCGGCCTCTGGGCCCAGCCGTGGGTTTTGCTGCAGTGCCCCGTGCCCTGAGCCACCCTGCGTGTGCTCGGTGTTCCGTCCCCTCCTCACCCGCCGTCCGGAGGGAGGGTGGGAAGATGGCCTGGTGCTGCTGGGGTGTGGGGCGGGCAGAGCGTTGTCCTGGAGCATGCGGGTGTTGGCAGAGCACCGTGCCATGCGCCAGGGTCGGTGGTCCCTTGCTCTCAGCCCTCGGGAGGGAGGGTCCTAAGCTCGGCCTCCCCGGGTGTCCGCGGTGACTTCCTTCAGGCATGTCCCACCCTGGGACAGATGCAGGGGGCCTGGAGACTGGCTGTGCCCAGGGTGTACACCAGGGCGTGGGCCGTGTGCCCCAGGGTCACCTCATGCCTCTTGGCTGCCGGGGACCACCGAGGCCTGCTGAGGGAGGGCCCTGCCGGGCTCTCGCTGCTTTGTGAGGAGAGAATGAGCTGCCCCTCCCGTCCGCCCCATGCTCCTGACGTGCAGTGTGCCTGACCAGTGACCACAGCTGCTGCCACGACAACTGTGTGCCCTCTCCCGGGTCTGGGGACACACGTCTGAAATCCAGGTTTCCAGGGCCACACTCCCTCCCTGGAGCCTCCTTTCTGCCTCTTCCCGCTCTGGTGGCCCATCACTCCCGCCCTGCTGTCCTCAGGATGTGTCTCTCATAAGGGCACTTGTCACTGGACCTGGGCCCCGTAAACCAGGAGGATCTTACCTCGAGATCCTCAATCACATCTGCAAAGACCCCTTTTCTAAACAAGGCACCACTGACAGGTTCCAGGTGGACATAATTTGAGGGGTCGCCATTCAACCCACCTGTCTAATGTTCTTAAAACACTATTAGAAAAAAACGGTAATGTATTGAACTCATCTTCTTAGGATGAGGTGATGGACTGGAGGAACCCGGGGGAGCCTGAGGGCCCAGCGTGGACGACCTGGGCAGCCTGACCTTTACCACGGCTGGGCGTGGCTATCGCCAGGTGAGGGTCTGAGGGTCAGAGCTGGCCCAGCCATCCTGGGGCCAGGGGGACGCAGCCAGGCAGGGTCCCCTCGAGCTCTGCCACGGCTCCCACTCCCCCAGCCATGCCCAGGGCCGTCTGCGGGGCTGGTCTGGGGCAGCCCAGGGGCTGCAGGGCCAGAGGTGACAGGTGGGTCCCTTGAGGCCTAGAGCTGGGACCAGACAGCCGTGTGCATGGCACTCACGTCCAGGGCCATGGGGAGCCAGAGATAAGCCAGCGGCTTCGGGGGAGGCAGGGTCAGGGCCAAGGAGGAAGAGCTGGGAGGAACGTAGGGGCTGGAGGATGAGAGGGCGGTGGGCACGCAGGTGAGGGGCTTTCACCAGGGCCCAGAGGATCCTGGGGAGGGCTGGGCGGACAGGTCACTCGCCCACAGGGGCCCTGCGGGGCTGGGTGGCTGTGCAGAGGGTCCCCGGAAGACATACGTTAGGTGGGGGTGCCCTCGACCCCTGCTGGCCTGCAGGTGGCCTCCAGGTCTCCCTCCCCACCCCCTTCGGCCTCAGGTCCCACCTGAGCCGGGTCTCCTGGCCCTTACCTGGGAGGGCGTGGGGCCCAAGCTCAGTGGGCAAAGAGGGGGTGCCCCCTGGCCTGCCTGTCCTTCACCCTCCAGCCCCCTTCCTCCCTGGCTTATCTCCTGGCTGCTCTCTGGGCTGGGCCTCGTGCTGGGACACGGGAGGCATGAGGTCCCAGAGCCTGGCAGACCCCTGGGTACCCCGTCAGCCCCCACATAGTGTTAAGCCACAAACTGGTCCCCTTACCCTCTGGGTCTCTGGTCCCCGTCCTTAAAGGAGGGGCTTATTGGGACCCCAAAGGCCCCTCCTGGCTTAGAGGCTGTGACCCCCGGTGTTCACTGTCCTCTCAGCCTGTCGGGAGTCCGCATGCTCCCTGCCCTGGCAGCCAGTGTCTGGCTGGACCCCAGGATGGCCCTGTGGGCACCGCTGAAGACTGACGACGCTTCCTCCCAGGTGGTGGACTTGGGGACGGCCCCCCCCAGGGCCCCAGACAGGGCCAGGCACCCCCTCCTCACAGCTGTCTCCCCAGGCCCTCAGTGCCCCCTTTCCATGTGCAAAGAGGGACTGGGAGTATCCCCGAAGGGCTTTGACCAGTTTTGTCCAGTTTGTGGAGGAGCCTCTGGCTGGAGCTGCCCTAGGAGGCTGTCCGTGGCCAGCGTGGGAGAAAGGCCGGCAGCCCCCCCGCAGGGCCATGCCCCGGATTTTCCTTCCTTTGCCTGGACCAGGAATTCGGGAGCTGCCAGCCCGTGCCCTGCTCAGACCTGGATCTGCCCCTGCTGCTCGGCCATCATGCCCCGGGCCGGCCTCCCTGCACCTGTGGGAACTGAGGGCTGTTTCAGCCCAGCAAGGCGCCCATCCCTCTGGCCACCTGAAGCTGACCTCTGCATCACCTTCTGGAGAATTCATCCTTCTCAAGATCATCTTGCCCCCAAAATTGGAAGATCCCCGAGAAGACATAGTGAGCAGTTCTACTGAGTCACTTGCCTTTGGGGGCGCAGTGGCTCACACTTGTGATCCCACACCGTGGGAGGCCAAGGCAGGAGGACTGCTTGAGGCCAGGAGTTTGAGACCAGCCTGGGCAACATAGCAAGACCCCGTCTCTACAAAAAAGTTAAAATAAAGAAAATTAAAAAACATGAAATACTTGGGGTTCAGGCCGTCCAGGAGAGTGGTGTGGCCAAGGCCAAGGTCCACGAGCTGCTGGCCTGTGTCTACGGGTCGGGAGACCCTACTGTTGGACGTGAGTGATGGGGACTCGGTCCATGTGCCGCCATACACACCAGGCACCTCACTTGCCCCTCCGCTGCCCGCCATGGACGCTGGCAAGGGTGATGGCACAGCCGTCCTGGGTCCAGGCTCCTGGCCAATATGGGAACAGCGTCTACTCACTCTGTTTCGCAGAGGGTGGGCAAGCTGGTGGCTGTGCAGAGGGGAAGTTCTGTGCCGCATGAGGACGGGGCTGGCCTGGCAGCCAGGCAGTGGCCCCAGCGCTGGGGCAGGAGCCTATGGGGGTCTCAGGGGCTCCCAGAACCTCCACTGTGAACGCGGGCTGTGTCCCGGCCCTGCCTGTCCCCTGAGCCTGAAAGCCGGACAAGGGGCGCTGACCAGCAGCCGTGCGGGAGGACCCAGGAGCCGCCAGTGGTGGACAGGCCAACCCAGGGTCTCCTGGGGACGTGGAGCACACGCTTCTCCCAGGGAGGACTGGGCGTGTTTGCCGTCTTGGAGGAACACGTGCTTACTGAATTGGGGGCCACCACCGTCTTAGCTCTTGCAATGGCATATGGCCATGCAGAGCTCAACCCTGGCAAAATCTCGTTCCTTCATACTTAATTTCTCTCGCAAGGGACAAACTGACTTTAAATTAATTCACTTAATTAGGTTTAAATTAAAGGAGTGTTTCCTCCTTAGGGGGCCCTGCTGCGGGTGTGGGCCACCGTGCTCCACCTGCCCCTGTGGGAGCATCCTGGACGGAATGCGGGGGTGCCATGGCGCTGGGGCGTGGCCAGGTCTGACTGTGAATGTCCTGACCCCTGCACACCTGGAGACCAATGTTTCTCAGTGCCGTGCCCACGGGTTTTCTCCCTAGTGGTGGTCTAGCTGTGGGATGGGAGGGTCCCTGAGTCCCACGGCTGGGGGACCCAGCGCTTCCTCTTCTGCTGGGAGGACCAGGCCGTCTGGGGTAGCAAGAGCAGTCGCGCCTGGTTCCGACCCCCAGGAGCAGGGCCGAGCCCCCGAGGGAGGCAGCCTGGCCCTCAGCACTGACTCTCGGTGTGGCTTCCAGATCAGCCCGAGTCTCTGAGCCTCAGTTTCCACATTTGCAAAGTAGGGGGGGTCTTGGGGCCTGGGTGCAGCCCCGGCCGGCACATGGGGAGTACCCACTGACTGCTGCAGTAGCCTTGCGCGCTCTGGGCTGGCCCTGGGGTCCAGGAGAGGCACCCAGTGCAGTGGGGACCCCGTGCTCAAACTTCAGAGTGACGTTTAGCCGGACAGGAACTTGGCGGCGGCAGGGGTGCCTCCAAAGTCCCGGAATAGCTCAGCTGTTGGCACCCGCGGATTGTTCCTGCTCGGGGTGCTCACCATGGCTCACCAGGCCCTGTACTCCCCCTCTCCCCGGAAGAATGTTCCAGTTAAAACCAGCATACCCAGTGGCTGGGTAGGCCTGCTCAGAGGGCATCACAGCAGGAGACAGGGTGGACAGTGGCCCCAGGGGGCCCGGTGAAGCTCTGACTTAGCTGTGACCCCCACCCTCGGCCCAGGAGGGAAGAGCAGGAGGAAGAGTGTCCAGGCAGGATTGGTGTTCGTAGGCCCACGGAAGCGAGGCAGGACGGCGCCCGTCTGGGGCAGCAGCCGGGCCTCAGCCTCCTCCAGCAACTGGGCGCTTCCCTGAGCTGCGGGAACTCCCGAATGCGCTTTAGGGACATTATTAGGTTTTATTTTTTAGAGTGGGTTTAGGTTTACAGGAAGTTGAGCAGAAAGTACAGGGAGTTCCCATCCATGTCCCACCCGTTTCCCTGTGCTGACACCGCATTGGGGTGGTGCACTTGTTACCGTCGATGA
>CM052443.1:127775919-127798448 GCA_028533085.1 Varecia variegata
CAGCATGCAGCGGCAGTCGCGGCGGCGGCGGCGGCGGCTGTGAGGTGAGGCGGGTCCGCGCGGCCGCCCCCGCCCGGCGCGCCGGCTGCGGGGCCGCGGGGCCTCGGGGCGCACCGGGCCCGGCGCGAGGGGCGGCGGCGCCTTTGTGGAGGCCGCGCCGCGGCCCTTTGTCTGCGGACGGTGACGCGGACGCCGGGCCGCGAGGCCGCGGGAAGATGGAGGCCCCGCCGGACGGCGCCGCCGACCTCGTGCCGCTGGACCGCTACGACGCGGCGCGCGCCAAGATCGCCGCCAACCTGCAGTGGCTCTGCGCCAAGGCCTACGGCCGAGGTGGGCCGCGCGGGCCTGTGCGCCGCGGCCGGGCGGGAGGTGCGGGCGGAGCGGGCCCGGCGGGAGGTGCGGGCGGAGCGGGCCGGGCGCGTCCTGCCGGGAGTCCGCGCCGCTGCTCGGCAGGTGGGTAGGTGCGGGGAGGCCCGCGCGGCCCGGGGGCGGTGGCCCAGGCTGGGGGCGGCTGGGCCGGTGCGGGCGGCGGTCCGGGGCTGGCACCCGCGACGCCGAGCCGCTCGTTGGTTAGGAATTTTGACACAACACACGAGCTGTTGAATTCTCCAACCAGAAATCGCTCATGACACGGACTGCACCCAGTCGTGGGGAGCCCCTCTGGTTAGTCCCCGTGTTGGAGAACGGGGTAACCTCGTCGTTGCGTCCGGTTGGCGAGGCCCTAATGTGCTTAGTGGATTAAGACGCTCCTGGTTCGTGCTCTGGGAACTTCACGGACCTAGTGGTTCTGGTAATGGGTTGACTTCTTTATTAATTTCAGGTAGAAAGTTAAGGGTTAACACTTGTCATCCTCTTTTAATTTGATGAATCCTTAAAAAATTGTCTTTATTCTGGCGAAAATAGTACCCTTTGTGGAGTGAGACTGAAGAGGAGAGAACCTTTCGGAAGAGTTCAGTTGACCGGTTTCGAGAACTTGCTGAGCAGGCGTTTCCCGTAGACAGCGGCCTGTGCCCCAGCTAGACCCAGTTAGTCATAAGGACAAACACGTTTTGTAAGTTTTAGGGATTAAACACATTGCTACTTTAAACCGGTTTTTGTAGGGTGTAAGTAGTTAAGAAATATTTTTTTCTTTAACAATCCTTGCTTACTGGCTCACGTGAGCTTTATTTAGCTTTGGCATAGTAGTGATGGAGAAACACTGCTACATGATTTACATGACTCTTTAAAAATGGAATTGATAAAAACAATATATAAATAATTTTTGAGTCAAGTGTACAGAATAACACTAGACCCGAGAATAGGGATCCGGCAGTGGGTCCCTGTTAACCTTTGCAGGCCACACCCCCTGCCCCGCACCTCACATCTTGTGTTGGCCGTTGGTTTGCTTTTCTTTGTGTTTCACCACATGTGTTTGCATCACTAAACCATATTTCGTTTTTGCACCTTCCCTAGTGATGTCCTTACTTGCTTTCATTATTCCACAGTGCCCCTGTGGGTTCTTGCCAGCTTCATGCTGACTCCCCTGCGCTCTTCTCCACTGCTGTGTGTGGTTAGCCTTTCCACTGTAGCTGCACAGGGGTGCTAGCTGCGCCGGCCTGTGCTCTGGAACCTGGTGCGTTCTCTGCGTGACTCCTGGGCCCGTGTACATGCTTTCCAGTTTCTTTAGCAAGGTGAATCCATTTTTGTTTTGTTGCATTTGGCTTTGGCACTCAGTGTGGGATTTGTCAGCTATCTAGAAATAATGTGCGTCTCAGTGTCAGTACCGGGTTAGTCTGGTTTTATTTCCAGTACCAGATTACTCTTCAGTACTTGTTGACTCATCAGATAATGAATTCAAAATCTGATACCAAAATGGGCTTTAGAGTTTTGGAATTACTAAAAGGTGGTTATTTAAAGACTAGAAACATGAGCAGGAACTGAGATCAGGTACTTCCTGAGGATCTGAGACTGGAGTGCACCTTGCTATTGGTGACAGTGCCTCAGCTAGCAGTGTGCACATCAAACATTGATTTTAGGAGGTCTGATTTTCATTCATTTTTGCCAGATGAGACGACTTTTCCATTCTCTACCTTGCTTCAGAAGGGGAGCAGGTGTAATTTTTAAAAAATAAGGAACTTTCTTTAAATTCACAAATCCACATGACCAAAAATAAAAATACTTGCCTCAGCTCAGCGGAAATGACTTATGTCGTCATGAGGGTCAGCCTGGTGTGAGGTTTGCTGCTCCCCATCGTGTAGTTGTGTCTTTTGGGAGTCGGGGTGGGGAGGCGTTTGGCAAACTCTTCTCCTAATCCAGGAGCACATTGTTTGTTTCCTCTTTTGGATATCTCCATGCACCTCTCCAGCTTATTTTTTTTTAATTTAAATTTTTAGAGATAGTCTTCCTCTGTCACATATGCTGGAGTGCAGTGGCGTCATCATAGCTCACTGCTGCCTCAAACTCCTCGGCTCCAGGGATCCTGCTGAGTAGCTGGAACTATAGGCAACCACTTCTGGCTTATCTATTTATTTATAGAGATGGAGTCTCGCCATGTTGCCCAGGCTGGTCTTGAACTCCTGACCTCAAGTGGTCCTCCCCACATGGCCTCCCAAAGTGCTGAGATTACAGGTGTGAGCCACCTAGCCCGACCACCTCTCCAACTTAGTTTCCAGTTAATTAGAAATGGTTCTTTCAGTCTGGATACCTTAATCATAAATCAGTTTTTGGGGTGTATGTTTGTGAAAGTGGCTTAAATATTTTTCTGTTTTGCAGTTGTTCTGTAGGTTGCTAAATAAAACCAAATGGTTTTCCATTTGTATGAGAATTGAAAGCATGTGGAAACTCTAGGGCTGATTGCTGAGGCTGCCTTCTTGTCTTGCATTTGCCTTTCTGGGTCCTGGGTGTCTCTGCTGTTCGTTGGTAGTGAGCGGGCAGGCTCTGGAGGGCTCACCCTTGGCCAGGCCTTGTGGCATATGGCTGTGCAAAAACATTTCCTCCAGTTTTATTTGTCTCTGGTGCCACAGCCAAGAACTGTGGGCTGTCTTGTGTTTTTATTTTTAGATTCCCCTCCCTTTTTTTGGTAACCCTCTTGTTTCATTGACAGTGTTTTAATTAATTTTTAGAAATAATTTATTGGACTTGTTGAAAGTGTTTATTTAAAAGTGTCTGCAAGAAGGAGCAGAGCCTGCTTAGCTGCGAGATTTTGTGGTGACATTTGGGTGAAAGTTGTAATAAATTGGTAAAAGTTTAAAGGGGTGACTTAAGTTCCGTTCATTCTGCAGAGTAGAGCTGGAGTCCTGTCCACTGTGCATTTCACAGGAGTCCAAAGGTATCTCTGCCTTGGCTTCAGGGGGCAGCGTGGGGAGTAACAGCTTTTGTTCTCTCTCAAGGACAATGTTAAAAAAAAAAAACCCAGGGAAAGTACTAGAAGACATTCAATTATTTGCAAGAATGTTGCTGTGTAGCTCAGTGGAAACCAAGTTGTCCCTTTGCCCAGGTGGCTGAGCTGCCTTGAATCCTAGGGCACTGGGTAGGAGCACAGGGGTCACCAAGTTCAACCTTCTTGCCTCCCCCACCCCCACTGGGCTGGAGAGAGTCCACACGGGCCTGCCCAGAGGAAGTGCCATGTCTCCTCCTCCCTCCCTCCCTCTGTTCCCTACACTCAACCTGGAGTAGTTTACACTACTGATTTGGAAACAATGTTATGAAATAAGAAATCAGTGTGAGGACGTTGTGGCCTGTGAGGCCTGAGCTTTAGTCCCCACTTAAGGGCTGGCTACCTGTACTGGATCTGCTGCCAGCTGTTTCATTATGTAGGCAAGAATAGTTTAGACTCTGGTTTGCTTAATTGGTATTATGAGCAAAACCTCTTCATAATCAACTCCAGGGGGTGGCCATATTGTTTTGCTATAGTGACGTTTGGCTAAAATGAATTCTGTGCTCACAACCCCTTTCCAGCTCCAGAGCTGGCCACGAAACCTTCAAAGCTCCCTGGATTGGCCGAGGCTCCTGACGGCGGCATGCCTTATTCATTTTTCAGTTTCATAAGAGTATTGCCAAGGTTTTTTAGGCGATGATTTCTTCAGATTACTGGTTTATGAGTTTAGGTTGTATTTTTAAATAGTCTTTTGTTCTTGGCAAGGGGTTTGGATGTTTCTGAGGTGGGAGGTTACAGAGAAACTTCAGATGTTCATTGAGCACCTGTTATGTGGCACTGGATACTGTGGGGGTCACTGGTGGGTCTTGGTAGTGTGACCTTTCCTCTGCATAGGTGTCCCGAGGACCCACTGCTGTCCAGCTGGGCATCCCTCTCTGTGAGGCGGGCATCGTGGGTGTCCTGCTTAATGCTGTGTCCACAGTGCAGAATGCTCAAGTACTTGCTAAATGGATAAAAGTGTTTGAAGCACCTTTGAAACAGGTGGCGTAGAAGATGTGTTTTGTAATTCTGTTTTGGTGGCCATAAATGGATGAATTTATATTTCTAAAGATAGATCAGTTTGTACTGTTCTCTTTCCTGTCCTGATGCCGCAAATTAAGCATTAGCCCGAAGATCATAAATCTGTCTTTAGGTTCAGATTGTTAAAATCCTTTAAATTTGAGCAACCCTCAAAAGGGTCAGCCACTGTTTTGCTTCAGCATGTTAACTTTATGCACATGTTCTCCAAAGAGCCCTTAACATTTTCTTGTAGGACATTTATTCCCCTAATAGGTCATAGGCTTCTCTTGCTACTGATTTGTTTTCGTGGCCATATCAGCATTATATGTACCAGTGCTGTTTTTTACTCCCCAATTGAACTATAGAAAAACTTGGATTGCTGTCATTTTTGATCTAGTCTGAGGGTAGCCAGGATGAAGGCAATATGAAATGGCTACCATGTGCATAATTTTTCTTTTTTCTTTTGCATTATAGAAAATACAAAGGTGGGGAGAATTATATGTTGCCATCCCCTTTGTTGCTTAAAATCTCCATGAAATACTGGCATGCACAAAGGAAAATGAAATAATGCATGGTTAAAGAATGACCGTGTGACGTCACTGAGCAGATGGAAACCGCAGTGCCTGGTGCTGCAGAGGTGGAGGGACCGCTGTGGGTTGAAGTCCTTGGGACACTTTGTGGGCCATAGGCTTTGAGGGATGGGTAAGGTTTGGGTAGGCCCCCAGAGCAGAGGGTCATCTGGCCTCAGCACTGTGCAGAGGAGAAATGTTTTCAGGTGCGCTGATTAGATTAACCTTGTTGGAGCAGAGGATTTGTGGACTGAAATAGTAGGTGATTAGTTTGGAAACTAGTCTGAGGCCAGATTGTTTACAGTGTTCATGCTGACTGGGGATTTCTTTGTGTGTGTCAGGGAAGGTTTTTAAGTGGGGGAGTGGCATGGTGAGGGAGCAGGCCTGGGAAGATGTTTTTAGCAGGTTGGAGTGGGGAGAGGCCACAGACAGCTGCAGCATCTGAGCTGATGTTGTTTAGGCTTGAAGAGCTGAGGACTTGCCTTGATTGTTTGCAGTGGGGATGAAAAGGGGAGGTTGAGCCAACAGATATCACAAAGGCAGAATCCACAGGACTGGATTGGTTGACAGACATGGGAATTGGCCAAGGGTGAGTTACGGTCACCTGGACTGCGTAGGGAGCCCGAGCATGGCAGCAGCGGTACCCTTGTTGGGGATATTTATAGTCTTTATTTCATGGAGTTTTCTACTTTCTTGGATTTTGTTATCACATACAGAAAGATGATCTTTGAATTTTGTTATTTTTGGAGATAGGGTCTCACTGTGTTGCCCAGGCTGGAGTGCAGTGGTATCATCATAGCTCACTGCAGCCTCAAACTCCTGGGCTCAAGTGATCCTCCTGCCTCAGCCTCCCGAGTAGCTGGGACTATAGGCCACGCCACCATGCTGGGCTGGTGGTCTTTGAGTTTTTATTTCTATTTTTGACTTCTTTCCTGAGCTCCCACGTAGTTCTCTTTTTTCATACTAGTTCACGTCACTGTCCCCCAGTCACTTCTAACTCAACTAGTCAAAGTTGAACTTACATCAGCTCAGTTGAGTATCGTGTGGTGAACGGTGGGGTCCTTCGCGTGCTTCTCTGCACACAGGGACACGAATGGGCACATACACGAAGACCTGTAACGAGAGGCTGAGGAGGCTGGTGCTTTATTTAGAGAAGGGCAGAAGTTACTGGCAGAACAGGTGAGGGAGGGAAAGAGACTCCTCTGAGGGAATTTGGAATGTTGCATCCAGGGGTGGGAACCTGCGGCCTCATGTAGGGGCCACGTGTGCCTTTTGGATCCTTAAGTGCAGCCTTTTGACTGAATCCAAACCTCACAGAACAAATCCTTTTCATAAAGGGCCACACTCGGGGATCCGGAGGACACGTGGCCTCGAGGCTGCAGGTTCCCCACTGGGAAACCGAGAAGCATGTACAAGGAAGGGCTGGAGGCGGCAGCGGTGTGTTCCATGTGTCCGGGTGAAATGTGAGTTCAGTGCGGTGGGAACACAGGATCAGATTGGAAAAAGTACCAAGGGCCACGCAGTGCCTTGAACGGCTGACTAATAAATTGGAGTTTTGCTCTGTGTGAATTGGGGAGCCCTTGGAGGTTTCTGAGGAGGGGAAGAGATGTATGAAATCTGGGCTTTTCAGAGCAGTCTCTGCTAGGGTGCAATGATTAGTGGCCATTGCAGGGTATAAAGTAAAGACTTTTATTTGGGATCTTTGAGAAAACTGCCTTTTCTGAGGTATAATTTACATACAATAAAACAGACATGTTTTAAGAGTATAGTTTGATGAGTTTAAACAAATGTGTGCTGGTGGACTGGAACCTCCATGAGCCCCTGCCCAGGGAGCTGCCCAGGGCTTCCCTGGCCCGCTGCTCATCCCTGCACGTGGGCCGACTGTCCAGAGTTCCCTGTCACACGATAAGGACTGCATCCGGCTTCCTTCGCTCAGCATGGTACTTGTGACGTTATCCATGTGGCATAGATTTTTTTGCTTAGTATTCCATTGTATGGGTAGCCCACATTTGTTTCTGCATCATCTGTTGATGATTATTTGGGTTGTTTCCAATTTTGGGCTGTTATGTATAAAGCCGCTGTGAACATTCATTTGTGTGGACAGATGTTTTCATTTATCCTAAATAGCTGGACGTGGAATTACCAGGTTATAAGATAAAAGTGTGTTTAACCTTATAAGAGAGTGCCCAGTTGTTGTGCAGAGTGGCTGTCGTCAGTCTGTACCAGCAGCGCGTGAGAGTCCCCGTGGCTCTGCGTCTATGCTGGTATTGGATATTGCCGTTCGTTTTTATTCTGGTCGTTCAAGGGGACAGGTTGTGCTGTTTCACTGGAGTTTTAGTATGCATTTCCCTGATGACTGAGCATGAGCATTTTTTATATGCTTATTGCCCATTTGAATATCTTCTGTGAAGTATCTTTTAAAATCTTTGGCCAATTTAAAAAATTAAATTTTTTAATTTAATTTTTTTAGCCAGTCAAATTTAGCAGAGGGGCATTGCATACCAACTTAAGTGACACTAATGTTAAAAAATGAAATTTTTATTTTAAGATAATTGTATATTAACATGCAGTTGTAAGAAATACTACAGAGAGTGGTCCAGGGTACCCTTTACTCAGTTTCCCCAATGGTGGCTTCTTATAAAACTACAGCATAACATTATACCAGGATGTTGATATTTATATAATCTAGGAACAGAAAATTCCATCCTCATAAGGACCTCTTTTATAGCCATACTTGCCTCCCTCCTCCTGCTTGCTTTGGGTTTATTTTGCTCTTCTTCTAGTTTCTTGAGCTAGGAATTTATATTATTGATTTGAGACCTTTCCTTTCTCTTTCATTCTGTTTTTTTTTAGAGATAGGATCTCTGTCACCCAGGCTGGAGTGAAGTGGCATGATCATAGTTCACTGCAGCCTCAAACTCTTGGGCTCAAGTGATCCTCCTGCCTTGGCCTCTCAAAGTGTGGGGATTACAGGTATGGGCCACTGTACAGGGCCCATTTCCTCTTTTCTAATGTAAGCCTTTAGTGCTATAAATTTCCCACTCAGTACTGCCTTAGCTGCATCTCACTTATGCTCATGTGTTGTCATTTCATTTTCATTCAGTTGTATGTATTTTTAAAAAAATTTTCTTTGATACTTCCTCTTTGACCTAGTCTGTTTGGGCTGCTATGATAAAATACAGTAGTCCATCCTTATCAGTTACCTGTGGTCAACTGCCATCTGAATGTGTTACTTGGAAAATTCCAGAAATAAACAATTCGTAAGTTTTAAATTGCATGCTGTTCTGAATAGCATGATGAAATCTCATGCCATCTTGCCTGGGATGTGAACCATCCCTTTGTCCAGGGTCTCCCCTCTGTGTAGCTACCGCCCCCCAATCTCAGGATCCTCCTGATGTGCCCTCAGGTCAGTAGTAGCCTAAGGCTGCATCACAGTCTGTGTCGTTCACCTCACTTGCTCTCATCACACAGGCAGTTTGTCACTGCACGTCCTCTCAACATTGGGTACAGTGCAGTAAGATGTTTAGAGAGTCAGCGAGAGAGCACGTTCATGTCACTTTAATTACAGTATGTTATTCTATTTTATTATTATTGCTAATCTCTTACTGTGCCTGATTTATAAATTAAACTTTAGCATAGGTTATATAAGTGTAGGAAAAAATAAAGTATATGTAGAGTTTGGCACGATATTACATTTCAGGCTTCCACTGACGGTCTTGGAATGTGTCACCTGGGGATAAGCGGGGACTACTGTGTCTTAGACTGGGTAATTTATAAATGACGGAAATTTCTTGCTCACAGTTCTGGAGGCTGGGAAGTCCAAGATTAAGGTACCGGCAGATTTGGTATCTGGTGAGGGCCTGTTCCTCGTGGATGGTGCCTTCTCCTATATGTTTCCTCCTAGGGTGGAAGGGGACAAAGAGGTTCTCGCAAGCCTCTTTATAAGGACACTGACTTCATTCATGGGGGTGGGGCTCTCAGGACCTAGTCACCTCCTAAAGGCCCTACCTCTTGATACCCCCACAGTGGGGATTAGGTTTCCGGATGGATTTTGGAGGGACACAAACATTCAGACTATAGCACTAAAGAATTATTTAGAAGTGTAATTTCCAAGTATTTATAGAGAATTTCCTGTTTTGCCATTTTATTTCTAGTATGATCTCATTATGGTAAGATAACGTACTCTGATTTCTGTTCTTTTATACTTGTTAATGTTTTATAGCCGATGATTGATATGGTCTGTTTGGTGAATGTTCCATGGGCATTTGGAAAAAAATAAGTATTGTGTTTGGTGGAGCATTCTGTACATGTCAGATCCTTTCGGTGGTTTGTGCTGTGCAGATTTATATCCTCGTTGATTTTATGTCTAGTGATTCTCTCAGTTGCTGATAGAGGGTATTGAAGTCCCTAACTCTATTTGTAGATTTGTCTCTTTTTTCAGCTCTTGTTAATTTTTTTCATGTATTTTGAGGCTCTGTAGTTTGGTGCATAGGTATTTGGATTTTAAGGTTTTCCTGGTGGATTGATCTTTTACCATTATGTAATGTCCATCTTTGTCTCTAGTAATTTTCTTTCTACTTTATTAGATATTAATATAACTCTTCCTGCTTTATTAAAAAATATTTGCATGGTATATCTTTTTGCATCTTTTACTTTTTAACCTACTTAAATCATTGAATTTGAAGTGAGATTCTTGTAAACAGCATGTAGTTGTGTTGTTTTTTAATCCACTCTGCCAATCATCTGTCTTTTAATTGGTATATTTATAGTATTTACATTTAATGTAATTGTTGATATGTTAGGACTTAAGTCTGACATTTTACTGTTTGTTGTTGTTTTCCTCTCTTTCTTGTTTCTGTTTCTCTTTTCTTACCTTCCTGTTGGTTACTTGACCATTTTTTAGGATTTCATCTTGATTTATTTATGTTGTTTTGGGGTGTATTTTGTTGTATAGTTTCTTAGTGGTTGCTCTGCGCATCACGATATATTTACAGCCATTTACTGTTAGCAAGTTTTACTGTTTTGACCGAGGTGTGGAAACCTTTTTTCCATTTAGGTCCCTCTATCTTCCCTCCTTTTAAATACCATTGTCTTGAATGTCTGACGATGCTTTCATCATATATAACTTAAAAAAACTCATAAGGAGGGTAGTCTGTTTCATTTACCCATATTACCCATATCTTCCCATTGATTTTCTTCTTCCTAATGCTCCAAGATTCCTTTTATCATTTTCTTTCCGTTTTCTTTCTTTAGCCATTTTTTGTTTTTTAGAGACTTTTTTTTTTTTTTTTTTTAATTTTATTTTCCTTCATCTGAGAATGTCTTTGTTTCCCCTTCATTTCTTAGGGATAGTTTTGCCGGAGATGGAATTTGTGGTTGGTGGTTCTTTTCCTTCAGCACTTGAAAAAAATGTGCCGCTTCTCTCTGGCCTCCAGACTTTAGCTGGGAGTCCACTGTGGCTGAGTTGGTGTCCTGTGTGTGCTGTGCCAGTTCTCTTGGGCTGCTTCAAAATATCTTCTTAGTCTTTAGCTTTAGAAGTTTGATTGTGATGTGTCTTGGCGTGGATTTCTCTGGGTTTATCTTATTTGGGGTCACTCAGTTTCTTAAAATCTGTTTCTTTCATTTGTATCATTGACTGTATTTGGGAAGTTCTCAGCTGTTATTTCTTCAAATACTCTTTCAGCCACATTCTCTCCTCTCCTAGGACTCCAGGGATACAGCAGGTCTTTTGTTGTCCTCCCAGAGGTCTCTGAGGCTCTGTTCTTTTTTTTTTCTCCATTGTGTTTTCTGTCTGTCATTCAGAGTGGGTAAATTCTATTGATCTGACCTCAAGTTCAGTGATTCTTCTCCTTTGTCTTCTCCACTCTTCTGTTGAGCCCATCCAGTGAGTTTCAAATGTCTGTTACCTTATTTTTCAGTTCTGTAATTGGTTCTTGCTATAATTTTCCTTTCTTTGCTGAAATTTTCGAGTTTTGTTTCAAGAGAATTTGTAATTACTTGTGGAATCATTTTATGATAGTTCTTTAAAATCCTTGTCACATAATTCCAACATCTGATTCATTTTGGTGTTTGTGCCAGTTGATTTTTTTTTTTTTTTAATGGAGACAGGATCTCACTGTGTTGCCCAGGCTGGACTGCAGTGGAGTGATCACAGCTCACTGCAGCTTCAAACTCCTGGCCTCAAATGATCCTCTTGCTTCAGCCTCCCAAAGTGCTGAGATTACAGGCACAAGCCACCATTCCTGGCTGTCTTTTCTTGTTAAGGTAGTAATTTTTGATTGTTTCCTGATCATTTTGGCTATTGTGTTAGGAGACTCTGGATACTTTAGAAGTTTATTTTAGCAGACGGTCACCCTGTTGTGGTTTGGCATGCAGGCTTTGGCCTACTTTGGTGGGCTGTGGTTCCAGTGACAGTCTCGCGTTCAGAGCTTCTGTGGTGCTATTTTAGTTGGCTTGATTTGTTTGTTGCCTCTCGGGCTCCCACTGGTCCCTGCTGATGTTGCTTGAGGGCAGAAGGGGCCTTCCCAGGCTGGGCAGCCTGGTGCCTCTGGGTGGGGGTGGGATTCTTCACCAATAGGACACAGAGCTTCCTGGGCTGGGTGTTGTGGCTGGCCACCCCCTGCCTCTGAGGGATGGAGTGGCTTTCCTAGCCGGGTACCTGTAGCATAATTAATTCCCTTTGCTGGTGCCCCCCAGCTGCACGGTGTCTGAGTCTACTTGCTGGGTTTTCCTGGCTCAAGGAGTCTCTGGTTTGGGAGAAGGGGGTGTCTTGGGCCCAGTGGGAATAGAAAGTGCTGCTGTGGTAGGATCTCTTGCTGTGTCCCCTGGCTGCTTACTGTTAGTGGGGTTTCTTCCTGCTGGGAAGTTCTGCTGGGCTCACCTGTTGTTGTAAGTGGGACTCCTGTGTGACCCAGACGGGAATGAGCATACGTGGGTTGCCTCAGTGACGTCTGTGAGGAAGGTGCCCAGATGCCCTGTTGTCCTCAAACCAGGCTGCCTTCCTCTCCTTGCTTGTCGTTTGTGAGGCTTGCAGCGTTTGTGGTTGTGCGTCAGTGCAGAGGGTCGGGGAGAGACGGATCCCTCTGCTGCTTTGTCTTGGGATTTCATCAGTGTTTTGTCGATGTTCCTTGGTGTGCAGCTTTCTCTCTGTAATCCTGCTGGCCTCTTGCAGTGCTTCTTGAAACGATGGCTTTGTGAATTTTACAAGTCTTGAAAAATTCTTGTCCATTAATGTGTTTAAATACTGTTTCTGACCCATTTTTTTCTCACCTTTCTTTCTGGGCCTCCAGTTACATTTCTGTGACACTTGTGGTGGCGTTGATCTTCTCTACTGCACTCTCCATTCAGGATGCTTTCTTTTGACTAATCTTCCAGTTTGTTAATTCTCTCATCTGTATCTACTCTGCTGTCTGACAATCCGTTGTATAAAATCTAGTTTTTTTCTGTTCTAGAATTTCTATTTTCTTTTTCTTTTTCCGATCTGTCAAGTTCTTTTTTCTTATTTTTAAATAATTTCCACTTTTCTGCCAAAAATTTTAATCGTGTTGTTTCCCTGTGTTGTTTAAGCATGGCCATTTAAAGTCTGTGGCTGACACTTCAAATTGTGGGACCCCAGGGCCACATCTTTGGTTTTCAGCAGTTTGATTAGGGAGTGTCTGCCCGTGGTTTCCTCTGAGTTTATTCTGTTTGGGGTTTGCTAGGCTTCCTGGGCCTGTGATTTGGTGTCTTCCACCAGATTTGGGGAGATTTGGGCCGTATTTACTCACAGGCTTCTGCTGCACCAGTCTCCTTTCCTCCCCACACACGTTGGAGCGTTCGACTTCGCTGCGTAGCTCCCCCAGACTCACTGTTCGAGGCCCTCTGTTTCTTCTCTCTTTTCTTGAGATTGGACTGTTTGCATTGACCTATTTTTCAAGTTCCCTGACTCCTTTACTCTGTCATTTCCATTCTTTTGTTGAATCCATCCAGTGGATTTTGTGTTTTTTAGTTCTAAAATTTTGGTTCTTTTCTATAGTTTTTATTTCTCTGCTGAGAACATCTATTTTCCTACTTATTTGAAGACTGTGTACCCTGACCTCATGGAGCGTATCATAATAGCTGCTTTAAAGTCTTTGTTAACCCAGCATCTGGGTCTTCATGGGGTTCGCCTCTGCTGCCTGTCTTTTCCCTTGAAACCTGGTTCTTTGTGTGCCGAGTGATCGTGGGTTGTGTTCTGGGTATTTTGGACATTGCATTGTGAGACTGTTTTCTGCCTGCTATCAAAATGCTTTGGGTAATGTTGATTTTGTTTATTTTGTGGCTAGGTTGCAGTACGCCCATTAAGGGTCAGCCCACAGGTCTGTTTTGCCCTTTTGTCAGCTCAGTTCTCAGAGACTTTGCCTTGCGACCGTGGCTCTGTCTCAGGGGAAAGCCCAGGGTTGTGCAGGCTCAGACACGTCTCCCCTTCCCCCTGATCCTGTTTGGATTCCCATGCGATCACTGCACCGTTCTGTGACTGTGGCCAGTTGGGCAGGCTGCAAGAGAAAAAAGCAGAACCCCCCAGGTTCTCCCCTCCCACACCCCGCAGCTTGTTGGGGGGGCCCCTTTCCTGGTCGTCTGGCTAGAGAAAGAGTTTCTCTCAGGGTTTTGGCTGTCTGTGCCCGCTGCACAGTTCTGGGGCCAGGACTGCCCTCAGGTCCAGCTGGGACAGGAAAGAAAACAAAACTGGGGAATTCTCTGGTAAGGGTTGCTGCTTCCAGCTTGGCTCTTCTCCCCAGTGTATGTGCTGCTGCTTGCTTTCCAGAACCCTCAGGTAGTCCTTCCTGTGTTTTGTGCTGAGTTTTTGGTTGTGGTCGGTGGGCAGAGCTGCGCTGGGCATCGGTGGGCCTGCTTCTGTGCTTCACCGTGGCTGCCGGCTTCGTCTACCGCGGCTTGTCGTTTGCTCACCTGCTTGTTTTCATTATGGCCTGAACGTTGTCTTTGAAAGATTGTAGGAACAATCTGAGGCCTAAGATGTTTTTTTCCTTCAGGGAGAATTCGCTTCAGCTTCTAGCAGTCACCTGGAGACAGTGGCAGTCCCAGTGTCCCCACTGCAGTTTCCAGGCCAGGTGCTTCAGAGCCGCACTCTGGCCTTTGAGGCTGGTCCAGTTCAGGTTCACTCCTGAGCCGAGGGTGCAGCCTTGGACGTGTCCAAACCACAGTGTGTGGTAGGCCCTAGAGTCCAAGTTTTGTCCTGAGAAATTTGTGAGGTGCCAGAAATGCAGTTGAAGTTCCTCACCACCTCTCCTGGAACGGACAGACTGTCCTGGGGAAAGGGCACAGGCCCTCGGGCCGACAGCTTTGTCCCCAGGTTGGGCTCACTGGACTAATCCTCACTGTTCTGTTAGCTGGCGAAGCTCCGTGCCGGTGCTGCCCTCTGGTCCTCCAGGCCTTGAAGCAGAGGTCCTCCCTGTTATTCTGTAAGGTCCTGCTGTGCCGACTTGTCATTAGGTTGTCCCTCCCTGCCCTTTGTCAGATGTGGGCTGCGCTTCTCAGGGGTGTCATTGTTTTCCTGTGAGCTTGCCCTGGAAACCCTGGGAACTAACTGTGTGTGATGCTCACTGGGGAGAAGGATGAAGTTAGTGTCCTTCCCGGGAGCCTGAGGTGTGAATGAGGGTGGGTGCATGTCAGGGTGGGGAGCCTCTGGCCTTACAGTTTGTGCCCGGCTATCCCCGTTTGTCACCCTTCCCACAAACTGATCGACCTTGCCCTTGTGAAACCTCCCTGTTCCTCCACCAGGCACTGTCCTTGTGGAAGAGCTGGTGCCTGCGTTGTGGTGTGGGGCGTGTCCCATGAGGGCTGGCGGTCTGCTGCCCACCCCTCGCCGTCGTGGGGACGGCTGTGTCTGGGCAGTGCTGCTCGTGGGGAGGCCAGGGTGGCCGTGGCAGGGGAGCTGCTCTGCCAGCCCTTGTCTTCACCAGCACCTGCCTGCCTTCTGCTCCATACTGGGACTTCTCTTTCCCTGGAGTTTTCTTAGTTTTGTGTTAGTGTTTTCATGTCTTTCAAGTGTTTGTCCTTCCTTCTTGGAGCATAGTTATGATAATTGCTTTAAAGTCTTCGTCAGATAGTCCTAACATTTGGTCGTCAGGGGTCACTGTTGATTGTCTTTTCTCTTGAGAGTTGTAGGTTTTCCTGTCGGTTTTTTCTTTTTTGGCAAGTAATTTTAGGTTGTATGTTGGACATTTAGAATATTATGTCTTGAGACTCTGTATCCTGTTAGAAATCTATGGATGTTGGCTTTTTGGTTTGTTTTGGCGGGTAGTCCAGGCCAGCTGGGTTGAGGCTGCAAGTCCTGGCCTGCCTTCCGTGGCTGTGGTTTCTGTCGGTGTAGTTTTCACAGCCTTTGCGCTGCGGTTCTGGTCTGTCTGCCGGGCGGGGAAACCTGGAGCATGGTCTGCACTGTCGTGTAGTTCCCTAAGTTGTTGCTGTGCCCATCGTTGGTTTCACACGTGGGCTGCCGGGGGGTATCTAGGACATTACTCACAGACTTGAAGGACCCTTTCACCCAGCCCCTCTTCTCGGGGATCCTCACCCCTGGTTTTAGGGTTCCCAGGGTTCTGTCTCCCCTCCTGGCCACGGCATGCACCTGAGCCTGCGCAGCACAGTGGGAGAGAGCAGCTGTGGGTGCCCACTCTTCCCAGAGCATGCCCATCCCTGCTGCTGTTGGGTGCAGTTTTATTATCAGTTCTCCCTGGTGTGTGGGGGTCAAAGGGCTCAGGCCTGCAGGGGCCATGGTTTTGGCTTTTCTTTCTCCTGTGTCTAGTATCTCCAGGATAGAGTTGGGGGTATGGGTAGTAGTCATCTGGAAGACCACCTCTGGTCACTTTACCTTACGTTGAAATTACTTTGGGGGGGGTGCCTAATGTCTGTAATAGAAGAGTAACAGCATCTTCTAGAAGGAGACTGTCATGGCTACCTCTGGAGCTTCTGCAGAGGTGACGCTCAGTGTCAGATGCTGATGCCCAGGCTGCCCACAGGCCATCCTGAGTGAGTTGGTCTGGGCGGTGGCATGGGTGTCCTTGTGGTGGAGAGCTCCTAGGTGACTCAGCTGAGCGGCAGGGCAGAGACTCATTGGCTCCAACGGGGAGGCGGGTGGAGAGAGTGGAAGCTCAAGAGAAAGGGACGGGCTGGAGAGGAGCATTTGGAACTTGTCACATACACAGTGACTGATGCCATAGACACGGCGAGGGCAGAAGCTGGTCAGGGCAAACCTGAGCAATACTAGATGCACAGACCGACGCCGGGAGAGAAGCCAAAGGGAGAAGTGACCAGAGAAGGGGCAGGCAGCGGGGCATGGTGCTGCCCAAGCCAGAGAAGGGGCGGGGCGGGGCGGTCTTCCTCTCCTAAGTTGTGCCAGTTGTCCAAGTGGGAGGGAGGGTGGTGTGGACCAGGCCGATTGGACTTGAGGTGCCCCTGGAATCTACGTGGAGATGTCAGAGAGGCAGATCAAGGGAAGTGGCCAGGGCTAGGAAAGTACATTTAGGGATCACTCTGTGTCTGGTCTTTGAAGCCACCAAACTGAACTAGGTCCCCTGAGGAGTGAGGTGGGACGCGCCTCTCCCAATACGTGGAGAAATGAGGGAGACTCGGAGGAGGCCGAGGTGGAGCAGGTGGCGAGTTGGAAGAGAGCAGGGGGCAGGCATCGGCAGGTCCGGGCAGGGCTGCTCTCGCTGGGAGGCCTGGCTGGCCAGGCCACGGTGACTGGTCAGCTGGGAAGATGAGGGCCGCATCCTTCCCCAGCAGCTGGCGTGAACTTGTAAAGATGTTGTCCGATTGTGCGACTCTGGCTCAGGGCCCTCCCCTGACATCCCTCCCTTCAGAGGCAGGCCCGCTGCCCCCGAGGTGCATGCCTCACAGCTGCCTGCTGTCCCTGGCCAGCCCTGGCCACCTTGCTTTGGTTCCCTGAGACACCTCATTCCAGCAGGTGCGGCGGCTCCCCTCCGTCCTTTCTGTTGCTCCTGCTCGTGTGCCACCTCTGCCACTGGCTAGCGAGGGAAGCCCGGGTCTTCCTGCTGTGCGTTACCTCGGGGTCTGTTCCTTCTATTATTGGTGTGTCTTTTTTGTTTCAAATCCAGATGACTTCAGAGTATAAGGTTACCCGATGTGGTCCTCAGGATTTGAGTGTGGATTCCAGTCCCTTAAGCCAGCTTTAAAGAGCTGGAGCTAATGCTCACCCTGGCCACTCTGGGTTGCCGTGGTGACCAAATTTGATGTGTGTGCCGCTTAAAAACGAAAGTGCTGTGTGCTGGTGGCTGCTGCTGTTCAGGAATAAGAAACCAGTTGTGCGGTGCTCAGACTGTGGGGAAGGGACAGGGCTCCGCAGACCTGGGATTAAGTGACTCAGGGCTCAGAAGATAGTACCTGTAAAGAAAGTAAAAGGAGATAGGTGTGGAGAAGGAGGAGGGGAGCTGTTGAAAATCACGCACTGAGGCGGCTCGTGCCCTCAGACAGTGCTTCGGAGCACCTGGGCAGGAAGAGGGGCTTGCTGGTGTGCGGTGAACGTCTGTGGTATGGCTGGTGGTTTCAGCTCCGGTAGCAGCAGGTTTTCTTCCCCAGCTGTACTTGGAGGTGGCCAGAGGTGGGGAGGGCTCCAAAAGCATCCATGGCGGATGAGGCCGTCTGCATCCCAGCCGAGTCTCAGGGCACAGAGCCTGTCAGAGACAGAGGGTCTTCCCTCCGGGGGACCTCGTGTTTCCCAAATGCATTTGACTACAGAGACCCCTCTTCCCTTTTGCGGGACGGTTCTTGGCATCACGTAAGGCGAGTGAGGAGCTCGACTGGGAGGTGCTGCTCGTAGATTTGCTCACTGTCTGGAAGAGTGGGCGGAACCAGCGGTCGTCCACGCGGCTGCTGTGTGCGTGCGTGTTGCTCCTGGTGGTGGTGGTGTGGGAGGCAGTGGTAGTTAGAGTACACAGGATACTCCCTGGATCAGAGTGTGTGGGTTCAGGGCTGGTTTCTGCTTTCCATGACCTTGGGCATATCACTTACTGTCTCCGTGCCTCAGTTTTCTCGTTTGTAATGTAGGGACAGTGGTCCTGATTTGGGAGCATCGCAGTGACGTGTAAGTGTAATAACGTGTTTCATGTAAAGAGTCTAGTGCAGCCTGGTCCAAAGATGGATAAAGGCCTGGTTGCCACTGTTCTGCCTCTGTCATGGTAACCGCAGCACCGTGCCTGGCGCTCTGCTCTGTAAAGACCACAGCCTTTGTTGTCACCTCTGATTTTCACATCAGAAAGAGGACACACTGGGCTCCCTCCCCAGGGCCAGTGCTGGCTATGCCCACATGCCCTCTTGTCTGGTGTCACCAGGCACGGTGTGGTCCTAGCCCAACTACATTTCAGTTGCCCGTTAGTGTCAGGGCTTCCACACCAGCTTTTCACCATTGCACGTTAGAAGAGTCGTCCTGGCGGGCCATGGCGGGTGGGCGTCATGAAACGGCTTGTTGCCCGTGTCCCCCAAGTCTGCGTTGCTGTGGTTTGCTTTGTCAGTGCAGCAGATGATGAAATTATCGACCAGCCTAGGACCTGTTTATGCTGTTGGTCGCCCATTTCATTGGTGCACTGACAGGGGCTCTGGTGTACGGCGTCATCCGCCTGGGGGTGCTCCGGAGACTCGAACGTGCGATTGTGCTCACAGGGTGCTCTCTTCCTGGCTGCAGATAACATCCCCGAGGACCTCAGGGACCCTTTCTACATTGACCAGTATGAGCAGGAGCACATTAAACCCCCCGTCATCAAGCTTCTCCTGTCCAGTGAGCTGTACTGTCGTGTCTGCAGCCTCATCCTGAAAGGAGACCAGGTGGCCGCCTTACAAGGACACCAGTCTGTCATTCAGGCCCTCTCTCGGAAAGGGATCTACGTGATGGAGAGCGACGACACCCCCGTGACAGACTCTGACCTCAGCCGAGCACCCGTAAAGATGGTGAGTGGCTTGTGGCCCTTGGGGGCAGCCTCTGGAGCCATGGGCTCCGTCTGTGTGCCTGGCAGTGGCGCGCTGGCAGCGCGGACCGGGCACTTTAGGCAGCAGGTGGTGTGCACGCGGGAGTGCGGCAGGAGGCGGGGTTTGCGTGTGCGCGGGGTGTGCTCTGATGTATGCATCTTTTTAAGTGGGTGATTGTTTTGGAAAACGGGGAAAGGAGCAGCTTGCCTTTAGCTCTCTCGCCCATTGTGAGTGCTTTGTGGCAGCTGAGATTGAAGTGAGGTCTAGTCAGAAAAATGTTGTAGGAAAGCTTTTTCCACATCATGGGAAATACGATTGTTGAGCCCATTCTATTAGATTGTCAAATGCGTACCTTAGAAGTGTTTCTCTGCCAAAATAAATAAGTACACCTTCTCCTTCCCTAAGCACTCCCTGCCCAATCTTTCTCTGAAGCCATGCTGCTGACAGTTCTTCCCTGGAACGTGCTAGGTCTACGCCATTCTTGGTGCTCCTGCACTTCCTTTGTTCAGGTTCTCCCTGGCATTCTGCACCCTGTGGCTTTAGTCTCAGACTTTGTGGATGATGTGTTTTGGATGAAGAGAATGTTACTGTGTTCTGTGAGGACATGGCACAAAGATGTGGTTCAGTTTTACCTGCAGAGCGGTGGACTAGTAGCCAGAGTCCCTTGATGGGCAGATGGCCTTGGGCAGGTCTCCCCCTGTGCCTTTTCCGCAGCTGCTAGCAGGACAGTAGGAAGCCCACCACCGACCGGGGGAATCTCACAGACTGGTTAGGGAGATGAAGAAACAAGGACCGTGAAATGCTACACTGTGGGCCGCAGGGCTGCCTCCCTGAGAGGGTCCCTGGATCCTGTCGTCCTAAGGCTCTTTGGCCAACAATGCCAGGCTTGAAATAGGACGGAATGCAGGTCTCAGATCTTAGCGTCTCTTCACAAGGGAGGGTGAGAAACAATGAGGCCGGAGTTCTGAGTCTGGGCAGGTTCCCTGCACTGTAACCTGGTGGCAGAGGTGGTGTGGGGCTTATCACTGTTGCCTCTGTCCCCAGAGTGCCCACATGGCGATGGTGGACGCCCTGATGATGGCCTACACCGTGGAGATGATCAGCATCGAGAAGGTGGTGGCCAGTGTCAAGCGCTTCTCAACATTCAGCGCCTCGAAGGAACTTCCGTACGACCTTGAGGATGCCATGGTGTTCTGGATCAACAAGGTGGGTGCCTCCCCACGGCACGGCTGTGCGACCCTCCTCCGGTGGCCTGTCCCCTTCTTCCCTGAGAGTAGCACACGTCCTTGCTGTCACACTGAGACCCAGCCTCTCAGTCCCTTCATTTGGGGCTTCATTTTGCATAATCTGTGTCCAGAAATGTGTCTGCTGTCATCGAAAAACAAAGCAAACAGGCGTTACTCCTTAATGTCAAGAGCAGAGTGTGATAAATTTGTATTTGAAAATGCAGTACACGGTTATGGTTTAAATGGATAAGTTCTTTTTATCTCATGTATCTACATGCAGTGAAGGAATTTTCAACTTTAGAAGGCAGTTTGATAAAGGAAAAAATGGTGTCTTCTCAAATACCATTTTCTCCCTTTACATTTAGAAGCTTATAGTATGATTTTTGTATGTAAAGAATATATGTTTTTAATAGTATATATGGGATTACCTTACCAAAGACTTTTGGGTAGTATGCCTCCTTTTTTGCAAAACTGTGTGCAAGTATGGACGTTAGTAATGTGAAGGCCGTGGAACATGGCGCAGCCTGTGCGAGGCTGTGCTCGGGGCTCGCGTTAGGGTAGCTGGTTGCGCAGTTTGCTCGGGTAGAGTCAGGCCGGCCTCTCCCTTCGCTGGGACAGGCACGTCTTTCTGCTAGGGGTTGGTAAAGGTTGTGCTGTGATTTCTTCTAGGACAGTTGCCCTGCTCTTTAGTTGTTTTCCCACCCAAACTGGGGTTTGGGGAATCTAGTGGACAGACAGACCCCCTACAATGTCGTGACCCTGCCGTAAGGTAGGGCAGAAAGCCTCTGGGTTTTCTAGGGCTCACTGGGGAGCTTCTGGGCCCTAGTTTGGACTTGGGTGCTGGCCAGGGCCATCTCTGCCCACTCTGCCGCTGCCCGGAGGACGCCTCATGGTGGCGGGCACTGTGCACGCTCTTGACACCGTGCGTGCGGGAGGCGTTGTCAGCGGGAATCCTGGTAACAACGGTGTTCAGGACTGGTGCCCGTTTCCACGGGAGTCTGAGCTTCTGGTGATGCTCTTATCATCCTAGCAGAAGCTTATTATGGTCAAAAATTCAAATTTTAACTTTTCTTTAACATCTTTTATTGATTTTTCCCCTTACTATAAAAGATGACATGGTGGTTATAGAAAATTTAGAGAATCTATGGATGAACAAAAAGAACAAAATGTAAATTACCCATAATCTTACTACTTATGAAAATAGTTCACATTTTGTTAAAAATTCTGATAGTTTTTGTTTGTAACACGTAGACTTAAACCACATTGGAGGTTTATTGTGTGTTCTGTCACATGCCGAGGTTTGCACCCAGCGCGCCCCGCGCCGTGAGCACCCGCCCCTCAGATCCCACGTCCCGCCCGCGCCCGGTGTGGAGGCCGCGTGGTCTCCTCCCGCTCTGTGCGGTCTTAGCAGTTTCCCTCAGACCACGGTCCTAGCAAGGGATGGTTGTGACAAAAATGTTCATGTTTAAGGACTTTTGGTTGTTTTTTGGCCAAATCTGACCATACAGATTGTATCATTTTTCTCACACTGTTAGTCTGTGTAGGTGTCTTTTTACCCTGTTTTCCCATGTATGAGCTATTATTAAAAATTGCTTGCCAGTTTGAAAGGTGAAAAATAGTGTCTTTTTAAATTTCTTCATTCATTGGCAAAGTTGAACTTTAAAAAATAAAGTATGTGGCTATTTATCTTTCTTCTTGGTTTGTTCATATCTTCGCTCACATTCCTTTGGGGACGAGGCATGTTCTTTTCTCCCCTATTGGATCAGGATTTTCATGTATTTGCTATGTATTTCTAAGTAATTTCCCGGGTTATTTTTGCCTCTGTTTGTGGACTTGGCAGATATATAAAAGATGATCTTCCTGTACTCCAGAGGTGTCACTTTCCTTACATGTTTACTCTGTTCCTCCTCCTCTTTTTTTTGAGACAAGGTCTCACTCTGTCGCTCTGGGTAGAGTGCAGTGGCGTCATCATAGCTCATTGCTGTCTCCAACTCCTAGGCTCAAGTGATCCTCCTGCCTCAACCTCCTGAGTAGCTGGCACTACAGGCACATGCCACCATGCCCGCTAATTTCTCTATTTTTTGTAGAGGTAGGTCTCACTCTTGCTCAGGCTGGTCTTGAACTCCTGGCATCAGGCAATCCTGCTGCCTCCGCCTCTCTTCCTCCTTTAAAGAAATACAGTGTATTTCTGGCTCCTGGCTTGTCACGGGCATATCATCTGCTGACTTAGGATTGTGGCAAATGATGATTATAGCTCGTGTGCCCCTCTACTCGCTGTCCCCATCTTCTGAGGTCACATTGACAACGCTGGGCATATCTGTGGTCAGACTTTATATTGCTATGATTAGGCACCTGTTTTCGTAG
>CM052443.1:127798948-127843348 GCA_028533085.1 Varecia variegata
TCCCAGAGTGCTAGGATTACAGGCGTGAGCCACCACGCCCGGCCTGGAGTTTTTTTTAATCATGTATTTTTCTCGTTTTGGTCTCAGGGTAATGCGGGGCTCAAGAAATGAGTTGGGGAATATTTCCTTCTCTTTGTGAGGTAGTTTGTGTATGATCAGTGTTACTTCCTTACATCTTTGGTGGGACACACTGGCGAAACCATCTGGGGCTGGACTTTTCTTAGTGGGAAGATTTTAATTATGCATTTAATTTCTTTAATATACATGTGTTTAGATTTTCTGTTAAATATTATGTCAGTTTTGGTGATTTGAACTTTGAAGGGATATGTCAGTTTTATTTAGTTGAGTTTATTGACATAAACTTCCTATTATTTCTTTATTATCCTTTTTATGTATCTGATTTGTAGTGGTATGTTCCCTCCGTTTCCTCTCCGCTCCCCCTTCCCTTGATTGGTCTGATTATGTTGTTAATCATCTAAAATCTTTTAGTTTTTATTGATTTTTCTGTATTGTTTAATATTTAATTTCTCCTTTTACCTTCGTTGTCATTTTCACTCTATTTTGGGTTTGATTTGCTGTCCTTTTCTAGTTAAGGTGGAAGGATATTCGTTGAAGCCTTTCTTCGTTTCTCACACAAGCATGTTGATTCCTCTCTAAGTCGTGCGTTAGCTGTGCCGTATGCATTTTTATAGGTTGCTTTTTCATCATTCTCTTTAAAATATTTTCAGTTTCACTTGTGGATTCTTGTTTTATTATTGGGTTATGTAGAAGTTTCATGTTTAATTTGTAAATATTTGGAGGGAGGTTCTAGATATCTTTTTGTGTTTTGATTTCTGATTTAATTCTGTTGTCAGAACATACTCTGTGATTTCAATCCTGAATTTATTGAGATTCATTTTATGTATGGCTCACCACATATTCTGTCTCACAGAACGTTTCATGTGCACTTGAAAAGAATATACATTCTGCTGTTTTAGGGTAGAGTGTTTTATGTGTCAGTTCAAATTGATTGTTGGTGTTTGCATCTCCTGTGGTAGTTTTTCTGACTTTTGTGCCTGTCAGTTACTCTCAGAGGAGAGTGGAAATCTGTGGTTGTAATTTTGTCTATTTCACGTTTCAATTCTGTTAGTTTTTGCTTTTTGTATTTTCAAAGTCTGTTATTCGCACAATTTTAGGATTTTTATATCTCTTGATGAATTAACCATTTTGTCATTATGCGATGTCTGTCTTTTTCACCGGTGATGATCCACGTCCCAGAAGCCTACTTCACTTAACATTAACATAGCTATCCCCACTTCCTTAAGAATAGTGGGTACGTGGTGCAATTTCTTCCTTTCTTTCACTGTTAGCCTCTTGGTGTCTTTCTATTTAAAATGAGTTCTTACAGATACCATATGACAATCTCTGCCTTGCTGTTGGAGTGTTTAGACCAATCACATTTAATGTGATTATACATATGGCTGACTTTTACCATCTTGTTTGAAATTTTTTTTTTTTTTTTTTGAGACAAGAATTTCGCTCTGTCACTCAGGTTAGAGTGCAGTGGCGTCATTGTAGCTCACCGCAGCCTCAAATTCCTGGGCTCAAGCAATCCTCCTGCCTCAGCCTCTTGAGTAGCTGGGACTACAGGCCCATGCCATGAAGCCCAGCTAATTTTTCTGTGCTTAGTAGAGACGGGGTCTCGCTCTTGCTCAGGCTGGTCTCGAACTCCTGACCTCAAGTGGTCCTTTTGCTTCAGCCTCCCAGAGTGCCAGGATTAAAGGTGTGAGCCACCTTGCCTGGCCTGATTTTTGTTTACCTCTTTTCCTTCCCTCCTCCTTTTCTTCCCTCCCCTCCAGAGAGGCCTTTCCCTTAAGAGGGTCTTGCTATATCCCCCAGACTGGTCTGGAACTCTTGGGTTCAGGCAGTACTTCTGCCTCAGCTTCCTGAGTAGCTAGGTCTACAGGTGCCACCACCATATCCTGCTAATTTTTTTCCTTTTTGTAGAGACGGGAGCTTGCTCTGTTGCTCAGGCTGGTCTCAAACTCCTGGCCCCCAGTGATCCTCCTGCCTCAGCCTCCCAGAGTGCTGGTATTACAGGCGTGAGCCAGCATACCTGGCTTGATCCTCTCTTTATGTGGTTACGGGCCATTTGTATGTCTTCTTTGGGGAAATATTACTGATACCCTCTGCTCATTTTTAAATTGGATTATTGGTCTTTTTATTGTTGTTTTATTCTTTTATATATTCTGGATACTAGGTCAGTGAACTTTTTACAAATATACTCTGTTATATTAAAATCCATTTATCTTCCTTGCATCTTTTACCCACCCATGATTTTATTTTATTTTTTTGAGACAGAGTCTCGCTTTGTTGCCTGGGCTAGAGTGCAGTGGCATCAGCCTAGCTCACAGCAACCTCAGACTCATTGGCTCAAGCGATCCTCCTGCCTCAGCCTCCCAAGTTCCTGGGACTACCAACAAGCCCAGCTAATTTTTTCTATTTTTAGAAAATACAGGGTCTCACTCTTGCTTAGGCTGGTCTCGAACTCCTGAGCTCAAGTGATCCTTCCTCCTCAGCCTTCCAAAGTGTTAGGATTATAGGCGTGAGCCACTGTGCCTGGCCCCACCCATGATTTTATAACATGCATTGGTCATTTGGAAAATGGTTTCACTGAGTTATGTAGAGCTTCCAAATTTATTGTTGCATTTTGTGATACAGTATTAATGATTACATTCATTGATATCACCACCAATTTCATCAGAAAAGCCTTTACATACTACGTACGAAGCAACTGCCTTGTTAATATGTTTTTCTTCTACTTTAGGTGAATCTTAAAATGAGAGAGATAACAGAGAAAGAAGTTAAATTAAAACAGCAGTTACTGGAAAGTCCCGCTCATCAAAAGGTAAAGAGTAAATGTAATGTTTCTGGAATGCACTAAGTTATTGTTGCATTAATGCTGGTCCCGATGGTAAAGAGTTACATTAGTTACTCCCACTTGTGCTTTATTTTACTCCCCGGCCTCTTGGATTCGCTTGCTGGGCCTCTGTGCCTGGTTGAGGGCAGCACGGGCAGTCTGTCCCCCTCCCTCCCAGGAAAGGGTGGTTTTGTGTGGAATTGTCAGAGGGTGAAGAGTGAGTTGGGGGGAATCGGGGTGCTCAAGAGTAGGGGCCACAGGATTTACCTGGAAGTCAGCCCAGAAATTGCGCATTGCTAAAGGTGACCTTGGAAATCCGTGAACTGCCCTGAGGTGCAGTGTAGCTGGTGGCGCATCTGGGAAACCCTGTGCCGTGGTCCAGGTGGGTCAGTGCTGCGCATTTGCTGTGGTGGCACAGACAGGTGTGCCACACGCTGTGGTCATTAGTCTTGCTTCCTCCGACATTTTTTCTTTTGCCAAGCACACATGCGTGATTGAATCCACTCAGTTAAGTGCACGCATAACGTGGCCCGACCATCCGTAAGGTCTCGCTGTGGAGGGTGGTGTGCCTTCTTCCCCTCTTCCCTCCTCTCCCTCCATTGGCACCAGGCAGTGGCCATGCTTTTGTTAGCAAGGTGGGTGGCAAGTCATGCCACCTGCTGTGTACCTCCCTCGTCTGGGTCTTGAGCATGGCGCTTCCTCCTTGTCCTCAGATGGACTTGTTTAAACGTGTGGGTACAGACTGAACACCAGCCCTTTGCCAAGTCAGAGTCGACTTCTTGCCTTTTGGTACCCAACTCGTGGCAAGTTTCCGAAGTATTCTTTGCTACTGCAAAGGATAGTGTTGTGGAGATGACTTGTAATCTTCCACTTTCATCATCTGGTAATACGACGTGCCTATGGTCACGTGCACTTGAAAGATTTTGCTTACAAGAGGCTGTCCTGCCTCTGCCGTCTAAACGCCATGGGGAAAGTGTGCTAGCTGCGTGCACACGTGGACCTGCTCTGCTGATGCTCCTCTCCTGCCTTCCTTCTCTCGCCTCCGAGCAGTCTCCCTCCAAGTGGTACTGGAAGTTAGTGCCTGTAAGTGAACCCGGAGCCACCAGCTGCCATCTGCAGAGCCATCCTGTCGCGATCACTTGCTTCCATTAAAAATTGCTCACACCTAAAACTGTTTTTTTTTTTTTTTTTTCATTTGTTTAAATGTCTTCCTCGGCATTGTTATTACACTTTATATAGTACCAGTGTTGCCCTCATTTTGAGCTGAATAGGCTTTGTGATGTTGCACTTCGGGATTCTAAGTTACATCTTGCCCAATTTCTTAGTAACTCCTTTAAGTGGCCAACATACACGTAAATGGCCGGGCACCTGCTCTTTGTAGTAGGTAGCAGAAGGCAGGATAAGTGATCTAATGCCTAGTTACTCTTTCTGTTTCGTTCTTCCTGTGGTGACCTTGCCTAACCGTGGTATTTAACATGGCATCTGTTAGTCACTGTGAACTGGGCTGTCCAGTTACGGAGCTGGTACCTGGCGAGGGGGCTGGGGCTGCAGAGAAGGGCTCGCACTCGTGCTTGGAGTCCTCTGCTCTTGGGTGTTGCAGCCACTCCTGCCGCCTCAGCCTGCATGGTGTGGGGAAGGGCCTGAGCTAGGTCAGCACAAACACAGGATTTCTGGAGTTCAGTGTGGATTTTCACGTAAAAAGGAAGTTAAAAAACCTTAATTCTGGTGATGCACCACCTGGTGGCCCATTCTGGAAGCCTAGCCAGTTTGTGACCCCGTCCACGTGGAAGAATGCTTGGCACTCCAAGAGGCCTTTCCACCTGCACTTTTGGAACACAGGTCTTTTTGCAGATGGTTTTATATGTACTCCTTTAATTGCCTGTCTTTTAGTTTCGTTATTTGGGCCGGGTTTTTCTTAGAGTTCTGTCATAAAGGAGACACCAATGGAGGTGAGCTGGGAAGCGGGACTAACTGAGCAGTAATAAATTCTGCTTCGCCATGGAGAGAGCGTCTTGCTTGTCTTTGAAATGTGTTAATGAGAAAGAAGACGAAAGCATTTTTGATGATTGTTTAGATCTTTTAACTTCTTGAATCATGGAGGATAAACAGCTGCATATTCAAACAGTGGTGTGCTTTAGTCAGGGGCTCACGGAATGCAGCTGTCCTGCAGGAAGTGAGGTTTCAGATGGGAGTTTTATAAAAACAGAACAGTGTGACCAAGAACAGTGACCCTTACAGTTTCTTGTATTAGGTAGTTGATAACTTCCCAACAGTGTTCAGTGAATAGGCCAATGAGGATAAGTTTAGAAAGGTCTGATACAGAGCGACAGGTTCAGAGGTTTAACCTCACACCTTACAGTCTAGACGTCTACAGAAACTGATTTGCAAGGCAATTGTGCAAGCTACCTGGACCCTTGTAGTTCAGGGAGTGTTCTGCTTGATCTTAAACCCACACCATCCATCTGTAATCAAGACACCATTTGCTTTACCGCATGACTGTGGTCAATCCCCTGTGCCTGCTGTCTCCGTGGAAGCCTGGCCTGGCGCATGCTGTGGTGCACTGCATGCTGGAACCTGTGGACTTTGCACGCGTGGTACAGTATGAGGCGGGTTGTGTGTTGTAGGATGTGCTGTGGGCTCTGAGAAACAAGTTAAAGTGTGTTAAGGCAGATTTTATTGATACAAAATAAGCCTTATTGTTAAATTTAAAAGAATGTGTTAGAAATGTTTCATGTGAAACGTTAATATTGATTATTCTACATTATACAGTTACTGACATAACAACTTGAAATTCTAGATTCTAGAGACAAGTTTTCTTTGAGGTGAGCTCATCTGCATAACTCAGAGGTCAGGTCTTCACTGTGCACTGCTGGGCCTGCTCCTCTAGTTTGTACTGTGTGTCTCTCGCTGTGGAGGACACGTGGGCTGCGGGAACGCCATTTCTAAAGCTGTATGTGGATGTCAGTGCAGGGAACTTGAGGGTCCCGGAGGCTGTCTGGGAACAGTGCCTGGGCCAGCGTCCTTCCCTCGGCTGCTGGGGTGTCTCGTGCTCCGGTAAACTGACCCACAGCCGTGGCAGCAGATCCGACCGTGTGGTGGAGCTCAGAACACCACGCGGTGGCCTCCTTTAAATGCAGCAGTACGGAAGCCTTGAACAAGTACTTGTCTTAAATCACCTTGCATCATTTAGTTTCTTGTTGCATTTATTAGAGTGTCTATTTTTTTGTATTATGAGAAATTTTGTCTACCTCGGTTTCTGAAATTTCAAAAACCATATATTAATGCTGTTTTGTATTTTTTTTTAATGGCTGAGGCCAGTGATGATAATACTTAGAACAGTTATAGTAACTTGGGTCTTCCAAGCATTAGGATGTTCACCATTTAACTTGTTTCTCATGATTTATGGTGTGTTGGCTTTGGTAGTGTAGACGCGTGTTCTCCTTCCCCACGTGTGCCGCGTCCACGGCAGCTTCCACCTCCAGCGTCAGTTTAGAGTAGACTGGCCCTGGGTGTGTCTAGCAACTAATCGCTGTCCCTGGTGGGACCAGTGTAGCCATAAAACCCAATTCCCTCGTTCTTGGCATATATGTTCCAGGCAAAGTGTGTCTTCCAGACGTGTTGGCATTTCGTGGATGGTTGCAGTGTTCTCCGTGTGTCTAGCAGGTGTTATGTCCCTTCTTGATCTAACCGGTTGCCTGTAACATATATGGTAGTGAAGAGACATCACACGCAGAGACCGTTTTCCTTTTATCAACTACAGGTCCGCTATCGACGAGAGCACCTTTCCGCTAGGCAGTCACCCTACTTCCCGTTGCTGGAGGATTTGATGAGGGACGGCAGTGATGGCGCCGCTCTCTTAGCTGTGATTCACTATTACTGCCCCGAGCAGATGAAACTGGATGGTGAGTGGAGAGCGCGCCCCCCACGCAGTCCTGACGGCTTAAAGGGAAATTAGAGCATACGTCGATCCACATAGCAAAAAACAAAAAGCCAAACAAACAGAAAGTACCACTGAATCCTTAATATCGATTGGGATGTTAGCACACAGATGGAAGAGCTGGGGGTGCTGTGCGCATACTTAACCTGCATTTTGCCTGATAAAGAAATTGTACTTCAAAGTATTTGGGTAATGTGTTTCTAAATTATTCATGACTTTGCCTGTGTCTCAAAATGGGGAGGAATTTTGTAAATCTTCCTCAATTGATTTAAAATATCTAGAACTTAGTTTGGGGATGGGCGAATTAATGCAAGATTCAGTCTGTTTGCAAACCATTTATGAGCAACTACCCCCTGCTTGTTATTGGTGACATTCTGATGACAACGCATCTCTTTCAGGTGCTCATTACCTAATGATGAGGAGAAAAATGTGAATGACAGTGGGTGTCTGGACAGGGGTGGTGGGAACACGAATCCTGATCTAGGTTTTGCTAAGCACCCTTCTTTCTGAAGTAGGTAGACTTTGACAAGGCCAAGGGAGGGCCCTCCAAGGTAATATTCCATACGGGAAACATTTGTGCCAGACATCAGGCACTGAATAGATTGAGCTGTACCATTAACTTTCCTGTTTCTGAGGCTTCCAAACTGGGACTGAGCCAGGCTGCCAACTTCTCTAGTTCTCCAGCTTACAGACGGTGTATTGTGGGACTTCTCTGTCTCTGTGATGATAGGATCCGATTCCTCTAGTAAATCCCCTCTCATACATCTGCCTGGTTCCATCTCTCTGGAGAGCCCTGACTAGTACACTCCCCTCTCAAATCCTTAATGCCTAGAAACTAGAGAAGGAACTTCTAACTATTTCATGGATTGTTGAGGACATCACGGCAGGACTTGCTAGTGTGAGCTTGACCCGGGCAGGGGTTTTCTTTGTCTTGTTCACTGATGTATCCCAACCATCTGAAACAGGGTCTGGGATAAATTGGTGTGGGGTAGATATTGAATAAGTGAATGACATGCTTTTTTTTTTATTTTTTTTGAGACACAGTCTCACTCTGTTGCCCGGGCTAGAGTGAGTGCCGTGGCGTCAGCCTAGCTCACAACAACCTCAACACTCCTGGGCTCAAGCGATCCTCCTGCCTCAGCCTCCCGAGTAGCTGGGACTACAGGCATGCGCCACCATGCCAGGCTAATTTTCTTTTCTATATAAATATTATAGTGGGCCAGATAATTTCTTTCTATTTTTAGTAGAGACGGGGTCTCGCTCTTGCTCAGGCTGGTCTCGAACTCCTGACCTTGAGAGATCCACCCGCCTCGGCCTCCCAAAGTGCTAGGATTACAGGCGTGAGCCACCACACCCGGCCGTGAATGACATACTTTTAAGAACTTCCCAGGGTGCAGCTCACAGTGATATGTAAAGGGAGATTTGTTGCCTCAAGTGTGCATGCCAGAAAATAAGGAATTTTGAAATTAATGAACTAGGTTCATTTCAGTGCATTAGAAAAAGAACATAGAAAGTTGAAGGAAGAAAAATGAAGAGTAGTTTCCTGACCGTTTAGTCAAAAGTCACTCCAGAACATGGAGAATAAACAACTAAATTGCAAATTCCATCTTGGAGAAAACCAGGATGTGTCTGGACCTGGAGCAACGAGTCCACTGGTGGAGAAGCGGCGACTGAAACGGAAGGAGTTCAAGCCAGGGCAGCGGCGGCTCACCCCGTGGCACCCCAGGCGGCCACATGGCAGCACCAAGAACCTTGGGGGACAGTAATGCCTGGGGTGGGGGCGGTTCCTCAAGAGCAGCAAGAGCCCAGATGTGCTTTTCTGCTCCCGCACACCCTCAGGAGGTAGGGGACGCTGTCGGGGGACCTTTAGCCAGATAGGCTCTGGTCTCAGACTCCAGGCAGAGAGGCATCTGGGATCAGGTGACATACCGAAATCGGGGCTTTTGTGTAAAATTCTTCATATCGGAAGGTGAGAACAGTTCTTTCGGTTCACCTTCCCCAGGAAACCTCTGTCCCTGCTTGGCTCTGTGATGCTGATCTGCTCCACGCACAAGACAGGGGAGGGTTCTTCTCTGTAGAAATAAGCCTTGGGAAGAAGGCCACAGCCACTGATGTTGGGCAGCCCTCTGCGAGACAGCGGGCCCCTGCTCAGTGCCCTCTCGCAGACCCCTTGCCCCGCTGCCTCCCTCTTGACTGCGGACGGCGCCAGAGAGCCCTGCTGCTTGAGGAAAGCCACTGACCTGAATGAGAACCAAAGTAACAGAGATGGTGCAGGCGAGCAGGAGAGATGCCAGACAGGGTGGGGGGCTGTGGGGAAGAACCTCTGGAAGACGTACAAAATGATTAGACTCAGAAGAGCTCTTGGGAAGGAAACATTTGGTCACTGATATGTGGTGATTCACTAACATGCTAGATGACAAGAGTTGAAGAAATCTCCCTTAAAGTAGAACAAAAAGCAGAGGTGAAAAATCAGGGAGAGAGGTAGGAGAATCAGAGGATCTGCCTAGGAAGAAAGAACAGAGAAAACAGGACAGAAGAACTTAGCCCCAAGAAAAAAAATGCAGACAAACGTCCCCAGGACACTAGTGGCCAAGCAGTAAGGACCCACAGGCGCCCAGCAGGGTTACTGAAGCAGAGTCCCCGCTGATCGCGTTGTGGTGAACTCCGCCCCTGTGCAAGAGGGGCTCCTGGGTGACTGGAGGGACCCAGCAGGTCACACACAGGACAGGGAACCCAGTGACATCAGGCCACAGTCCTGGAAGCAGGACAGCTGGACCCAGTGCTGGGGAGAGTGGCTCCATCCAGGGTGCATGACCGTCACGGGGTGGTGGGAGCCACCAGCCTTTCCGTGGAGGGTCCCGGGAGTGCACTGGGACAAAGCCCAGGAGGGGCAGGTGTGCCAGCCCGGTTAGGAGGCAGCAGAGTTGGGAAAGAAACGAGGCAAGTATTGAATCCAGGGAACAGTTGCACAAGGGGTGTGAGCAGAGACACCGTGTAGCTCAGCTGTGGGACTGTTGCGTAGTGATGGGTACAGAGTCTGATGCTGGGTTTGTCTCACATCCTGCTGTGTGACTGCAGGGGAGGGCCGTGGGGCACCCGGGCTGCGGCCATTGTCCGCTGCAACAACAGCAGGTCGCGGCCTGCTCCCCAGTGACCGCTGGGAGATGGGGCACAGTGTTCTCTGACCAGGGCGAGTGTCAGGCCACAGGCAGAAAGGGTCGAAGGAGTGGAATGGGCAGAGAACTGTTTTTCTTAAGCTTTTAAAAACACTGCTTGGCATTTTAAAGACTATGTACCTTGTTAAAATAAAAACTAATAAATTCTTGGTAAATTCAATATCAAAAATTAATAAAATAGAAAATGTAAAATTTTTAGAGAATATGTGAAATTAAAAGCTAATTTTAGTAAAGGATTAATAAAATAGATAATCCTCTGGAAAAATGGATCGGAAAAAGACAAAAATAAAGACTATAGTAAGTAAGAGGTTATAAATACAGATCTAGTAGATACTAAAATAAGAAAAATGCTGAGGCTGTTTCTGTGTCATCTACGTTTGGAATGTTAGATGAAATGGACGATTTTCTGTTGAACCCAGAGAGGTGGGAGCCCAACCAGGTGGACCCACAGCTATGACGTGTTGGACAGACGGAGTAGTCACAAAGCTCCTCCGCACGGAGTGGCATTGCTGGGCTCTTTTGCCAGACTTTCATGGGATTGACAGCTCGTGTTACGTAAACTGTCCCAGAGAATAATGCCCCTACCTTTTTGTAAGAGGGGATTATTCCCTGACACTAAGAGTAGACTACAAGAAGAGAATTGTAGGCCGGCTTTCCTTGTAAGTATCTTTGGAAATCCCTTGCACAGATTAGAAAATAGGAGTTTAACCATTGAGCAGTATCTGTACAGCCTCCTCCGCCGGTGCCGAGAGAATCGCTTCTGGAAAGTTACTTCCTGCTTGTTCTTGGCCTCGTAGTGACTTGATTGGACCCGATAATCTCATTGACCCAAGCCTGCTGCAGACAGTTCCGAGGGAGACCTGTGTGTCCTGTCGGCAGGTCCCCTGGAGCTGAGCAGGCGGTTGGGAGGAGGAGCCTGAGACACCCCAAAATCAGCTGATTATGTTGTGTCTGCCCATAATGCAGCCAGAACTGTGAAGTTCTTGGGAATAAGCGCAACAAAAAACATTAGGAAAAATATGTAAAAGTAAAAGATGTAAAAAATATTTTAAAAAAATGTAAGAAAAAATCATAAACTTTTCTCTATGGTTTTGAAGAAGACTTTAAACAGATAGTATTCTTAGATGCCAAGAGGTAGTATGGTAAAAATTGTGATTTCTCCAGATTGTTCTGTAAATTTGTTACCAGTCACATAAATACTTCTATTTTCACAGAAATTGACAGGGCAACTGGAAAACTCATATGGTTGAGTAAGGGCCAAAAGAACAAGGTTAATGTGTTGTAACATTTTATTTTGATACAAATTTAAATTTATAGGGGTTTGTTCAAGGAACCTTCCTGTACACTTTTTGCCTAGATTTTCCAGTTGTTACCTTGTGTCATATTTGTGGTGGTGTCTCTTTGAGCCATGAGGGAATAATTTGGAGAGAGCAAAAGCAGTCTCCTAACACAACAAAAACCAGGGAAGTTAACATTGGTGCGGTAGTCCACAGTCCCGTTCAGTTGGTCATTTGTCCTAGTAATGTCCTTTCAGTTTAGCATCTCATCCTGTTTTGTTGTCGTGTCTGGCTTCCCAGCCTTTGTCTTTCTTGACCATGACGTTTTTGAAGATTAAGGTCGGTGAGTTGGTCAAGTGTCCCTTGATGGGGCTGTCTGATGTTTCCTTGTGATGTGTTCTTCTGAGCGCGTCACCGCAGGGCAAATGTCAGGAAATCCCAGTGTCGTTGACGCCAGCTTTGTTCACTGGGTTAGGTGGCATGTGCCGGGTTTCTACGCTTTTAAGGTTACTATTTTTTGCTTTATAATGAATTAGTAATGTGTGGGGAGAGGCTTTGGACAGTGTAAGTGCCACTTTTCTCATCAAGCTCTCACCTGGATGAGTTTCTAGCCTCAGCGATCCTTCGCATTGCTAGCGAGCTGTCTGCTGCGGGAAGAGCGCCAGGTGTCGGTGTGTGTCAGCGTGGCCTCATGGGTGCTTATTTTATTCAGTGGGTTATAGTCCATTCTTTTATTATTTATTTTGTTACTTAGTATCCCAGATTTCAGCCAAGTTAATTTTGAAGAATAAAAAGATGAGGTACTTGCTGTACAAATACCAAGTTTTGTTTAACTTTACATTAGCTAAAACAGTGAGGTTTTGGCTTGGGGGTAGCCATGTGGACCAGAAGAACCCATGGAACCAAGAAAAGAAACACTTGGTAGGGAACCTGGTCCTTGGAGGTGGCCTCGCAGTGCGGTGGGGAGAGGGAGGTCTGGCTGGTTGGAGCACGCGGCGACCCCGCCCCCATGAGACAGGAGTGAGGATGCGAACCTGAACCACCAGGATTAGTTCTGAGAAGAGAATATGGGAAAATACTTCAGTGATACTGATGTAGGGATGGATTACTTAAATTATAAAAAACCACAAGTAATAGAAAAGATTATTACATTTAACCATATTAAAATTTAAAACTTTTGTGTGACCAAAAGAACATCATAAACAAAATTAAATGATAAACCATTTCCGTGAGAGAGTATTTGCAACAAATTTAAACTGACAAAGGATTGTCATACAATCCTTTTGAAATCACAGTACAGAAAGAAATCCTGTAAATCAGGAAGAAAACGACGAACCACCCAGAGGCAAAGGAAGAACAGGATTTCACAGAAGGAGTCATCTTTAATGGCCAGTAAACATGAAGGAATAACACACCAGTAATCAGGGACTTGCTGTTTGAAAAAGAGGTATTTCACACCCAGTGAGTTGGCATAAATTAAAATGTGACAGTGAGGTGGGGGTGGTGAGTGTGGCACGGGAGGGGCGAGTGGCTCACGGCCCAGCCAGTCCCCTTCCCGGGGTTGCTTGGGCAGCACCCGTCTGTGCACGTGCAGGGAGCGAGCACACACAAGCTTGCTTATTGCAGAATGTTTTATCATAGTAAAAAATTGTGAAATACCACGTAGCTGTTGAATGACAAATGACCCGTGTCAACACAGATCTACTTGGAAACATAATACTGAGTTTGGGGGAAACAGGCTGCAGAATCGTAAGGCACAGTTTTGCTATCACTGACGTCAAGTTAGCAAAGCCGAGGCCATGCTCTCTGTGGCTGCGCTACCCACGGACGCAGACTGCGTGTGACACGGCACTCCGGCAGCAACGGGGAGGGCACCTCGCAGCTGTGGGACAGTGGCTGCTCTTGGGGAGGGAGGTGGGCTCCAGCAACATCCGTTGTGTTTTATTTCCAAAGCAAAACAAGATCTGAAACAGATAAGATATGTTGTTATAATATTTCATAATCAGAATTTTAAACATTTCTTAGCAATGGAAATGCGCACAGTTACTCAGCTTTTAACAGGTTTTTTCTTAGAAATAAAGTTTATTTAAAAATAAGTTATTTCTCAGATTTCTTGGTTTTATTTTTTATTTATTTATTATTTATATATTTTGAGACAGAGTCTCATTCTGTCCCCTGAGTAGAATGCAGTGGCATCAGCCTAGCTCACTGCAGCCTCAAACTCCTGGGCTCAAGTGATCCTCCTGCCTCGGCCTCCCGAGTAGCTGGGACTACAGGTGTGTACAACTACACCCAGCTAATTTTTCTGTTTTTGTTTTTGTTTTTTTTTTTTTTTTTTTTTACTAGAGACGGGGTTGGAGTCTTGCCTTGCTCTTGCTCAGTCTGGTCTTGAGCTCCTGAGCTCAAGCAGTCCTCCCACCGCAGCCTCCCAGAGTGCTAGGGCATGAGCTGCCTCACCCGCCCAGATTCCTCTGTTTTAATGTATATATATATGTACAGGCAAAATAAACTTAAGTCGCTTCTAATTTAGTCTTGAGCTGTATCCTGCTGTTGTGTCAGTTCTTGCGTGAGAGTAGCCCCTTACCCCATTCCTGGAGTGCTTAGACTCAGGAGGTGGTGCACTGGTATGTCCTCACTGAGGTCTGGCACCCTGCAAAGCAGTGTGAAATGGACAATTGTCCCACCCCAGATGCCATTAATAGTAGCCAGTTGTCCCCCACCTCTTCACGGTGGAGACTTGGGCTATGCATAGTCACTTGATTCTTGTGATTAGTAAAATGCCTGTATTGTCACTGAGTGAACTTGGATAAGCTGGGCATTTTAAAATATATGCTTTTCCCTTCCTCCTACCCTTTGCAAACAGGGAAATAACCTTATGCAGAGGATTTCCAGTTCCTGAAAAATTTGGTAAAAAGTTTGCTAATTACATGCTTCAGGGCTCTTTTATAAACTAAAATGTGATTGTTACTATTCATTTTGGAAGCCCAGTCTTAAAACCTAAGTGAGCAGTCCCCAACCTGTTTGGCACCAGGAACCAGTTTCATGGAAGAAGATTTTCCCCCGGGGGTGGGGGTGGGGAGGTGTTGAGGGGGAGGGGAGGGAGGGCACCGTTGGGGGATGGTTCCAGGGTGAATCAAGTGCGTCACGTTTACTGTGCAGCCAAACCTCCCAGCGCTGCACCACTAGCACTGCGGCCTCAGCGCCACCTCACATTCTCACGGGGAGCAGTGGGCAGGAGGGCGCGCGCTGCTGTGAGGACAGGGAGCAGCTGTAGACACCGATGAAGCTTCACCGCGCACCTGCCGCTCACCTCCTGCCGTGCAGCCAGGTGCCCAACAGGCCATGGAGCCTTCCTGGTCCTCAGCTCAGGCTGGGAACCGCGGATCTCAGTGATTTCTGTCAGGCTTTCCGGGTGGGTGTTCACCACCACATTCAGACCTGAGAGTTTTCTCCAGGTTTTTTTTTTTGAGCGCTTTGCCTTTTATATTTAGTGTTACTTGTAATATTTACTGTAATGTTTAAATCTCTTAATGTCGTTACCTTAAGTGTCACCACTACCTTTATATAAAATGTTTTTTGGTTCAGAGTTTTATGTCTCTGTACACACACAGTACTCGTATGAAGCAGGATATCTTCATAATAAATTGTAATTTGTTTCTGTCTGTCAGACATATGCTTGAAGGAGGTGACGTCGATGGCCGACAGTCTGTACAACATCCGGCTCCTGAGAGAATTCTCCAACGAGTATCTTAACAAATGCTTTTATCTCACCTTGGAGGACATGCTGTATGCTCCCTTAGTGTTGAAGGTAATAATGAATTATTGAACACACAGTTTTAAAACCGTGCGTGAATAAGTTACTTACCATGTCCTGTTCTTTTTGTCTTTGTTTTTCCTTTTAGCCAAATGTTATGGTTTTTATCGCTGAGCTCTTCTGGTGGTTTGAGAACGTCAAACCAGACTTTGTTCAGCCCAGGGATGTTCAGGAGCTGAAAGATGGTGAGTGACCAACTTCCCGTGAATCAGGAGCAGTTTCCTTGATGGAGTACGATACAGCCTTTAGAGAGCATTCTTAATCAGCTCTGTGTTTTTGTACAGTGATGGGTTTTATATTTAAATAGTTTCTTTAGAAATACAGAGACCTGTGTCATTGCCTTAGTGTCTTGTTTGCGACTTTTCCATTGTGGTCCACGTCAGAGTCACTCAGCTCCTTCAGTCCGTGCAGCCCCCCCAGTCCCGTAGAGTCAGAATCCAAGGGACGGGCCCGAGTAACTGGGGAAAAGCTTTCCAGGTGGTTCTGATGAACTTCTCGGTCAGGAAGCACCGCTCCTTATTCCATGATGGCTGCTCTCACCCTCCGGAATTCTTACTTTCCCTCTAAAACAAGGGGAAAAAAAAGTCTGTTTACTACAGAGTGAAATAATCTTCCAGTCTTGACAATCTAGAAAGCTTTAAGAAATTAACGTAGGAGAATGTCTTCATGACCTTGGGTTAGGAAATGATTTCTTATAAAGAATATAAAAGTATTAGCCACAAAGGAAAAGAATGAAAATTGAGGCACATTAAAATTAAGACCTTCTTTTCATTGAAAGATGATAAAAAGAGTTAAAAAAAAATCCCAAGTAGCCGTAGAGGGGGAAAAAATACATGTGATGTATATAATAGGTAAATAACTAGTATACAGATTATATAAAGAGCTCATTCGTATCAATAAGAAGAAAGAAAAAACAGTAGGAAAATGAGGAAAATAACAGGTGCTCCATGAAAATGGGACCCCTGGATGCCCAATAAACTTACGGAAAGGTGCTCAGCCTCCACAGTGGGGGCTTTGCCAGTTAAAACAAAGTGATATGCACATGGTTCCTAACTTAAAATGGTGTTCAAGTTAAGATTTTTAGACTTTACGATGGTACAAAAGTGATGTGCATTCAGTACCACATAACCATTCTTCTTCAGTTCAGCGTTCCATGAATTATGTGAAATATGTAACACTTTATCGTACAATAGGCTTTGTGTTAGATGTAGGAATGTAAGTGTTCTGAGCACATTTAAGATAGGCTAGGTTAAGCTGTGATCTTTGGTAGGTTAGGTGTGTTAAATGCATTTTTGGCCTATGATATTTTTAACTAACAATGGTTTATCAGGAGCTAACTTTGGTATAGACGAGGATCTGTATATGTTATACGCACACACACACCCTCTCCAGGTCAGCAAAGCAGGGGGCAATGCCAGGTGTTGAGGACAAGCATCTTACACGCGCGCACACACACACACACACACACACACACCCTCCAGGTCAGCAAAGCAGGGAGCAGTGCCGGGTGTTGAGGACAAGCATCTTATACACACACAGACATACACCCGCCAGGTCGGCGAAGCAGTGAGCAGTGCTGGGTGTTGAGGACAAGCATCTTATACACACACAGACATACACCCGCCAGGTCGGCAAAGCAGGGAGCAGTGCCGGGTGTTGAGGACAAGCATCTTTTTTTTTTTATTTATTTATTTTTTTTATTTTTTTTCTTTTTCCCCCTGATAACTGCACAGTAGAGGACAAGCATCTTATACACACACAGACATACACCCGCTGGGTCGGCAAAGCAGGGAGCAGTGCCAGGTGTTGAGGAAAGTGTCCAGGGAGGCAGCTTTCACCACCCCTGGCAAGAGTGTGAATTGGGGCAACCTCTTTGGAAAATGTTTGACGTTGCCCAGTGCTGCAGTTTGTCTGCCTTTGGCTTAGCAAACCCATCCTGTTGTGGACACCCCAGGAGATGGGGTGCTTGTGCACCAGGAGTCAGGGAGCGAGTGCTCAGAGCAGCTGTGCTCCTAGGGAGTGGCAAGAAAGAAGCCCCCGAGTGTCTGCAGTAGGGCGGATACACAGTGCTGCTGTCACACAGTGGGGTGCTGCACAGCACTGGAAACGTATGCCCTGCAGCTGCAGCCACCAGGGCAAACCTCAGTAATAAAGGCACCAAATATCACACAAGGTGACTTTTTTTATAGAGAGCTGAAAAGCAGGCAGAACTCCACTGTATTTCCGAGGGGGAGAGATACATGCGTGTGTGTATGTGAGTGTGTGGAAGGCGTGATCAGTGGTGGGAGGAGGTTCCTTTGGGGGCACATGGAGGTTCCTGGAGGGCTGGTGATTTTCCCTTCTGGACCCGAGTGGTAGTTAGGTGGATTTTGCTTTATAATTATTTGTTAAGCTCTGTGTATGTTTTTCTGCAGTTTCTGGGTGTATATATAGTTTACAATATGAAGGAATAAAGACAAAGTTTAGAAGACTGCTCGGTTAGCTTTTGCTGTTTGAATGTTCTTAAATCACCTCAATTCCTCATGGATGGCCTAGAACCAGTTCATCCCTGGACTGACTTTCTTTCCCAACTCTTCCCTGGACACCTGTTCCATCTTCTAGACAGAAACACTGCAGTCACTCTTAAACCCGCCTCCGTCCCAGTTCAGGTTAGCCCTGAGTGCAGGCCTTGCCAGCGGCTGGTTTTAGAGTGCTTTCCATTCTTCCTGCTCCTTGCAGAATATGCTCTCCCCGCTCCACGCCTTCACGCCCGCCCCAGCTCTGCCCACTCTGGCTTCTCCTGATTCCTCTGCATGGCCTTTCTCCGCCGTGTCTGTTCTGCCTGGTGGGAGAGGCCTGTTGACATTGGGCCCGCACGCGCCCCTTCCCACGCTGGCCTGCCTCGGGCTCGCTGCTGCTCCCGAGAGCCTCTTCTCCTCCTTGACGTTAATGCGCTCTGCAAGGACTGGGAGCAAGGCGCTGGGCCGGCTGGCCTCTGAGCACTGGAGTGAAAGCCAGCTGGGTTAACTCAACCCTCGGACGTTTTGGTGTGTGCCCTGACGAACCTGTGGCCAAGGTGCTAGAGGCTGGGAGGAGGAGTTGGCTCCAAAGGAAGAGTGTTGTTTTTAGGCAAAGTGGGGAGGTGGACTTGGAGGCAGCAGGACGGCAGAGGGAACTGCGTGTGTGGAGCTGCCAGAGCCAGAGAGGTCTCAGTGGTGGCCCCTTCTCTTGCCCACTGGTGCCTGGGAACAAGGAGTTGGAAGTGCCAGGAAGCAGCTGTAGCTTACAGTTCCCTGTGGGATGTGACACGGCCAGTGAGTCCTGTGGTTGTTCCCCCCTCCCCCTGCAGGTCCTGGGCTGTAGATGTGTCCCTGGACTGACACAGCGTTGTGTGGGACCCTGTGCAGTGGGTCCTGCTCTGTCAGCCACGGGGCAGTGGTGCCGACGGAGCCCTGTGGCCCGGAAGGCAAACTCTCGGACTGAACCGCTGGCCCTTCCGGCTGCCATCGGGTGGCTGGCTGATCTTCTGAAGGGCTGGTGCCGCGTTAGAGGTTTGCTTTGGCTTCTCGCAGCCTTGCCAGGTGGGAGTCCTGCCCTTTGTCTCCGTCCCTGCCTCCGGCCCTGCACACGTGTGCCCCTCATCCCATCGCGAGAGTGGCTGATGGCAGAGTCTGTCTGCGTTCTGAGCAGATCCACCTGTTAACCAGGCGTGGCCTTTGTCCTTTTCCATCCTCTGCGGGTGCTACAGTGCTGGCTCACGGGGGTCTGGTCCATGTGCTCCTGCAGCCGGAGCCCCTGGGCCTCTGCAGGCTCAGTCTCAAGGTAGCACGTCCGCCTTGTGGTTGTGCTTGACCCTATGCCCTGGAGTGAGTGGCCGGCAGGACTCGACTCCTGATGGGCAGTTCTGGGCGCATGGTAGGGGGTGTCCCATGCCCAGTGCACACCAGGGCCTGCTGTGTGATTGTCTGCGGCTTCAGAGTCCCAGGATCCAGACTTGCTGTGGGCTCCACATGGCATGTAGTACCACGAGGTCTGCTGAATTGTGTGGCCCGGAGGGCAGGGCTGCTCACACTGCAGCCGGCCCCTGCCCAGGCGCACTTTGCTTCTCTGGGCCCCAGTCGAAGCCTTCCGGGCCGCTTGGGCCAGAGCAGTATTCCCAGGTACACCGTGCTGCCTCCGAATCCCAGAGGCATCGCGGCTGCTGTTTCCTCCTTGTCAGTGAGCGGCGTAGAATGGAATAATGACCTGAGGTGTCCTGGGAATGTGGCTGGTGGTCCCTCTGGGACTGGGGAGTCATCGCCACGGCTCTGACGGTGGCGTTGCTGGTCTCAGAGACGGGGCAGCCACTGTTGGGAGGAAACACTGACAAGAAGGATTCCAGGAGAAAAGGCAGTTGTGTGCGTGTGAAGGGCACAGAAGGGGCTTGCTGGCGCTGGGGGCTCAGTCTCCTGACTTCCCAGGGAGGAGGCTTCTGTGGAGGGCAAGCGGGTTTCTTCAGGAAAGACCAGTAGGCTTGGGGGCTGGGGACGGTAGGAGCCTGCGTTTATGCTTCTCTGGAGCTTCCGCCTCTGGTCAGATAATCTGCTTTCCTAATGTTGGATAGCAGAGGGCTTTAGTTTAAAATACCTTTTTATGCCACTAGGGTGTAATTTGGTTCCCTCTAGCATGGAATCCTGAGTCCCTGTGGAACAGCTGCCCGTAGCGCCCGCTCATCGTTCCTGGTTGCTTCTCACAAGACGGCTTGACCAGTGCACTTGCTGCCGCGTGGCCGTTTTGTCCCTGGGGAAACGGTGCTCTCTTTCCAATTTTCCATGACTCCCCTGGCCCATGGCCGCCCCTCCAGCCCTGCACTTCATTACAGTAATCGCAGCCAGCCTGGCCTCTCCCCTGGGAAGCCGCCTCCCGTCCTCGCGTTGCCGTCGGTGATTACTGCCCCCGCGCCTGTTGCTCAGGCAGCCCTGGGGCTCAGAAGAGGCAGCAGGGGGCTGCCCACTGCTGCTGCTGCTGCCGCCCCTCTGACCACGTGCCCCTGAGCCTCTGCAGGCTCCTCTGAGTCCTCGCCTGTCCTCCGCTGTCTGTGGCAGTTCTGGTGGTTCCGCTTGCTGATTAGGAAGGCCCTTCCCGGGAAAACGCGTGCACTGTGAGCCTGGGCTCGTGCCGGGTCTTGTGTCTCGGGAGTGTTCCCAGATCAGCACCCTGGTCCGGCCCTCAGAGTCCAGGGCCACACGCCCTCCCCTGGCTCTGCTGGGCCTGCTGGCTGCACCCTGCAGCTCCTTGGAGGGGTTTGCCTCTCCTCCAGGCATGGGTTTTGCTGGATGTCACCCTGGTGGTAGGCCCAGTGGCTGGGAGGGAAGATTAAAATTGTATATATATAAGGTGTACAGCATAATGTTTTGATATTCTTGTATACATACCACAGTCAAGCTAATTAATATCTCTTCACAGAGTTACCTCTGTGCATGTGCGTGCGCGTGCTGAGAACACTTACAATCTCTCAGCAAATTTCAAGTATATAATACAGTGTTATTAACTATAGTCCCCATGCTGTCCTTCAGGTCCCAAGAACTTACTGGTCTTACAGCTGAAACTTTGTGCCCCCTTACTGACATCTCCTGTCTCCCACCCTCCTGCCCTGGCAGCTGCCTGCTGTCTCTGCCTCTCTAAGTGCTGCTTTTTCGAGCCCACATATATAAGTGTGATCAAGCAGTGTTTTTCTTTCTGTGTCTGGCTTACTTGGCATAATGTCCTCCAGGTCCATCCGTGTTGCCAAAAATGACAGGTTTTGCTCCTTTTTTAAGGTTGAATAATACTCCGTTTTGCGTGTGTGTGCATCACAGGTCTTCATCCGTCCGTCCTCAGCCCGCAGGTTGCGCGTGGCTGCTGTGAACGGGGCTGCGGTGTGCATGGGAGCGGGGGTGCTCTTAGACTGATTGCTCTTCCTTTGGGCAGGTGCCTGGAAGAGGGCTTGCTGGATCGTCTGGTAGTTCTATTTTTAATTTTTTGAGGAACCTCCGTACTGTTTCCTATAATGACTCTACAAATTTGCTTTCCCACCAACAGTGTACAGGAGTTCCCTTTTTTCCCACATCCTCACCAACACTTACCTCTTGTCTTCTTGATAATAGGTATGGGGATACTGTGGTTTGTTTTGCATTTCCCTGATGATCAGTGATGTTGAGCAACTTTTCATATACCTATTGGCCATTTGTATGTCTTCTTTGGAACAATATCTATTTAATGCCATAGACTACCTTTAAGTCAGGTTATTTGTATTTTTGCTATCGAGTTGTTTGAGTTGCTTATCTAGTTTAGATATTAACCCTTTGTCAGCTATATGGTTTGCAGATTGTCCTCTCAATCTGCTGCCTTTTCATTTTGTTGATTGTTTGCTTTGTGTAACATTTTTAGTTTGAGGTAGTCCTGTTTGTATTGTTTGCTTTTGTTCCCTGTGTTTTTGGTGTGATATCCAAACAAATCACTGCTGAGGTCAGTAGGAACTGCTCCCTGTGTTTTCCTCTGAGAGTTTTATGGTTTCAGGTCCTAGGTTAAAGTCTTTACTTCATCCTTCTTGAGTTGATTTTTGTGTACGGTGTGAAATAAGTGTCCAGTTTCATTCTTCTGCATGTGGATATCCAGTTTTCCCAGTATTTATTAAAGAGACTGTCCTTTCCCCATTGTGTGTTCTTGGCACTTTTTTGCAAATCAGTTGACTGTAAATGTGTGGATTTGTTTCTGGGCTCTCTGTTCTGTTGTACATTGGTCTGTGTCTGTTTTTATGCCAGTGTCATACTGTTCTGATCACTGTAACTTTGTAGTATAATTTGAAATTAGGAAGTGTTGATGCCTTCAGCTTTGTTCTTCTTTCTCAAGATTGCTTTGGCTATGTGAGGTCTTTTGTGGTTCCATATGGATTTTAGTATTTTCTATTTCTGTGTAAAGTGCCATTGGAATTTTGATAGGGAGTGCACTGAATCCATATATCACATTTAGTAGTGTGGACATTTTAACAATATTAATTCTTTCAACCCATGAACATGGGATATCTTTACATTTATTGTGTTTTCTTCAATTTTTTTCATCATTGTTTTATATTTTCACCTCCTTGGTTAAATTTATTCCTAAGCATTTTGTTCTTTTCGATGCTATCATAAATGGGATTGTTTTCTTGATTTCTTTTGCATGTATTTCCTTGTTAGTATATAGAAATGATACTGATTTTTGTATGCTGATTTTGTAGCCTGCAATTTTATTGAATGGTTATTGTATGGCTCTTTTGGGTTTTCTACATACAGGATTATGTCTTATGCAAACAGAGACATTTTTATTTCTTCTTTCCAGAGTGGATGCCTTTTAAAATTTTTCTTACCTAATTGCTGTGACTAGAACTTCCAGTACTATGTTGAATAAAAGACAGTAGTGAGCACGCTTATCTTGTTTCAGACCTTAGAGGAAAAGCTTTCAGTTTTTTCCCATTGATTAAAATGTTCGCTGAGGGCTTTTCATAAATGGTCATTATTTTGTTTGAAGTAAGTTCCTTCGATAACTATTTTGTGTAGATTTTTTTTCTTTTATCATGAATGGATGTTGTCTTTGTCAAATGCCTTTCCTACATGCTATTGTGGTCATGTGGTTTTTACCTTTTACTCTGTTATGTGGTGTTTCATACTGATTTGTATGTGTTGAACCAACCTTGCATCCCAGCGGTGAATCCCATGTGGTTGTGGTCATATTGTATAATCTTTTGGAGGTGCTGTTGAATTTGGTTTGCTGTATTTTATTGAGGATTTTTGCATCTATGTTCATCAGAGATAATGGCCTATAGTTTTCTTTTCTTGTGGTGTCTTTGTCTGGCTTTGGTCTCAGGGCGATTCTGGCCTCATAAAATGTGTTTGGAAGTGTCCCCTCTTCGTCTACTTTTTGGAAGAAGGATTGTCATCAGTTCTTTAAATGTTTGGTAGAATTCACCCATGGAGCCACCTGGTCCTGGGTGTTGCTGTGTGTTGAGGTCTCTGATCCCTGCTTCGGTCTCTTTATTTACTGTTGGTCTGCTCAGGCTCTCTGTTTCTTCCTCGGTCAGGCTTGGTAGGTTTCCTGTTTCTGGGAATTTGTCCACAACTTCATTATTCAGTCTGGCATCTAAGTGTTCACAATAGTCCCTTGTGACCCTTTTTATTTCTGAGATGTCTGTTATAATGTCTCCTCTTTGATTTCTGATTTTACTTATTTGAGTCTTTCTCTTTTTTGGTCTAGCTAAGGGGGTTGTGATTTTTATTTTTTCACAAAACTAACTCTTAGTTTTGTTGATTTGTTTTCTATTTTTCTATTCGCTATTTGCTCTATTTCTACTCTGATCTTTATTTATTGTTTCTTTCCTTCTGCTTTGAGCTTAGTTTGTTCTTCCTTTCCTAGCTCCTTGAGGTGTAGAGTTAGGTGGTTGTTTCGAGGTCTTGTTTTCTTTTAGTGTAGGTGTTCATTGCTACAGACATCCTTCTTAGTGCTACTTTAGCTGCATCACGTAAGTTTTGGTGTGTTGTGTTTTCATTTTCATTTGTCTTGAGATTTTTTTTTTTTTTTTTTTTTTTTGAGACAGAGTCTTACTTTGTTGCCCAGGCTAGAGTGAGTGCCGTGGCATCAGCCTAGCTCACAGCAACCTCAAACTCCTGGGCTCAAGCGATCCTCCTGCCTCAGCCCTCCCGAGTAGCTGGGACAGGCATGCACCACCATGCCCGGCTAATATTTTCTATATATTTTAGTTGTTTTGGCTAATTTCTTTCTATTTTTAATAGAGACGGAGGCTGGTCTCGAACTCCTGAGTTCAAACAATCTGCCCGCCTCGGCCTCCCAGAGTGCTAGGATTACAGGCGTGAGCCACCACGCCCGGCCTGTCTTGAGATATTTTAAAAATTTCCTTTTGATTTCTTTTTTGACACAGTAGTTTAAGAGTGTGTAGTTTAGTTTCCACATATTTGTGAATTTTCCTGTTTTCTTGCAGTTATTGATTTCTAGTTTCATTCCATTGTGTTTGGAAAAGATACTTCATATGATTTTGGTCTTCTTAAATTTTTAAAGAGTTGTTTTGTAGCCTAACGTAGGCTCTATCCTGAAGAATGGGCTACGTGTGCTTGAGAAAAACGTGTGTCCTGCTGCTGTTGGGTGGAAAGTCTGTATGTGTGTGTCTGGTGCATTTGGTCTATAGTGTTCAAGTCTGCTGTCTGTATAGACTTTCTGTCGGGATGTTCTACCCATTGTTGAAAGTGGAGTACTGAAGTCTCCTACTGTTATATTTCTCCTTTCAGATCTGTCAATATTGCTTTATATACTTAGGTCTGATGTTGGGTACATATACATTTATAATTGTCGTATCTTCCTGTTGAATTGACCCTTTTATCATTACATAAAGACCTTTTTTGTCTCTAGAGACAGTTTTTGACTTAAAGTCTATTTTGTCTAAGCACAGTCATTCCTACTGTCCTGTGGTTACCATTTGCCTACAATATCTTTTTTCATTCCTTCACTTTCAGCCTTTGTGTGTCCTTCAGTCTGAAGTGAGTTTCTTGTAGGCAGTGTACTGTTGGATCTGGGTTTTTTGATCCATTCAGCCAGTGTATTTTTTGATTGGTGAGTTTAATCCGTTTACATTTAAAGTATTATATTTATTGATAGGGAAGGATTTACTGTTACCATTTTGTTAACTGTTTTCTATTTTTTTTTTTTAACTGATGAAGTAAAACAGCATGTCTTGTAGTTCTTTTTGTTCCTCTTTCTCTCTTGCTGTCTTCATTTGTGTTTTTTTGTTGTTGGTTTTGTGTTGATGATCTTTGTTTCCTTTCTCTTTTTCTTTGTGTAACTTTTATAGGTATTTTTCTTTATGGTTACCTGGGGCTTACACTCTTGTAACTGTTTTAAGCTGACAATAACTTTTTTTTTTTTTTTTGAGACAGAGTCTCACTCTGTTGCCTGGGCTAGAGTGAGTGCCGTGGCGTCAGCCTCGCTCACAGCAACTTCAAACTCCTGGGCTTAAGCAATCCTACTGCCTCAGCCTCCCCAGTAGCTGGGACTACAGGCATGCGCCACTATGCCCGGCTAATTTTTCTATATATATTTTAGCTGTCCGGATCATTTCTTTCTATTTTTAGTAGAGACGGGGTCTCGCTCTTGCTCAGGCTGGTCTCGAACTCCAGAGCTCAAACAGTCCACCTGCCTCGGCCTCCCATAGTGCTAGGATTACAGGTGTGAGCCACCGCGCCCGGCCTAAGCTGACAATAACTTACCTTCACTTTTGTATAAGAACTCTCAGCTTTTCCCTTCCACATTGTGTATTATTTATGTCACCATAACTATTTATATTATGTAATCATTAACAATTTAGGGTTATTTTAAATATTTTTGTCTTTTAACTTTTAGAATTAAAAGCAATTTATTCACTGCTGTTATAGTAACACAGTATTTGGGTTTTGTTTATATATTTACCTTTATCAGTGAGTTTCATACTTTATCTGCTGTTGAGTGTTTCTCGTTTCAACTTGAAGAACTCCCTCTAGCATTTCCTATAAGGCAGGTCTAGTGGTGGTGAACTCCCTCACCTTTTGTCTGGCTAAGGCTTGATTTTTCCTTCATTTCTGAAGTATAGCTTTGCTGGCTGTAGTGTTCTTGATTGTTTTTCCCCCCTCTCAGCACTTTGACTGTATTATTCCATTCCCTTCTGGCCTGCCGGTTTCTGCTGATAGTCTATCGGGGGTTCCCATGTATGTGATGAGTCGCTTTTCTCTTGCTGGTTTCAAAATTCTTTGACTTTTGACAACTTGATTATACTGTATCGTGTGGGGGTGGAGGCACCTGTCATTTAGTGAGAAGCCTCATTGTCATCCCCAGGCATGGGGCCAGCGGGGGTGCCCCCTTCTGTAGGTTCAGAGTTCAGAGAATCTGCGAATTTGAGGTTTTCAAGGCCTAGAAGTCCATATTCCATGTGTCACAGTCTCATTCTCTCTCATCTAAGTCCTCGCTTTGGGATAGCAGCCTCCCTGGGAGCCATTCATTCTTGGTCTCCCCACTCCCTCCGCTGCAGGAGAGCACAGCTTGGTGCCCTTGGTGCTTTTTTTTTTTTTTTTTTTTGAGACAGAGTCTCACTCTGTTGCCCGGGCTAGAGTGAGAGCCGTGGCATCAGCCTAGCTCACAGCAACCTCAAACTCCTGGGCTCAAGCGATCCTTCTGCCTCAGCCTCCCAAGTAATTGGGACTACGGGCATGCACCACCATGCCCGGCTAATTTTTTCTATATATATATATTTTAGTTGGCCAGATAATTTCTTTCTATTTTTAGTAGGGACGGCGTCTCGCTCTTGCTCAGGCTGGTCTCGAACTCCTGACCTCGAGCGATCCACCCACCTCGGCCTCCCAGAGTGCTAGGATTACAGGCGTGAGCCACCGCGCCCGGCCTGCCCTTGGCTTTTGTTCCTGGCATTTGGTCGCCTGTTGCTGTCTCTCAGCCTTTGCTTATCTCTTTCCTAGAGCTTTAGCAAAGCTCAGTGCAGCTGTCCACCCCATTGTCCTTAAGCTTGTCTCCTCTGTGTTTACAACACATCAGGTAGAACATTCCTTACCAGTGGGGACCAGTGGGTCCTTGTTACTGGCTGGGCAGGGGTGACCTGGCCCCAAGGCCCCATCTCTTGCCTTCTTTAGCTGTTCCTGGCACCACCTGCCACAGGTCAGTTGCCTGGGAAGCAGCTTTGGAGACAGAGTCAGTGCTCAGGTCTGAGCCTGCGGGAGGTGGACCAGCAGGCGGGGGCCCTGGGGAAGTGGAGCCCAAGCCGCTAGGCACCTCCCTGACCCCACAGGTTCAGGGGCTGTAGTGACCTGACAGAGCAGCCACCTCCATGCTAGTCCCAGACAAGTACCCTTCTGACCCTGCCGAGGCAGTGGGCCTTCTTTGAGGGGCTGGGTGGTGTGGCAGCTCCTCCAGCACCAGGCTTGGTGGTGGGTGGTGGGTGGGTTTGGAGCGGCCCACTGGTGGGGAGCTTCAGGGTAGGCGCTGGGTGCTGGCGACCAAGACAGAACCCATCAGCTGGTTCACGTTTCCTGTCCTTCTGCTAGTCTGTGTTGTATCTTTTAATTTTGGTATTTATTTTGGCACAGTATTTATAGTACTTGTTACTACAGAATACATTTGTTAAACCTGAAACCAGTTTTTTTGGAGAAGTTTAGTTTCAGATAAAAGTTGAATTACTTCACTGGTTATGAAAGCTACAGGACTTTTTCTATGCTTCTTGCTAGTGTTGTTGTAAGTAACTGTAAATAACATTTTTGTAAAATTGCTATTTCTGTAGCTAAAACAGTGTTACATCAAAAAAGCAGCCGGCCTCCTGTACCTATCTCCAATGCGACCAAACGCAGTTTCCTAGGCAGCCCTGCTGCGGGGAGCCCAGCCGACCTGCAGCCCCCTGCGCAGCAGGCGGACGGCTGTCATAGACACTCCCTGCACCCAGAAGAGCCGGAGTACCTGTAAGTCTGTCTTTCCACTTTCAGAATCGGTTCACCACCACGTCCCTTTTTGTGTTAGTCTAAAATCTTAATTGATGTTATCTTTTTTTTTAATGGGTAATACAAAAAGTACAAAAGAGTAGCTTGTGAAAGGTTATCCTCCTGCCCTGGCCACTCAGTCCCCTCCCCAAAGGCCAGGAATGATCCTGGCCTCTTCTGTCCACTAGCTCGAAATTCTTTAAAGGCCTTGCATCCAATCCTAACGTTGTTTAGAAAAAAGGTATTTCTCTGTCCTCTTTCCCACCGTGTATCGCACTTTTTAAAAAGTCATCTAAAGATTAGAAAAGTTGAATTGGTAGTTTAAATTGGCTTTTTATAGTCTAGTAGCATATAAAGAGTGAAATGCTCTTGCGTTTCAGGTAATGTGAATTCTTTGCTCATGGTGATGGCCAATGAGGAATATCAATTTACTTCATTAACTTCAGGGAACATTTTGGTTCTGGTTAAAAAGCATATATTAATAGGGTTGTTCAAAGACTGGTGTAAAAATAGAGTTGCTTAAGAAGTGTTTTTTGAAAACGAGTCTTCATCATCAAGACGTAATTTGGATAACCGTATCTGGAGTGGATTGACTGCTCTCAGAATTTAGGGAGAGAATAAAGGAACCTTCACTTGGAGTAGGTGTGAGCTTCGGTTCATGCTTGTGCAGCAGGAGGGCCAGAGGCTCGTTCCAGGCTGGAGCCAGTTAACATACCCAACCTGCATGGGCAGAAGATATTTTTAAAATGGAAAAACATCTTTAAAATGTGGCAATTGAGTTGGGATTTACGATTAAAACGGTATTCATAAGTGATTTTGAATGAGTAGTTCATTGAGACAGCATGGTATAAAACAAGCTCAGGTGTTCAGGTTGTTTGCTAGGAGGTCAGACTGGCAGTGTGCTGAAGGATCAGCCGTGGGGCTTTTGGAGCGAGGGGGAAGGGGTGGTTGAGAAGCCCCAGATCTGAGTCTGGAGAAGTAGCACCGGCAGTGCTGTTTCCTGAGGGGCTGGGATTTTGAGAGGGGGCGCAGACCCAGGTGTAGGGTGTCGCTGAGGTGTAGGGGTTTAGACGTGTTCTGTATGTGGGGGCTTTGAGATGGGGTGTCCCCAGACCCGGGGCAGAGGTGGAGGGCTTTGGCTTCTGCAGGCCAGAGCTGTGTGCTCACGTGCAGGCCTGTGTGGTGCTCAGCATCCTCTCTGCAGCCTTTGCTTTCCCGTTGTTGAGTCCAGCGCGTGCAGTGCATGTGTGCACAGGAAGCTGCTTTTTAAACAAAATGAGTGTAATGCACCCATACTGCTTTGTGATCTGCTGTTTCTACCTGACAGGATGTGGTGGGAATTTTCCCATTCAACGGGTACCTTCTGCAGTTTGAGCAACTGTGCAGTCTTCCACAGATGGGGTGTCCTCATGGGGTCAGCTGTTGCCACCAATGTCTGGGTTGCAGGGTTCATGCTGCTTGTCTGCACGCGTACCCCAAGTGGTGACCACCTGCTTCCTCTGGGCTTTCTGTGCCCTTGACCCTCTCTCCTTGCAGCACCTTCCCCGCCCCCTGCCAAACTTTAGGCCTAGGTGAGGTAGCAACAGCCCAGGGTGGTAAGGCCTCCCCTGTGATTCCACCTTGGTGACTTATCCCTTTGCCAGATTCTCCCCAGAGTGAAAGGACCACAGCAGCCTCCCTGTGGTGTGAGTGTGTGGACTCCTGGGGGCTGGTTCCACAGGTGTCACTTTGCTGGAACTGCACTGGGCTGTGCACGTGTGGCACCTTTTCCACACACACCATTCTTCTCCGGGAGTGGGTATCTTCACACCTGCAGCTCGGTGTGTACCTCTGACCATTCTTAAATTATAATCCAAGGAGTAGAAAAGGTGTGAATGCTTTAGAGCTTTTTGTCAATGTTGCCATATTGTCCTCTAAAAATGCATGTTTTTGCACTCCCACCAATGCTGTGGGACATTCCTGCTTCTCTGTGAAGGGCTCATGTCCACGTCACTCTTCAGTATTTTCAAAACCGCAGTCAACACAGTGGGGTCATCACCATGGTCTCTTTTTCTCAGTTCTCTTTTTTAAATTGAACCAGTAACAGGCATTTTTGAAAATCATACTTTTTGAATGATCACTTCTTCTATTTTTATTTTTGCTTATCTCAAAAGATAACCTGAATTGCACACTTGAATTTTGCTGTTAAAATTTGAAGCTGGTTGTATTACAGATTACAGCCAGGAGTCAGGATGTCCTCTGCAGTTTTTGGATATTCATCCCAAGTTTGAAGTTCTTGGTACTCCTTTGGTTTGTTTTTATAGTAATTTTCCCCAAAGAATCTGTGAGTTTCTCACAGCATGGTGTGAATTTGTGGTGGTCTCTGTAGTTTCTTTTGCATTTGCTTTTGGACTTGCAGTTTGATAAACTGGCGATTTTCTCTCGAATTCTTTTCTATGTAGTGGGAAAGGCACTGCCGCCTTCAGCCCGCCCCACCCCTTGTTGCCTCTGAGACAGAGACAGCAGAAGACGGTGCAGGGCGAGGACACCCCTGGTAAGAAAGCTGTTTCCTCTTCATCGTCCCTTTTCCTCAATTTCTTCTTCTTACTGGTCAGTAAAATAATACTTCTCAAAATTAATCTTATCTTGCTGTTGTAATTTATTTAAGAAGACTATAGCAGAATAAATTTTAATTTGTATTGATGTCCCTTAGAATTTATAAGCCTATAGTGAAAATATCATTAAAAGGCAACAAATTATATGTAATATATACAAAATTGCTATTTACATAAGCCAAGAATTTTATATATTGAAGTTCATTTATAGTTCTGGTTAGTTTATTATCATGTTTTGTACTGATCACTGTCGAATCACACATTACTTACTGAAACAATTGAAAGGTGTGTTGCTTTGATTATCTGCTTTCCTTAGAGTACTTTTGGTATATTGAATCATAATTCATTTCCTAGAGAAATGGTTGCTATACTGAAAGAATTTCAGATGGCATAAAATTGGTCACCCAACACTGAATCCACTTACTGTTTCTTCCAACTGCAGATCAGCGGCATCGATCTAGTTCTCTAACCCGAGTCGATGGTCAGCCTCGAGGTGCAGCAGTAGCGTGGCCAGAAAAAAAAAACAGGTGACTCTCCACGTTTCAAAGACGTTTCTGTTTGGATGTTCATTAGACTAAACAGCAGTTCTCAAGATGAAGTCCAGGGATCCCTAAGGACCACCGAGACCCGTGTAGGGCGTTCACAAGGTCAAAATTATTTTCCTAACAATGCTAGGATGTTAACTGCCTTTCCTCCCCCATTCTTGTGCCCTCATGAGTGTACCATGGGATTTTTCAGAGGCTACGTGACGTGGTGTCGGAGCAGATAGAATCAGATAGGAGGATCCAGCCAGATACCAGAGAGTTGTAAAAGTGTAAAATAGTGCCACTCTTTACGCTGTGTAGACTTTTTTGTTTTAGAAAATATAGTCATTTTTCATGTAATGGGCTTATTACTGTAATTTTTTATCAATGTTTAAAAATGCCCGAGCTTTAATTTCTAGTGTGACAAATAGAGGTTAATACTGACGAATATAACAAGACAAGAGCCCTTTGGTGGGGTCCTCAGTAATTTTTAAGGGTGTCAAGGGGTTTTGGGACTATAGTGTTTGAGAATCACTCAACTGAAATTATCTCTGGTTTTCTTTTTCCCTGGGGAGGAGGCGGCTTTCAATCTTCTGCGTGTGAGATTTGCATTCTCTTTGCGTAGCCAGTGTTCTCACGTGGTCGGTGGTGAGTTGGGCCTCGTGTGTGTGCTGCATCCAATGGGTTTCTTTCCTGCGTTCTAGGCCCGTGTCCCAGCCAACACCCTTTGCTCTCCATCATGCTGCGAGTTGCGATGTGGATCCTGGCTCTGGCGACAGCATCAGCTTGGCCCGCTCCATCAGCAAAGACAGTCTGGCATCCAATGTAGTTCATCTGACCCCACAGAACCAGCCACACCCCATAGCCAGCAGGGCCAATGGGAAGAGCCTCTTGAACAATGTCAATATTGAGGATGAGGAGGAAGAACTTGTGGCCATCATTAGAACAGATGTGGCTCCCCACCGTGGTGACCCTGAGGTCCCCAGGGCCTCACCTCGGGCCTCAGGCCTGGCATTGAGTGCCAGGTCACCCCAGGGGCAGGCAGACCCCTCGGAGAGTAAGCCCGACAGTTTTTTCTTGGAGCCCTTGATGCCCGCGGTGCTTAAGCCAACAAAAGAGAAGCAGATTATCACTAAGGAGGACGAACGTGGGGAAGGGAGACCAAGGAGCCTGACGTCCAGGAGGGCCAACGAGGGCCACCAGCCTCTGGTACGAAAGAAAGTGACCAGCAGTCGTGACGTGAATAGGACTTTTACCCCAATCCCCTGTTCAGAATTTCCCACAACCATTGACCCTACAGAGGCAGGACTACAGTCAGCAGAAGCTGCAGGAGAAGCGCGTGCCGGGCCTCTGTCGATGGGTGGGTTCGATCCATTATCTCAGGGACAGGCTGCTGACGGCTTCTTCCTGCACGTCGGCAGGGCCGAGGAAGATGCAGAGGGAAGGTTATACATTAGCTGTGCAAAAAGCCCCAGCTCTCATGATTCAGAGCCGTGGGCTATTCTGAGGCAGGATTCTGACTCTGACGTCGTAGATATAGAAGAAGCTGAGCACGATTTTATTGGCGAGGACCATCCTGTGATCATCACCAAATACATTGGTGAGGAAGAGTCCGCCAAGCTGCAGGAGGATATGAAGGTGAAGGAGCACGAAGACAAGGATGATGCCAGTGGCCGCTCTAGCCCGTGTCTGAGCACAACCTCTCAGATCAGCAGTGTCTCCATGGCAAGCGGAAGCGTGAAAATGACCAGCTTCGCGGAGAGGAAGCTCCAGAGACTCAACAGCTGCGAGACCAAGTCCAGCACCAGCAGCTCACAGAAGACCACGCCGGACGCGTCAGAAAGCTGCCCGGCCCCTCTGACGACGTGGAGACAGAAGAGGGAGCAGAGCCCGGGCAGGCACAGCAAGGACCCCGCCAGCCTCCTGGCGTCCGAGCTGGTGCAGCTCCACATGCAGCTGGAGGAGAAGCGCAGGGCCATCGAGGCCCAGAAGAAGAAGATGGAGGCTCTGTCCGCACGGCAGCGCCTGAAGCTGGGCAAGGCCGCATTCCTGCACGTGGTGCGGAAGGGGAAGGCCGACGTCCTCTCCCAGCCACTTCAGCCAGAGCACTTCGCAAAAGAGTATTCCCAGCACAACGGGGAGGACTTTGATGATGGTGTTTCTAAAACTGAAGAGTTTCTCGTGAAGGAGCAGCAGAGAGAAGATCTCAGCGAGGCCCAGGATGTGGACAGAGAGAGCCTGGCCTTCGTTCAGCAGCATAAGCCGAAAGATCCCGCCATGCTGCACGACATGGAGAAAAGCAAGGTCATTTCTGCTGCTCTCCTGGAGGACAACGTTGGAGAGGTCGTGGACGTGAACGAGTGTGACCTTTCCATCGAGAAACTTAATGAAACCATCAGTACGCTGCAGCAGGCGATACTAAAGATTTCTCAGCAGCAAGAGCAGCTTCTTATGAAATCTCCTACAATACCAACTCCAAGTTCTAAAAATAACTCGCAGGACCAGAAAGCAAAGGCGTCACTCCACTTTGTGGAGCCGCTCTCCCCGACTGCAGTGACAGGCCACCGCAAGCCCCCTCGTCTTGGTCAGGGTCGGAATTCCCGCTCCGGAAGGCCGGCCGAGCTGAAGGTCCCGAAGGACAGGCAGCAGGGCTCCTCCCGGAGCAAGACCCCGACACCCAGCGTAGAGACGCTCCCGCATTTGAGACCCTTCCCCCCAAGTAACCGCCCTCGTACGCCCTCAGACCCCGGCTCAGAAGCTGCCGCAGAGCCTGGCGGTGACGCGCACGGGAAGTGTCTCTTTGACAGTTACAGGCTCCATGATGAAAGCAACCAGCGGACGCTGGTCCTGCCCTGCGGCAGAGACACAAACACCGCGTCGGAGCAGGCGGGCCTCAGAGGGGTTCCGGACGCTGGTGTGGAGGCAGGGCCGGGCGCCTCGGACGTCTCGGGAGAAGAGAGCGTCCCCGCGGAGGAGCCCCTGCGCAGCAAGGCCAGCCTCATCGAAGTCGACCTCTCGGGCCTGAAGGCCCCGGACGAGGACGGGGAGGCAGCGAGTGTCGACGTCTCAGCAGATCTCGTCAGCGAAGGCGACCTGAAGCCGGGGGTCGGCTTCTTCTTCAAGGTAAACAGACGGTAGCCTTTGTTTGCCGCAGTCCCCTCGGCCTGAGGGTGACAAGCGCTGGGGCGAGCACAGGGGCCCGGCAGGGAAGGGGTGTGGCTGCGTGTTCACAGAACTTCCCTGTGGACCCTGTTCATGTATCTCAAGATATTTTTCAGCCATCTAAAAGTGTAATAAAAACGTATGTCTAGAAGGGTCTGCAGAAACTGGTGGCAGGCCGGGCGTGGCCTCTGGGCTAGAGTTTGCCAACCCCTGCTGCAGAGACCCTGGACACACAAAGGAGCTTGAAAACACTTTTTTCTTTTTTTGCTTGTATCTGTGCCTTTCTTGTAATTTTTTTCTTTGAGATGAAGAGAAGCATAAATTGTGAGAACCTGTTTTCTGTTTTAATAGTACGTACAGCTAGGCGCCTCCCAGTGACATCAGGGCACTGACAGTGGTCCCATAAGATCGTAACATCGTATTTGCACTGTACCTTCTGTGTGTTCAGACGCACAAACACTCACTGTTGTGTTGCAGTTCCTGTGGTCTCCAGCCCCATCACACGAGGTGCGGGTGGGCAGCCCGGGACCAGCTGGCTACACGAGGTGTCCGGTGTGCAGCAGCTGTGCATGTAGTTTGTCAGGGCACCCCTGTGTTTGCACGGCAGCCAGCCGCCTCCCGTTGTCGGGGCACACGTGCCATGTGCTCTTCCTGCAGGCCGTTAGAACGTGGATGGCGTACTATAAGACCGTCAGGTTTATCTCCTCAAAAGATGGTTTATCTGCTATTTGTACTTTTAAAATGTAAACAAGTTAATAATCAACTTGAGTATTAGCTCATATTTTAGAAGCACATACGTAGTTTTTAAGGCAAACTGAACTCGGTGTGAGGCGTTTAGAAAGTTGGCTGACTTCAAATGCGTTTTAAATGCCACGGTTTCTTTTCCATTCGTATTTTAGGGTCTATAAAAATGCACTTATGCATCAGTTAGAAAAAGTAAAAAATGGACTGTCCACGTCAAGCTTTTCTAAGTGCCTGTTGAAGTCTGCTGCAGGGTTGAAATGAGACTGTGTTGGGCTTTGTAAAGGTGTTCCCTGGCACTTGGCCTGTGATGTCTGTTTTGTAGGATGAACAGAAAGCAGAAGACGAACTCGCCAAGAAGCGGGCAGCCTTCCTCCTCAAACAGCAGCGCAAGGCAGAAGAGGCTCGCGTGCGGAAGCAGCAGCTGGAAGCAGAAGTTGAGCTCAAGCGAGATGAGGCCCGGTAGGTAACCTGCCCCGCTCTGCGTCCAGGAGGGGCGGGGGCCGCCTGGAAGGCAGACTGAGCAGGGCGGTGGCAGGCCTGGAGGCCAGCCCAGCGTGGTCGGCAGGGAGTGTCCCCGGGTGGCATCACTGCACTCCGCACGTTAGCCGTCAGGCACTGTCCACAGTCACAGGCATCTGGGCGAGTCTCCCGTGCCAGGCTCTGGTTCAAGTGCTTCCCGGGATGATCTTTAACTCTCGCGACAGCCCATGAGCTGTGCGTGTCTGATCCCTGGTTTTATGGCCAGGGCTGCCCTGTGGCCACTGTGTTCTGCCCTGGGCAAGCCAGCCCACCCTCAGGCCCGGGGGGCCGGGGGAGAGAATCGGTGCCTGCACACACCAAGTGCTGTGGGAGGTGGTGTGTCTGGGAGGTTTGTTCTACAGGAGAATCCTTGTAACTCAGGATCATTTTGAACATACTGTCCTCCCAGGCGCAAAGCTGAGGAAGATCGGATACGGAAGGAGGAGGAGAAGGCGCGGCGAGAGCTCATAAAACAGGAGTACTTGCGAAGGAAGCAGCAGCAGATTTTAGAAGAACAGGGACTTGGCAAACCTAAATCAAAGGCGAAAAAGCCACGGCCAAAGTCAGTCCACCGGGAAGAGTCGTGCAGTGACTCGGGAACCAAGTGCTCCTCGACGCGTAAGCAGCTCAGTCGTGCGGCTTGTGACCCTTGTGCCTCGCGCACGGGAAGCTTTGTTCCCCCTGTAGAGCTCACGTTCGTTACCTCGTTTTGATTTTCTCAAGAACTGTGAGGTGCGAGGGGTGGAGAGGATTATCCCCATTTTACAGATGAGAAAGTTGAGCCAGGGCTGATGGTCTGAGATGGTGAGATGCACCCAGATGCAGAGCCGGCCCCCCCAGGCAGGGGCTGGGGGTCGAGGCCACAGGACTCAGGATGCCGTAGACGCCAGGGTCTGCTCCTGGCCGCTTTCTCCGGCACCGTGGGGCGGTGGGAGGCGCTGCATGCCCCGGGATAGAGGGGCTGGTAGGCACCTGGTGACAGCTCCTCATTGCGCTGGCCTCTATTTCTGTCTCTGGCAGCTGATAACCTGAGCCAGACTCATTCTGGGTCCAGCCTGTCCTTGGCCTCCGCAGCGACGACAGAACCAGAGAGCGTTCACTCGGGGGGCACGCCTTCCCAGCGGTAAGCAGGCCCGGGGCTGGGGACATTTGGGAGGGGAGAGTGGAACTTTGAGATTAAAAGCCGCATGAGAGATGCTTTTGTTTCTTAACTTTAATTTTTGTATGATTGCACGTTTACAGAATGGTTGCAGTGATTTCACAAGGAACTCCTAAGTGCCCTCCGCTCAGGCCCCGCTGGTTGGTTAAACTGGTGGCGTTTGCATTGTCATCTCTCCCGCCTTGTTCCCCTGGCTGCGCGTGCAGACGCGTCTGCTCTCGTTTGTAGCAAGTGGGCAACGTCTGGCCCTTGAAGGTCAAGCACTTTAGTGCGTGTTTCCTAGAACAGGGCATTCCTTGCATAATCACAGGTGTCAAACCAGCGCTTTGATCTGATCTGATCTGAAGTCCACGTCCAGTTGTCAGTTGCCCCACCGTGTCCCTGATAACTGTATTGCTCCAGGTCTGGGATCGGCTTGGGGCCTGCGTGGCGCCGGCACGCCACGTCTCTGCCGTCTCCTCTGATCCCAGGCAGTCTGTAGTCTGTCTCTGTCTCTCTCGGCCTTGTGTCTGTGGTGTGCACCGGCCAGTTGCTGTGTAGACGGTCTCCTTGTGACTGGACTAGATGAGGGTGACGGTCCTGGCGGGTGCAGCCCAGGGCGAGAGTGCATTTTTCTCAGGGCAGCATGTTGGGGTCCCACGCTGGTCATGGGTCAAGGAGTCGTTTTTGAGGGTGTGCCAGGGGCCCTCGTGGACCTCGATGGGCGGCTCCTCGAGGGCTCCAGGGGCCTCTGCTGAGCCCCTGCTAGCTCACGAGTGCTGTTGGCTTCCTTTGTTTGTGTGCGTCTGTGTGGCCGCTGCTCTGGCAACCGTGGCTGCGTTTTCCTGCCTCTCCCCGTGTCTCGTGGCTTCTCCTTGTCTCCTGGGCTTGTGGAGGGTCCCTCTTAGGGACTCCGGGTTCAGTTTGGAGTTTGGTTCTGGCAGTCAGTCACTCTGGCTGGATTCAGACCCCGGTGCTGCGGGCCACGTCTCTGGGCAGTTGTGTCCCTCCTCCTGGCGCTGGCGACTGCTGTGCTCAGTGGAGACTCCCCTGCAGGGTTCAGCTCAGGCCTCCAGGCTTGGAGTCACTGAGGCCTGGGTTTCAGACTCAGCCCCCATGGCCCTTCCTTCCCTGGGTCCCATCCCTTGCTTGGCAGCAGCACAGGCAGCCCAAGCTTCACCCTCTGGCTCCCCAAGCCAGCAGCACTGGGGCTCGGTGCCACGCCTGGACCCTGCTCCAACAGGGCGGTGCCCCGGGAAAGGCTGCACGAAGATAAACTTCCCTGGTGAGGGCCGACTCCCCTCGTCACTCTGTAGCGTCTGAAGCGTTTGTTTCTCATACGTTGCCCAGAGTGTCGATGCCGCCCGGGGTTGGTGCCGACACGAGCCCCCCACTGAGGGCTCCGCTCCTTGCTGGTCAGCTTCCCGCCCTGGTGGCTGGCTGGTCTGCTGCCAGGTGACAGAAGTAGCTGCAGCCCCCTGCTGGCTGCAGGTGAGAGGAAGGGTGGCCTGTGGCTACACCTTCCCGTCCTTTGTCCTTTCTATCTGCAGAGTCGAGTCGATGGAGGCCTTGCCCATACTAAGCCGCAATCCCAGCAGGAGCACGGACCGAGACTGGGAGACCGCCTCCGCAGCCTCCTCCCTGGCCTCGGTGGCAGAGTACACAGGTGATGGCCCATGCCCTCCTCGGAGGTCACTGTGCATATGTCCACACGCCTTCGTGGAGCACTCTTTAAAATGTCTGTTCTTTATTTTAGTCTAAAAGGTATTTTTCTAATAAAATGTTTTATTTAGTGACAGAGAGCTGTGTTTAGCTGTTTGGTGTTTGGAACAGGTACATTGTCCGAGTAGAAGCTCTCAGGCCTGCCTGGCCCCCTCCTGCTGTCTGCCGTGAGCCAGGGCGGTGGGAGGCACGGGGCTGTCACCCACCACCCACAGGGCCAGTACGCTGCATGCGTCCTGGGCACTTTGAACCTGAGACTTTTAAAATTAGTTCCTGGTTTTGTCTTTCTATAGTAAAGAAACTGAAGTTAGAAAGGGGGTAAATTATTACTTCAGTCTTTGTAAAAAATATTTTTCTTCCTTTTTTCTTCTCTTTTTCTTCCTTCCCTGCCCTCCCCTTCCCTTCCCCCCCTCCTCCCTTTTCTTTTCTTTCTTTTTTCTTCCTCCCTTCCCTTCTTTTTCTGCCTTGCCTTGCCTGCCTGCCTTCCTTCCTTCCTTCCTTTCCCTCCTTTCTTTCTTTCCTTTCTTTCCATTCTCACTCTGTCACCCAGACTGGAGTGCAGTGGCGTCATCACAGCTCACTGCAGCCTGCAACTCCTGGGCTCAAGTGATCCTCCCGCCTCAGCCTCCCAGAGTGCTGGGACTACAGGCACGCGCCACTGTAGCCGGCCTAGTTTTGTAAAATTTTTAACTCGGAATTCTTTCAAATAGATTTGAAGTGGCTCTTCCCATTTTCAAAAAATCACAAATATCCATAATTCAGCCTACCCATTGCTCGCTGCTAAGAAATTGTTGGTTTTCTTTTTTGTGTATGTTTGTACCTTAGAATGCTAATTTTGCAAATCTTGCCCTGGTTTCTTAGGTCCCAAGCTCTTTAAGGAACCCAGTAGCAAATCAAACAAGCCTATCATTCACAATGCGATATCCCATTGCTGTCTGGCTGGAAAAGTGAATGAACCGCACAAGAATTCAATATTGGAGGCAAGTATCAGATTTTGCCACTAAATTTTATGTAGAATAAAAGGTGTTTCTAAATCAGGGGTTCTTTTTAAGAGAAAACATCCACAATTATTTGTACATAATTTCTGCTACATCACTCTGCCATAAGAGTGACAGCTCTTCTCCTCAGTGATCCCAGGGCATTCGTGCTCATCTCCTGAGCTGTGGCTTTAGGAGTTGGGGCGGCCTCAAGCAGGGCAGAATTGTGACAGGGAAGTGGGACCTAGACCAGCCGAGCGGACGCTCCAGCGCACATTCCACTTGGGTAGAGCCAGGGGCAGGGCAGGGGTCTTTCAGGCCGGGTGAGAAGACTCATCTGTGTCACCCAGGTGGGTGACACTAAGTGGGGGTGTGAGGGGAGGTGGGGAAGGGGAAATTTGAGTTAAAATTTTTTTAAATGGAGAAAAATAGTAGAACTAGTTTGGCAGCTGGAACCAGGTGATCGGAGATACAGGAGGCTGGCGCAGCACTGTGCTCAGGTGGCAGGGCAGAGTGGACGGTGACGGTGGCAGGAGGGGCTCCAGGGTTGAGTGCGGATCACGGAGAAACGGGAAGCCTGTCCGGGTGAATGTTGCTTGTTTATTTTGTTGGCTCTTCCCTCCCTGAGCCCTAGCCGGGCGTGGCTGTGGCCGGAGCAGGGCGGGGCTGGCTCCCCCACCTCTGCCGCTGGCGGAGGTCCAGCTTCTGCCGCTGGGAGGGGGGAGGCTGCAGCAGGCGGCTGGAAGTAGATGGGCCAAGGTCAGGGCCTGATGTGCCCTGGCAGTTGGAAGCTTCTGGTCTGCAGGTGAAGGAGTAAGGAGGACCAGGGCATGCCTCCCCGTTCGCATGCTGTCCTGGGTGTTTGGGATACGTTGGTGAGGTGAGTCGTCACCTGGTGGAAGAATTGCAGGTGACTTCTGTGCAGGGCCACGCAGTAAGTGTCCTGTCGCCGTAGCGTGAAAACAGCCACAGACAGTGCACGGGCCAGTGGGTGGGGCTGATTCCCTGAAAACTCTACAGCACACGGCTGGCCACGTGTGGCCCACGGGCCACAGGCTGGAAATGTGGAGACTGCTGCCGAGCTCAGCGGATCGGTCACAGTAGGTCTCAATGACAAGGTGGCATTTGAGCAGGGACTTGCAGGGAGGGCAGGAGGGAGTGTGTAGGTGTTGGGGAAGGATGTTCCAGGCAGGCGGGAGCGAGCCTGTGTGCTGGGGAACACCTGGAGGCCAGTGGGGGGAGTGGGGTCAGAGGTCATGGGACAGATCACTCAGGGCCTCTGTGGGTCCAGAGAGGACTTCGGCTTTGCTCTGAGTGGAACAGGTGGATGCAAGGGGTGGGCAGAAGAGGCCCAGTGACCAACCTGCCCTCCAAACAGGGTCAGAACTGACCATAGGAAAGCGAGGGGGCTGTGGGGGCTAGTGAGGGACAGGCCTGGGAGAGCAGGCGTGGCCAGCTTCGGGGCACGGTCGAGCGTGGAGCCTTGCAGGGCCTCTTGATCATACAGGGGAGTGAGACGGAGGTGAGATGGAGTGGGGAGGCCTGGAAGGCCAGGTTCTGTGAGTGTGTGGACTTCAGGCACCTCTCAAGCATCCAGGTGCACAGGCCACGGAGGAGCTTGGAGACAGGAACCTGACACTTAGGGGCAGGTCCCTGCTGGCTCCTCCGACTGGCAGGAGTGGAATTCTAGGGACGGAGAAGCAGAGCCGACCCTGCGCCAGGATCCAGGCACGGGTGTGGCGGGTCTTAGATTGCTGACCTTGGGGTACAATGGCTTCTGAATGAATGAATGAATGAAAATGATGCAGTGATCTGTCTTGCATCAAAAATTCTACTTCTTAATAATTAAGGCCAACCCCTGGTCCTCAATGGGTTCTTTTTAGTTGAAAAAACTAAAATGGCATGTGGTATCAGTGACCCGCCTCTTCAAAACAGGTGTGTCCTTTTCTCACTAATGCAGATTGTCTAGACTGATAGTGTCCCCCTCCCCGTCCAGTTGCTTTCATTTGACTAGGGCAAAAGCAGCCTGGGATCCTGTTTTTCCTGACTAGATTTCCACGCAGAAGCATGGGTGGCCACGGTCCCCAGGGTCTCCCCACACGCAGGTGCCTGGGAGCACTCCTGCACCCGTGTGGGTGCTCACGCCGGTCATCACAGCGATGGTCGGCGCCCACATCCACTGCTCGGGGAGAAGACCCCAGTGGGGTCAGAGCCCCCAGTGTAGGCCCCTGTGCTCTGGGTCACGTGGGGCACACACTTCTAGCAGCAGCCCGGGGGCCGTGCTCCTGCTCAGGAAAGCCCTTCAGTGCTGGATGCCCAGAGCGTTCACTGGGGGCTGGTCACAAAGGCCCCTGGTGCCTGCAGGCACCAGAGTTCTAGACCCCTGGAAGGAAAGCAGCGTGGAGACCAGCGCTTAGGCGAGGGAGCTCCTCCTGCCTGCTGGTGACTGGGGCCTCCGCCAGCAGCCAGGCCTTTGTACGCAGCAGCCTCGGCCTGCTCTAAGGACTCGCTTGCACGGGGGGCAGGGGAGGGGGCTGCGCTCCCTGCTCCACTGCACGGGCAGCACTCACGTCAGTGGGATGCCGTCTGCTTCCCACCACCCACTGTCCCTGCAAGCTAAACCCCCCGACTGGCCTCCGGTGCTGCTCGTATGTGAACACAGCGTGTGTGTAGTTGAAGCCAGTATTGTGTGTATGGTTTTGGATTCCGATTTTTCTACTTAATCTTTTAAAAAATATTTATAATATTTAAAATAATACACCCCTTATATGCTGACAAAAACTATACATTTGTAAAAAATAACTAGTTTCTAAAGTAAGAATAAATAGAAGAGTGGCATGATTTTACATTTTTATAAATCTTTTCAATTCCTGGCTTTATAGAAGAAAGCTAGAATCTTAGCTGCTTCTACGTTCCATCCGTTACAACCTCACATGTCACGTGGCTTCTGGAAAGTGGATGCCCAGGAGAGGAGAGTGAGTGGCCGCGATGACAGTGACGTCCGAGCTTCACGGGGCAGGGGCCTTGGCTTTGTGGATGCCTGGGCCGCACTTTGAGAACTGCTGGGGTAGAAAGTGAAACCCGTGCACTGTGCTCAGATTTCCCAGCGTGAGGAGGGCCTATTTTTAAAAATGATTATGACATTTAAAAACATGTTTCAAACCTCAGAACATGCTACAACAAACACCGTGACAAGTGTTAGCAGTTTGCCATATTTGCTTTAGATTTTTGTTTCTTTGTTAACAGCTTTATTGAGATACAGTTCACATACCATAAAAGTCACCCCTTCAAAGTATACAATTCGGTGCTTTTTAGTATATTCATAGACAAGTACAACCACCACCACTGTATGATTCCAGAACATTTTCGTTCCCCCAAAACGAGCCCACACCTGTCAGCATTCACTCCCCATCCCTCCTGGTAGCTGCTGAGCTACTCTTACCTCTTCTGGGCGTTTCCTGTAAGTGGAGTCACAAGATGCGGGATCTGTGGTTCTGGCTTCCTCCACGTGGTGTTATATCTTAATACTGTCTTCGAGTTACAGTTAGTGTCAGAACGTCATTTCTCTTTATGGCTGGATAATGTCCCACTGTATGGATCGGCCACATTGTGTTTATTCAGTCATCTGTTGATGAACACTTGGGTTGTTTCTAGTTTGTAAATAGTTTTTTATTGCTACATAGATGTGATGTTCTTGTTTCTACTTTCTGTTTCTACTGTTAGGGATAATGCTGCTATAAACAGTTATATAAAAACTTCTGTGTGGATAGATGTTTTCATTTCTCTTAAATACACACATGAGAGAGGAGTTGGTGGGTCATGTGGTAACTATTGTTTTAAACAGTGTGAAGAGTCACCAAGCTGTTTTCACAGCAGCTGCACCAATAGCCACCAGCGGTGACTAGTTCCACCTGCTTGCCGCCACTTGTCACTGTCTGTCTGATGTCACCGCCATCGTAGCAGTGTGAGGGGGCATCTCACTGTGGTTTTGAGGGGCATTTCTCTGGTGGTTGACGGTGAGGAGCATCTTTTCATGTCACTGCTCCCTTAATCTTAAAAGCATGTTCCCTTATCTGGAGTGACATCTCAGTGGCATACGGTGTCCCATGAAGTGGATGCACCTAATCGTTTAAACTAGGGAGACAGTAGTTGACATACCAGAAAGCCCTTATGGGCGGGGTTGCCTGGCCAGTCACCTCTCCCAGTGTGGTGCCTGGCGAGCTTGGGGACCTGTGAGGACTGGAGTGACTCTGAAGTGTCTGTGTCCTTTACTCCTTCCACACAGGAGCTGGAGAAGTGTGACGCCAACCACTACATCATACTGTTTCGCGACGCTGGCTGCCAGTTCAGGGCGCTTTACTGCTACTACCCCGACACAGAAGAAATCTACAAACTCACTGGCACGGGGCCAAAGAGCATCACCAAGAAGATGATTGACAAGCTGTATAAATACAGCTCAGACCGAAAACAGTTTAACTTGATCCCTGCCAAAACCATGTCCGTCAGCGTGGATGCGCTCACGATCCACAACCACTTGTGGCAGCCCAAGCGGCCCGCGGTGCCAAAGAAGACCCAGACTCGTAAATGACACGGACGCGGCCAAGTGTCTGAAGGGCCTGCCCACGGGATTCTTATTTATTATTTCCATCCATTTGGGTACGAAGCGTGCGAAGTCACAACAGACCTTTTGCAAAGAGGCTTCTAGACAACAAAGAAAACCCCTGTCTTAGCTCCCAGCTCAGCAGGGCTGCCAGGCGGCGTGAGGATGGAGGAATAAACGCCGTGTTCCCAGTGGCTCCTGCTGCTGTGGTCGCCGCTCACCACGGAGGCCCCCGAGGAGAGGCCCCCCTGGGCGAGACCCCTGGGCCGCCGGCCTCCCTTACTTGAAGTTCTCCGTCAGGACGAGTTGGACGCAGTCCTCTTTGCTTTCCTGCCTCTCACCTCGCCCCTTTGCACATCACCCAGCACCCTCGTGCGGCCGCTGTAGCCCCCTGCGAGTGTGGGACAGACTCGCGCTGGGGTCGGGTGTTTGAATGTCTCTAGAGAAGGAATTTATAGTGGGAAATCTTTTTCATTTGAGAAGTTGTATGATATTTATTGATTGTGTCTACTGCCAACATTTATATCCAAGTCTAAGATTTCTGAAAAAATTCTTGTTCCCTGCTGCTCAGAAAAAGTTTACTGAAAATACCAGTTCACTGAAAGCCCTGAAGCCTGCAAAGTCTGTCTTCTGCTAGAATAACGCTTACCAGTGTGGCGGTGATTATCTCTGACACCCAATCATGAGGACGGTGAATGGTACTATTAGTGGCGTTTGCCTCGTTTAAAGTGGCAGGCTGAGCCAACCACGCCATTGCTGATTCAGTTTTGGATAGTGCTCTAATGATTTGTTCACTTTAATAAAGACAGATTTTGGTAAAGTA
>CM052443.1:127843848-127876587 GCA_028533085.1 Varecia variegata
TGTCTTCTGCTAGAATAACGCTTACCAGTGTGGCGGTGATTATCTCTGACACCCAATCATGAGGACGGTGAATGGTACTATTAGTGGCGTTTGCCTCGTTTAAAGTGGCAGGCTGAGCCAACCACGCCATTGCTGATTCAGTTTTGGATAGTGCTCTAATGATTTGTTCACTTTAATAAAGACAGATTTTGGTAAAGTAGAATATTTTTCACTCTGAGCATGTTTCTCCTAAAAGATGATGCACTTACGCTGACAGTTCTTTTAGTGGTTTTGTTATGTCACTACTTGTCATGTCTTGATCCTTGCTTCTGGAAGAGCGGCATGCTCTAAGAGGAGTGTGTGGCTCTCAGTTTAGATTGATAATTTTGTTTTGTTGCCTATTTAAAAGCAATTAAGTGGTTATTTGCAGTTATTTCAGAACTCCAAGTAAGTGGAATGGCTTTGGGTTCTTTCCATGTTGGTCCCCACAGGGGTGACACTTCTCCAGAGCAGACATTCCCAGGGAGCGAATGCGTGCTGGCCACAGCTGCTGAGACACCTCTGTGACTGACCAGCTGCTGGAAGATTCCGGAGCCACTTATGTTAGTTTTGCACATATTCTCTTGGGAGTGTTACCTGAACCTATCTTGAACTGCAGAAAAATTAAAGATCAATAGAAAGAAAAGGTTAGAGACAAGTGTACTGTTACCTAATTTTAGATAGACAAAAAAGGCACGTGAATTGTGTACAAAACACCACACGGGACTGTAGGTCTTACCTCCGTCTCCTCAGTCCGTGGACAAAGGGTGCAGTCGTGCGACCTTGTACATACCGTGCTGGACGCCACCGCTCCCTTCCTGCGAGTGGGCCGTTGGCGGCTGTCCGTTTCTCAAGTGCTGAGCATTGAGCAGTCCTGCGTGAGTTTTCTGTTACCATGTTTCCACACGTGTGCTTTATTTCCCATGTATGTTTGACATGCTATTACCATATTTATTTTAAGGAAGCACTAAAATGTAATAAAGTAATGAACTAATTGCTTTATATTAATCATGTGTGTGAGGTTGATCTGGTTCCTTTTGCTGATCGAGTGTCGCCGATCCTTCAGGGGAGTTTCATGTTTTTATTTACAGGCTCATAAGTAAGTGGAATTAAAGAAGAGTTAGAGGTACTTCTGGCATAGAGCTGGAAAATTGCATTCCTCCTGAACTTCTGAATAAATTCTGAATTTTCTTGCTGTAATTAGTCAAATATGTGGAACATGCTGAAAGTTGTTCTTGAGCATGCAGGACTTTTGCTGTTTGTTGTGTCACTAGGCACTAACGTGGCCGCGGACATGGCCGATGCCTCCGGTCCCTGGGCCAGCGTGTGCATGACGCGTGTGTTCTTCGTGCATTGGCACAGCCACTTTTCTGTTCATTATGAAAAGTTCCAAACACGGGGTTCATTTCAGCCTTTCCGGCTTCAATGGTGGTGTAATCATTGTTTTTCAGTTTATGACACTGAGATGTAGCTCTTTTGTTAAATTTTTTATATTCTCCAAAGCACCTGCAATAGTATTTGTATTGTGTTGCAGGTTTCTCATCGTGGAACGGCTGCCTGTCTTTCATTGCCTTTCAGAATTCCAACAGTGTTATTTAAGACAAGTTGCTCTACCCATGTAGAATATAACTTTTAAAGAAAGTGTCAACCAAATGATTCTATATGATGAAGATTATATGTAAATGCTTGACAGCGCTGGAAGCCCAAAGGGGTTGGTGTTTGAGATACATGAAACTTGAACAAGCCCATTACTTTACAAATCTGCGTGCTGATACGTTGTCTTTTTTTTGGAGGGGCGGGGGTTGGGGGGTGTCCCGCTCTGCTGCCCTGAGTAGAGTGTAGTGGCAGGATCATATTCACCGCAGCCTCCAACTCCTGGGCTCCAACAATCCTCCTGCCTCAGCCTACCGACTAGCTGGGACTATAGGTGTACCACCATGCCTGGGCAATTTTTTTTTTTTTTTAATTTTTTGTAAAGATGGGGTCTCAGTTGTTGTTCAGGCTGGTATTGAATTCCTGGGCCAACTGGATGCGGTGGCTCGTGCCTGTAATCCTAGCACTCCAGGAGGCCGAGGCAGGAGGATCTCTGGAGCTCAGGAGTTCAAGACCTTGTCTCTACTAAAAATAGTAAAAAAAAAAAAAAAAAAACCTGGGCTGAAGCGACACTCCCACCTCAGCCTCCCAAGGTGTGCTGGGATTACAGGCGTGAGCCACCGTGCCTGGTCCTGGGTTATACTTTTATTTCCTGAAACTATAGTTGCCATTTGGAGGAAAAAGTATTTATTGAAACATAATTTCCTGTTAAAAATTAACCAACTTGGGTAACCTTTTACAATTATGATTTATTTTGCTAAATGGGGTTTGACTTGAGAGAAGTGTGAATGGGCACCTTTAGAGCAGTTTTGTCTCGCGTTTTCATTTCGTTGTTTCTGTGAGTGAGTGTGGGAAAGGACAGCAGCTGTATTTCCGCATCACAGTTGTGGTCAAATCCATCAGCGCTGGCCGGAGAACAGACATGTCCAGGATGGTGTTTCTCAGACTTTCTTACCATTCCTTTTCTTAGAGGGATTCGAGATTTTTTCTGGGCCTAAGATGGAGGAATATTTTTAAGGGCACTTGAGGGGGTCCTGGCGTCCCCAGCAGAGCCACACTGGATATTATGACAGTCTCCAGTCGCCGTGACTTACCCCATTTGAAGGCGCAAGCTGTGGGGATCATTGGGGATTTCAGAGGACAGCACTTATTGCCGTGAGAAGCCCAGGGCCCCTGAGTTTACTGCACAGGTGACGGGCTCCTCTGCCTGCCTGTCGCCACTTCCCGGGAGGCGAGCTGGGGACGTCAGTGTCAGCCGAGAGATGGGTGCCCCAGCCTGAGTCTAGAGGAGGGCCGTCTCCGTCAGCAGCGCTCTCTGCACACACCTCCTGTTCCCTCTCCGTTAGCGAGAGCACATTAAATATCCTGAATTACTCCTCACGTAGCAAGCGGGGAGGTATTTTGCCAAAGCAGAGTAGCAAGGGAGCGGATAACCGGGCGGAGAAATGTCGATTAGCAGTCTGGCCGCCATGCAGTCAGGCCCATGCGTGTAATTTGTGAATGATTCGTTTCAGGGTATAACATCTCTTTGCAATGAAAACTTGGGTTGCCTCTGGTAAAAAAAAAAAAAATCAGCATTAAAACCACATTTGCCATAAAAACGAAGTCTGGGCTAGTATTACTTGAAGGTCGGCAACTAACCAGCTTGCCCTTGGAGCCACTCGCTGGGCCTTTTTTCCACCTGGTAAATGATATTCTCGAACGGGAAGTGCCGAGATGCTTCAGCTGGGAAGCTGTGACGTGGGGCGCAGGCCGCCTTCCGGGTGTGCACACAGCAGCCTTCGAGGGCGTCAGGGTCCTGCCCAGACGGGGGCTCCTGGGATGTGCCAGGGGCCACACGCGCACTGGCAGCACAGGTGATGGCATTCGCAGGGTCGGCATTGCCACCCCAGGACAAGGTCGACAGAAGCCACGCTGTCGCGCTCCTGTTGTAGAGAGCGATGCCAACACAGTCTTCTTCCTGCTGTCGCAGACAGCAAGTTCCTTTCACAGTTGCCATGGTTATTAGCGCGTGGGTTAAACTGATGCGTGGAGGATCCTGTGCCATTGGCGGCTGAGGGGTGGTCACCTCTTCCCCCAGGCGGCCCCTGTGACCGCATTGGTGGGCACGTTGGCGTGTGATGCTTTGGAACGTGAATTTAAGGTGGTGGGTTATTTTAAGCAGTGATTTTTAGTTGAACTGATAAAGCTGAAAATCTGCATTTTTTCAAGAAAAAGAATTTACTTTTTTCCTTTTATTCCAGGTGGTAAGTTTTGGTTTTCATTACAATATGGTCCTTGTTCTTTTAAAAACAGAAGCAGGACGTGCCCACAGGAAAGCACGCAACCCTCCGTATGCTGCCGTGGACTTGCCCAGGTTGCCTGTTCTCATTTTAAATGGGTGGCTCCCAGTATTTGTCACCAAAGTCCCCCTGGGGTGTTTCGCTCCTAAGCCGTGTCTGCTAATACTTTGTCCAACTCCAGGAGACGTGGCGCTGCCAGGCAAGTTGATTGGCTGCATCACACGGTGGGTGTGGGTGTTGGCACTGGGTGTTTATCTTCCTTGGGGACAGCAGCCGCCATTGTTTTCAGTTACGTGTGAAGTGTGTTTAAGGGCCGAGGACCACAAGCCAGCACAGAGCCTCAGCAGCCCGGTCGGGACACAGGGACAGTCTCCCCTAGCTGGTGCGGAGGAGGAGGGCATCTTCCTTCGCTGCTCTGGTTAGCTTGGACCGTCGCTGCTGGCACCGGGCCGGGGTCAGTAAAAGTTGATTGAACTTCCTTTGGGTTGAGGCCAGCACTGAGCCCTCTCTCCTCCTCCCCGATCAGAAACGTCTGTGAGGAAAGTTGTGCGTGCTAGAGTCCCGCACAGCCTGGCCTATGTTGGTCGGTGGTCCGGGGGGACGACCGCCCTGCCTCCCGCGGTGGGGATCTGGAGTGGCCATCTCCACGGCCCGCCAGGCAGCCGGCGAGAGCCAGACGGTGGCGCTGGCCATAGGTGAGGACCGGCACACGTGGCACCGTGTCCTGGGTGGAGGCTCTCTAGCTGGTGTCTTGCTGTGACGCGCCAGGGATGGTCACAGAGAAGGGGCAGTGTGTTCTCAGGGAGGAGGAGCAGCCAGAGTAGCCAGACACAATCCGTCTCTTGTCACGTGAGAACCGTGGGTGCCATCTGCTAGGGGAAAGGAAAAGAAAGAAAATCACAGCTTGTATGTAACTATTTGGGTTACCAATAGGGTTTTTAAACAGCTTTAAGCATTCAAGTAACTTGGATAGTGGAAAGGGTTCTTCCAAACAGTCTGACTCGCCGAGCTCCTGGGTGCCAGGCCTGCCTTCAGGGAGCAAGAAGGGCCCAGCAGGAAACGGGAGTGTCCTGAGCACCCAGAGCTCTCATGCAAAGGCCTCACGTGGTCCGAGGACTTCTGGTCAAGGTGCCAGCCCTGGGCGGGCACCGGGCAAGGCCTGCTGGCTCATTCAGGAGGTGGCGTCGGGGGCTGGCCCTGCGGCAGGCACGTGAGTAGTAGGGTGGTCCCAGTGCTGGTTACATGGGGCGGGGGCGGGCAAGTGAAGATCTGGGGGGCAGGTGATCTGGGGTGGACAGCCAAGTGCACAGAGTGTCACCCTGCAGTGGCACTTCCTATACAAGATGTGACATTTGCTGCAACTGTGTAGACGTGTTCACGGGTATGGAAGGGTGGAGCATGTGATGTTAGCATGTGAACTTTGACCTGATGCTCGAAGTCAGGTGATGGCAGGCGACTGATTGGCTGTTAGGCTGGGTCTCCCCACCTCGGCGTCTGACCCGCGGCCCTCCCTGCAGGGCACTTGAGAGACGCCTGCTGGTAGCCGCTCTGGTGCTGTCTGCACGGGCCTGAAGGGCGTCTGGAAAGCCAGTGCTAGAGGTCTTGTGGTTTCTTAGATGAATCTGCTTTCTTGGTCTGAGAATTTACAAGCAAATAAGGTTTCTCTCCTTTTCCTGAGAAGCTGCAGGCCTGACTTCGGTGCTTTCAAAGAAAAACTGGTGACGCGGCTCTGGTTTTGGACGCCCACAGAGACTCGGGGTACCAAGGAAAGGCCTGGTTCTGACATGGGGGTGTGGCAGGGAGGGTTTCCCACGAGAGCCTGGAAGGGCTGTGGCGGGGTCAGCGCCCTGTGCTGCCCTGCAGGGGACGCTGGGTGGCGCCCTCTTCTTCAGAGCTGTCTTCCTTGCCCTGGACTGGAACTAGGCCACTTGAATAAACAGCCCTTGCTTTAAAATAGCACAGTCATTGAAGGTGCTGAGTGCAGACGGTTGTGAACTGTACAGGTGAGAACGGAAAGCCACCTGCCTCGCTTGCCCTGCCCGGCACCAGGCTGTTGGTGTGAGCACACGTGCCCCTGCGCCAGTCCGTGCCACACACGCTCCGCCAGCGGCTCACAAGCACGCCCTGCCTCCTGGCGCTGAGGTCCAGTGCAGGGTCAGGGCTGAGCGCGTCAGAGGCAACGCTGCGTTTCTCTGAAGCTGAGATGTCCTTAGTTTTAAGATGCGCTGTCATCTTGTGCCACCAAGACAGAAAGCTGCTGATCAAAGTGTGCCTCGCTGGCGGTCTTCAGCTGTCCTGACGTCAGAGGTGTTAAATGTGCGCGGCAGCAGCTGGGCTGAGCGAACCACAGGGGAGGACAGGCCCAGGGCCGTCTCCAGCTCAGGCCGGGGTCCCGGGAGCTGCTGGCGCACAGTGGGCTTGCGTGGAATTGTCGGGGTGCAGGCCTGACCGTCGCCGGCTGTCGGTGTTGCCCTGTGTTTCCTGCATGCTAGGGAGGGGCCCGTCTTTCTAGACGTGTACGCACCCAGCATGCCCCTCCTCCGTGAGAGCTGTTTGTTTCCTGGCCCTTGTTTACTTAGGTTGCTTTATCTAGTCCGGTCGTTTTTTCTCCCCCATTCATAGTCCGGAGCACGGGATTCCTTTCACTGCGTGAGCGGCACAGGCGCCGTGTGTGGTTCCTTTCAGCCGTCGCCAGTCGTTTCAGACGCAGCGCGCCTCGCGGAGCTGCTGACGGGCGCGTCCCTGTCGCCGCTGACGTGGAGCGTGTCCCATCTCTTTGTTGGTCGTTTGGGTTTTCTTCCTACCAAGGGCCTGCCCAAGTTTCTTGTCTGTTTTTCTGCTGAATTGTCTTTTTCTAATTTACAAAAGATGAATTTTTGAAAGATAATTTACAGAAGGTATAAATATCATCCCCTCTGCAGCTTCTCACTCTCTGTGTTGTCTGGGATAAAGAGACGTTCGTAAGACTAAATGGCCAAATTATTAATGTTCTCATTGTTAGAGTTTAGGAGTCTGTCCCTACCATGAGGTCATGAAGATATTTTTGGAATTAACGTCTAAGCCTTTTTGGTTCTGGCCGTGCACCTGGAGTTGGCCTTTACACGTGCGTGTGTTGTGGAGTCCTCATCGTTTTGTTTTCTAAACGGATATCCAGTGATCCCAGAGCCATGTCTTGGAGACACCAGCCTGCCCCCACCGTTTGGCGGTGCCGTCTGCTGTGGTTTTGTTTCTCTCCTTCATTCCAGTCCGTGGTCTCTGTGCCTGCACCCCCCCCGCCCCGCCAGAGAGATGCAGTGTCCCTGGTGCTGCAGGTGGGAAGGGGCCCTGAGCCGGGGACGGCACCTTCTAGAGGGTGGAGAATGCCGGGGAGCGGCTTCTCTCCCGCAGTCTCCAGAAAGGTGGGGACCCTGCTGACAGCTGAGTGAACCCAGGGAGAGCTTATCGGACTCTGATCTGCAGAACTGTTGAAATGGCCGTGGTGGTTGAAGCTGGAGTCTGTGGCAGTGTGTCGCGGCGCAGTGGGAACTAACCAGGCCGCCTGTCCGTGCAGCGCCACGGCGTTTCGTGGGCCTCGTGCCGCAGCTTGGTCGTAAGACGGGGTGTCTGGTGCCAGCTGCCTCCATCGGGAGCGTCTTGGGGTTTGGGGGCCTTGCGTGTTGGGTTCTACCCAGCTTCCCCCCACCCCCAGAAGTTGAGATTTTGTTTGGGGTTGCACTGTAGCTATACATCCATTTAGAGAGATTTTATATCTTTTTAGTATTGGGTCTTGGATCCGTGAACAGGGTGTGACTCCAGTTATTTAACTCTTAAAGCTTGCACGACATTTTGTAACTTTCCCAGTAGAGGTCTGATACCTCTAACGTTAGATTTATTGCTAGGTGATTCATGTTTTACATTACTATAACTAGAATCTTCTCTTTAATTTCACATTCTGATTGCAGCTGGTATCTAGAAAAATACGGATGATTTTTGTCAAATGGAATCCATCAACCTTGCTAAACTCACTAATTGCAACAGTTCGTCTGTCCACTGACTTGGACTTTCTGTATTAGATCCTGTGAGTGACGGTTTTGTCCCTCCGTCGTTAGTCACTAAGCCTGTGTGTGTCTGTCTTGACAACACCGGCCACGTGGGCACCTGCTCTCGGGCCCTGCCCTGGGGTGACGGCGAATCACATTTAACATTAAATGGGACCTTCACCCTGTGTTTTGTATCCTTTATTAGATTAAGGCGATTCCCTCCTTTTCTTAGTTTGCCAAAAGCTATGTTGAATCTCAGCAAATTCATTTTCTGTATCTATCGAAATGATCATATGACTGTTTTCTTCATCCTGTTAATGCAGTGAATTCGTTGATTTTTCTGATGTCAGACTGATGTGTATTGCTGGAGTGGCATGTGATTCGCTGGTGTTTTCCTAGTGTGATGTCATGAGATGTGGGCCTTGGAATTTTTTTCTCATACAGTTCTTTTCAGGTTTGGGGTCAAAGTTATGATGGCAACACAAAGGAACTTGGAAAGTATACCTTCTTTTTCTTCCCCAGAAGAGCTTGTGTCCGTTTGGAATTGTTTGCTCCTGTGTTGATGGTAGAATTTTCTCGGCCTGCCATAAGAGAGCACCATTGACTGGGTGGCATAAACGACAAAGTAATTTTCTCATAGGTTCTCTGGCTGGAGGTCTGAGGTCAAGGTATTGATTGGCAGGCGGGTTCCTCCTGGGGTCACTCTTGGCTTGTAGACGCCTCCTTCTTGCTGTGTCCTCACAGGGTCGTCCCTCTGCACCTGTCTGCGTCCTCATTGCCTTTTCTTTTTCTTTTTTTTTTTTTTTTTTGATATAGTGTCTTGCTTTGTCTCCCAGGCTGGAGTGCAGTTGGGGTCATCGTAGCTCACAGCAACCTCAAACTCTTGGGCTCAAGTGAGCCTCCTGCCTCAGCCTCCCGAGTAGCTGGGACTACGGGTGCCACCACACCTGGCTTTCTATCAATATTTTTTTGTAGAGAGAGGGCCTCGCTCTTGCTCAGGCTGGTTCCAAACTCCTGGCCTCAAGCAATCCTCCTGCCTTGGCCTCCCGAGTAGCTGGAACTACAGGCACTACCACGATGCCTGACAAATTTTTTCTACTTTTAGTAGAGATGGGGTCTCGCTCTTGCTCAGGCTGGTCTCAAACTCCTGGGCTCAAGTGATCCTCCCACCTTGGCCTCCCAGAGTGCTGGCATCACAGGTGTGAGCCACCGCGCCCAGCCCTCACCTCCTTTTCTTATAAGGACCCCAGTCAGATTAGACTATGGCTCACCCCAGTGGCCCCATTTTAACTTAACAACCTCCTTAAAGACCCTGTCTCCAAAGACAGTCATATTGGTAGAGGGGTCAGGATGATAGCATACAAATGTGGGCGCAGATCGGCCCATAGCAGACGTCTTCCACCACTGGGAGAGCTGTTGTTTCCAAGGCAGACTGACCTTACGTGATTTCTTTCCATTTTTGTATTGTAAAATACTGGAAACTGTCCGAGGAATAGAGCAGCGTGTGTTAGATGTGAAACAAAGTACCAGCATGGATACCCCCGACTCTGCCACTCATCTTAAAGAAATTAAATTGTGTAACAAGATTTCTAGAGCTGGAAGGAACCGCAAAGAACTGGTAATGCATCAGGGACTTTGGGCCGTCACTCCCGCAGCTTGATAAGTTTGCGTTTCTCCTGGTGCTCTCTGAGGTGACGCGGGCTCGGTGTTGGTGGAGAAGCACCGTGGGAAAGTGTTACAGGACAGACGAGTGGGCAGCCCTGTCCCTAGGAGTTTGCGCCCTGGTGGAGAAGGCGAGGCCAGTGGACCGAGTCCAGAAGGAAAATTGGACCCGGTTGTTGGGAGCTGATTGAGACGTCTCCGTGGGAGCTGGGAGCGTTGGTGCTGAGAGCGTTGGTGCTGAGGGGTTCCGGCCGCGAGCGACAGTGAGGCCCCTGGGCCGTGGTGGGTGCTGGGTGTGGACTGTCGGTTCCTGCAGGAGTGCAGAGCTCTGGTCCCCAGCCGGGACTCTGCAGCCAGACACCCGGGCCGGTGATGGGTCTGTGTGTGGAAGGGGTTGCACAGCAGCCTCACCGGGCACTGGCTACCGACCTTTCTGAGTCTGGGGAGACAACGCCCCACACGCGCCGTTACGTCAGGCGGAACTGTCGCTTACGCACAGGCGGCACGGGCTCGTCACACGCTGGTTCCCCGGGCTCGGGAGGGCTGCCCGGGGAGAATGCCCCACCTGCACCAGCCGCCCGGGTCCCGTTCCCCCTGGGCTAAGGCGCTGCAGGACATCCTGTGTCTGGGGGGACTGGGGCAGCGCTGTCCCAACAGTCCCTCCTTATCTCAGGGTGTTGCCTTCCAGCACATTCCACAGGTATTCTTGGGAACCACAGGCGAGAAATGGGAGAGAACTGAGTGAGTTGGTCCACCGCCACGCAGAGCTGACCTGCAGCAAAGGTAGCCCAGTACCTGCTGCGCACAGTTCTCGGGGCTCGAATGGTCAGTGTCGGGGGGCATGTTGCAGACCCTGGCTGGGATGCCTGTGAGTGTTTCATGGAAAAGGTCGTGGTGGGAGCAAGAGGAGCTGGGAAGACCGGGCGTGATCTGAAGGGGGAGCCGTCGCTTAGGAGCCCTCTTCCGTGCAGGGCCTCGTCCTGCCCGCGCAGAAGCTCACCTTTCATGCACAGGTCTGCGTGCCGGCCCCGGCTGCCCCCCTCGGCCTGTGGGCCCCACGGACGCCACCGTATCCTCCCGGCAACTCGGGCGGCTGAGCTCCCCTCCACTGGGGCCACCTGAGTGACACAGGGTCTGTGACCTCAGGGTCCGAGCAAGGCCCTGCTGGCTGGTCACCTTGCAGCCCGGGGCTGGACGCACCAGCAGCTGCAGGTGGCTTGGTCGGTTGGCGGACGGGCAGGTGTGTACCTGAGACTGGCGCTGAGCTGGGGCGGAGGGATGTTCCGAGTGCCGCGTCCCGCTAGTCTGCCCTGGCACTGTTCAAAGTTCCGTGGTCCAGGTGGAGGTGGGCGTGAACAGCCCTGACTGCCTGTTGAACAGCTGCGAGCTCTTCTGGGGTGGCCCCGGGGCCCAACCGCTCTCCGGCCCCTACAGCTGCCCCAGCAGCCTCCTGAGATCAAGTCAGTTTTGCTGCCCTCGCCACCCAGGGCGCGTGGGCAGGGGAGTGGGGCCAGACTGTTTCCTGTGGCTTGGGAAGTTTCCCATCTGAACTTGTTCTTCTTCACAGGCCGCGTGTCCCGGGCTGGCCCAGGGCAGCTGCCAGGCCTGAATGCCCCAGCTCAGCAGGAGGTGGAGGGACGGTGGGGCCCCAAGTGGGGCCGGAGACAGCCATAGTATGGGGCTGGCTTGTGCTTTGAGGACAGTGGGCTGTGGGCAGCCTGTGGTCATCGGGTCACCCTGGCCACCACGCCCGCCGTGTCCCGTGCCCACCCTGGTTTCTGGTCGGTCTGTGCTCTGGGAGGAAACTCGACTGCCAGGTTGTCGGCACCCACGGGAAGGGAGGCGGCCAGAGCTGTGATCGGGGTGGTTTAGGAGTGTGGCCCTGTGCGGGGTGGCGGGCACGGGGACGTTCAGGAGGACACAAAGGGACTTGCCTGGTGGTGTTTCAGGGCATGAGGCCGGGGTGGGGAAGGTTTCGTGTGTATGCCCCCTTCCTTTTTTTTTTTTTTGACCTATTAATTTTTTATCACACAATGTACCATTTTCACTTTTAAGCAGCCAGGATGGGAAGCAGGAAAACAACCCTTCGGCCCAGAGTGGCCGCGCAGGCTGCTCGGGGGCTCCGGCCCGGGGTGCCCAGGCTGGGACGGGGAGCACTGGCCTGTGTGATTTCGGCTCCCAGCACCCTGCCTGACTCGCTGGGGGTCACGGGAGCAGTGGGGGGCGGGGTGGGGGGCCAGCTTTCCCGTGACAAGAGGAGCTGCAGGACGCCCTCCCTGCCTGGGGTGCCGGGGCCGGAGCCAGGCTTCAGGGGCTGGTGGGGACTTGAGGCCCAGGCCAGGGGCCCTTCCCTCAGCTGCTTAGCTCTTGGGGGCGCCTGGACTAGGGGGGCTGCCAGAGAAGGGCGGAGACGGCCAGAGGCGTCGGCCGCAGACCTGGGAGTGTGGGGCCGGCAGGGCCAGTCCGCTGCTTCCTGTCTGTCCGCGGACAAAGGGGCAGCTCTGGGGGCCGGAGCAGGGCCCGGGGAGGAGAGGGGACCGGAGCCCTGGAGGGGGGGACTTGGCCGCTCAGGCCGGCAGAGGTGGGTCCTTAGAGCGGGGCTCCCCCCAGGATGGGAGGCGAGGGGCTGCTCCACACTGCCCTGGAGCTTCCTGTGCAGCCCCTCCCCCACATATCGAAGCCGTCCCTCTACCCGGTGCTCCGTGGGCTTGCCTGGCAGACTGTGCAGAGGGCCCGGAAAGCCCAAGACGGGGGCCCCGGGGTGCGGACAGATCCGAGGAGGCCCCTCCCCAGGTGGCCCTCGGAGAGCCCGATGCCAGTGGACCACGCGATTCTCTCCACGTCCTATGCCCCGTCCCTGTGCGCCGCCTGCCTCCCCTGCAGGGCTGTGCTGGCTACAGGCTCTCTCTGCAGGTGGGGCAGGTGCCTTCCCCACCCCACCGGGGGCTGCTTCCTCCAGACCTGTCCTGCCAGCTGCCAGCTCGGCTCCCTGGGGCTGGCGGTGTGTGAGGCTCTGGCCTTCCTGGGGCAAGGTGCCCAGGGCCCAGGGGCAGTGCCCACGCAGGGGCGGCTGCCTGCCAGGGTCCAGGTCAGACTGGGTGGGGTTGGTCTGTTCCCGGGGGGCCTTCTGGGGAGGCCAAGTGCACGGTCCCGACGCCCATCAGCGTTTGTTACGAGCACCTTAGGCCTCGTGTGGTGGCAAAGCCGCAGCAGAGATTTGAGGGTCAGCTCTGGTTACAGAGAGCAGAGAGGGGCAGAGTGCAGGACGGGGACACTCGAGCTGTGGCGATGTGGGGGCCGGGGTGACCGGGCATGGTTGGCGAGGAGGGGAGCATGGGGCAGGGCAGGTGCTCTCACTGCCTGCGTGAGGGATGGGAGTCCAGGCACCCGGCTTCTGCCTGGAGCCCCCAGGGCGTGGGCGAGGACAGCGGGAGGGTCTGGGGTCTGGGGGGTGGCAGAGATGGATCAGCCTGGGCACATGGAGGCTGAGGTGCCGTGAGACAGCCCTTTGGAGGGTGAGGTGGGCAGATGGGTGCCCAGATCTGGGTGGGGTGGATTAATGGGGGTGTGGGTAGGTGGGGGGCAGCACCCGGGAAACTGGCATTTGGGGTTGCCTGGAGGAAAACCAGGAAGGCCAGGACAGACTCTGGAGGACGGCTGGGGAGGACCAGCAGTGTCATTTGGGGTCCACCTGACTCAGGTGCATGTGGGCGGGGTCCAGGGAGCTGGCTGAGGGGGTGCAGCTGTGCAGTGCCATCGTGGGCAGGTGGGGGGAGTCTAGAGGAGGGGACATAGTGGGGTTTGGGGGGCACTTTGTGGTGGCCACCTGGCCTCACGGAGGTATGTGTGCCGAAGGCCAGCACGGTTTTCCCCGGCCCTCAGGGAGCAGAAGGCGGCTCCGTCCAGGTGTGCACCGGGAAAGAGCTGCCGCAGGGTGGGGAGTTTAGGGGCTGCAAGAGAAGAGTTGCAGTGGCTACCTGGGACAGGAGCCCCAAGGAGGGGAGATGGCAGGGGAGGGGTGTGAGTGGGACCAAGGTGGAGCAGAGGGAGGTCAGGGGTCAGGGAGCTGCCTAAGGGAACATTCAGAGGTGTCAGGTCACCCAGGGCCACAGCAGGACGAGGGGTGGAGGTGGACGGAGCACGCATAGGGAGAGACAGAGACAGACTGAGTGCAGGTGTGGAGGTGGCCCCGGAGAGCGGGGGCCCCAGGAAGGGCTGGGTGGCAGCTCCCATCCCAGGACAGCGCAGAATCCAGGCGGCAGGGGCTGCGGCTTGGTGGTGCCCTGCACAGGTGCCCTGCTGTCAGCCCCTGGGGGCTCCTGGCTGCTTGTTCCTGTCCTCTGGCGGGGCTGGGATTCCGGGTGGTGAACAGAGCACGTGTGTCAGGGGCCCCGTGCGATTCTGCCCCAGTGCCCTGTGGCCCCTCTGCAGCCCAATTAGGGAGTGCCGGGGCAAGTGGGAGCAGCGAGGTGCTGGGGCAGGTGGCAGGGCTGGGACAGCCACTCTCAGAGCTGCCCTCCATCCTCAGCCCTGCCGGCTTCCTCTGGCTACGCAGCCGGCACGGCAGCAACGCCTCTGCAATCCCGAGAGGGGCCTCTGAGACCACCCAGCCCTCGCCTGCTCCCCCTCCTCCACCCGTGCAAGGCGGGGACCTTTGGAGCCTGGGCCTCGGACACTGCGGACCCAGCAGCTGCAGGTGGAGGCAGTGGCTTTCTGGGGCCTGGGAGCACTGCAGGGGCCGATCCTGTGGCCAACACCCTGGACATCCGGCAGGAGGCGTAGCTACAGGGGGGTAGGGGACTGTGCCTCAGTTTCCCCACTGAGTGAGCTAGCGACGTGCACTCTCCGGTACCTAGCTCCTTCAAGTGGGTGCCTGCCTGGAGGAGCTCTCGCTGGCCTCCCACTGCCTGCACTACCTGGCCGTAGATGCCCCCTGCAGCCTGTACACCTGGCCAGCTGGAGCTCTTCTGCAACAAGCTGCTGTTTGTTGAGCACGATGCCTTCCTGTCCCCGGGGGCCTTTTGGGACCGGCAGCCGCGGGGAACTGGCTGGCTGAACTGCTTGCGGTAAAATCATGTCATCTGGGAATTGCTTTAAAGTCCTCCAGCCTGGAGTCCCATCCAAGCTTGAGGTGAGCAGGGGAGGTGGGTGGAGTCCGATGCTGACCACTGCTGCGGCTGGGACTGGTGTGCTGCTTACGTGACTCTTGATTAATTTTGAGACGTTTTAAAATCTGTCAGTCTGTCTTTTAATTGGTATATTTAGACCATTTATATTTAATGTTATCATTGGTTTAGTTGGATTAATATCTATCATGTTTGTAACTGTTTTCCATTCATTGCCTATGTTCCTAGTTTCTTTCTTCTTTTTTTCTGACTTCTCTTTATTTAGCATTTTATATGATTCCGTATCTTTTCTTTTCCTAGCATATCAATTATACTTTAAATATAGTTTTTAGTGGTTGCGCTAGAGCTTACAGTATTATTTCCAACTAACCCAAATCCATTTGTGAATGACACTGTGCCACGTCACAGGCTGTGTGGACCTTGTACCTGAGCATGCCCGTCCCTCCCACCCGCCCTGCACAACACTGTCACTTCACCCGTCCACGGCTACACTCACCCCGTACATGGCTGGTATTATTTTGAGCAAAGTTTTCTATTAGATCAATTAGGTATGAGGAAAACAGAAGCTTTCTTACTAATTTTGTATGTTTCAAAAAAAAAAATGTACTGCAAAACATTTAAAAAAATTCTTTTAGTTCATTCTAGGCAGTGATACCTTTTGGAATTCAGTTCTTCAGCGTACCCAGCTCTTCCTGGCAGCAAGCCTGCAAGCCCTCTCTGGGGGACTCCACTTACCCGTGGAAGGAAGCACAAAGGCACCTTGGCGTTGGAGTGGCCGTGGGGCCCTGCCTGTGCAGGGAGATGGTAGGGGAGGGGATGCTTGTTGGTGGGACCTCGGGAGCCAGTGGCAGACCCTCACCCGGCTGGGATGGGCCCCGGCCACCCTCGCCCAGTGTCAACCACGCCTCCCAACATCAAGGCCCCAGGACTTCCCTGCCCTGTGAATCCCTGCACCCCTTCCTGGCCACCCACACTGGCTCTGCCCCTCACCAAGGGCTCACAGGCACTTTGGCAGCAGGAGGGCCCTGGGCAGGCAGGAGTGGGCGCACAAAGGGCGGTCCGGCCCCCAGCAGGCCCCCACCCTCCAGAGCCGGCCCCTGGAGTAGCTCCCTGGCACAGGGGAGGGGCTGCGCCTGGGCCCTCTGCCCTTCCCCATCACCCCAGCTTCTTGGGGTGCCCTGGAAGGAACACGGTGAGGTGCACACACTACCGCCCAGGCAGCCCTGGCCCCCAGTGTAGGGTCCCCAGCAGCTGTTGGCCTCAGATGAAGCGTGTGCACGAGCATGCACCACGTGGGCAGAACCCGGGGTCTCTGCCACTCAGAGGCACGCCTGGGCTGCGGGGGGAGCCCTCCTGGACACAGGGACCCCTGGCACACTCCTGGGTGCCAGGACCCAGTCACCCAACAGCACAAAGGATTTGGTTCCTGCTTTTTGGAAGGAGGGTGCCAGCCACAGAAGGGGACCCGGGCTTGCCAGTGAGGTCAGGGTGGGGTCACCACAGGTGTTCCTAACCCTTAGAACTGGGCGCTGGGGCGGGTGGTCCCTGGGTCTCCTCTGGACTTCTTTCAGGGCCTGGAGCCTAAAAGCCATAAGCAGGAGGACTGACCCATGTGCCTACAGAACGCATCCATTTAATAGAAGGTTCCAGCACTGACCGTACAGACCAGGAATAAACCAGCGCAGAGGAACTGAGGCGGCAGCTCCCAGCCGTCCGCAACAGCCGCTGCCCAGAGTGTCCCTCGCTGGGAAGAGCCTTTTGGGGACGGCGGCAGCCGCCGGAGGCTGAATTGTGCTTCACAGAGGGGTGTTTAGCAACGAGCGTCTGCTATAAACGGTGTGTGAGGTCCATGGAAACACACCGTCGTCTGCCCCGATGTCCCCACAGGCCGCGCCTGGAGCAGCTCCCGGTAAAAGTAGGGCAAACACCTCTTTTCTGCCAGGTCACCGGCTGCAGGGCCCCTCTCGGGGTTGGCAGGGGCCTCCTGGCCAAGCTTCCAAGGCCACCATCGCTTCTAACTTCCTTCCAGAAGGGCTCGCTCAGCCCCTCCCGCAACGGCGCACTCGCCCACGGAGCGGAGGACGGCAGCCCCGCGGGCCCTGAGCACAAGCACAGGCCAGCTCCAGTCTGGAGGGGCCCCCTCGGGGCTCCCCAGTCCAGGTATGAGCTCCCCCCCACCCCCACCCTGCCCCACACCCTGGGACAGCTGGGCCCAGCCGTGCAGGGTGTCTTGTCTCCGTGCCGCCACCGCCCTTGGCCGGGCCCCGTCACGAGTTGCGGTATGTCTGTGTAGAGGCATGGATTGCACAGGTTCGTAAAAACAGGTTAAAAAATGCTTCCCGCCGGCTTCCAGCAGTGCCCGGGCACGGTCTCGCCCCTCGCCCCGTGCAAGGGTCTCCGTTCTGGGGCCGAGTCTCAGGAGCCTCAGGGAATGGGGTTTGGCTTCCCGGGCCAAGCCAGCATGACCGTGTCTGCGCACGCTCCTCCCGCGTACGTCTGTGGTCTCCGGGGCCGGGCACGCATCCACCCGCCCAGTGGCGTGAGCTCCGCAGGCCGGCTCAGAGCTGTGTCTCGTCACGAGTCTCGGGGTTGCAGGACAGCAGCTTGTTGCTGCAGCTGCTCTTTCCACTCTGGGGGCTGCTGATCACGTGGGCCAGGGGGTCCGAGCGGATGAGATACCTGCAGGCAGCCAGAGGGGGACCCTGTGGACGTGGCCGGGGCAGCCCCCTCCCAGACCTCTGAGTGGCACCGCTGTGCGGCTCTTGGGGGCCCGATGCCCCATCTCCCCGGCACCCTGCGTGGTGCCCCGTGGGGCCCCACACGGTGGAGGGGCAGGTGCCTACTCACACGATGTCGTTGGGCTCCAGCCTGGTGTCGGGCGGGGGGTTGATGAGGACGTAGGAGAGGGTGTTCTGGTGATCACTCATCTCGTCTGCGGAGGACACAGTGGCGCGTGAGCGCTGTGGCGCTGGAGGAGCCGAGGGCTCCGGGACGAGCAGAGTCTTCTGCTTTCAGGCCTTGTGCTCCAGCCCCTCCCTGGCCAGCCTGGCCGGGGCCCGTCCTCCCTGGCAGATGCGTGTCCCCGGACCCTCCCACGCTGGGCACAGGGCAGCCAGGCACTGGCTCCGACCACACCCCGCAGCCCGCCGCAGGTGGCACCTCAGCCATGCGGTGGCCCAGAGCAGAGGCACTGGGCACGGCTGCATATGTCTGCCAAGTACATGACCTCCTACACAGCCCCACCACACCCGCACCTTCACGTGCACCTACACATACCTGCACGTACATGGGTGCACCTGCACACCACTGTGCACACCCACACGTGTGTACACCCACACACTCCTTCACACCCACTCACACCTATGCCCCCGTGCAGGCACCTGCATACTCGTACACCCAACTACATACAGACCTACATACGAAACATGCCCACACATGCCTGAACCGCTTGCCCACGTGCCTGACTCCAGCCCTCCACAGCCTGCTCACCATGTCCCCCAGCAGTGCCCAGCAGGTGCCGCCGTCCCTGGGGGCCCCATCAGGCCACCCCCCTCCCCGAGCTCAACCCTTTGCTTTGGGCTCACGTCCCGAGTGGCCATGAGCCCAGAGCACCCACCGAGCCATCCTGCTGAGGACAGGGCCCCTCCCCAGCCCTCTCGGGGGCAGCTCAGTGTCTGCTCTGGGTGGGTATGGGATGTGCCCCCAGTCACTTCACAGACATCTCCGCTCAGCCAGCAGGGCAGCCCGGCCAAACACGAGACAGTTGGCCCCTGGCAGGGAAGCACTGGGCTTATGGCCTCAGTTTACCCCTCTGATGACAGCTGAAGGCCCCTCCTGGACTTGTGTTCCAGAGGCTGGAACCTGGGTGGCCCCTGTCCCAGCCACGGCCACTGAGCAGGGCACCCACGAGGCTGCCGGCCAGCCAGGGCGGTGGGCACAGGCTGGACCCGGGGCCCACATGGCAGCCCAGGCTCGGAGGCAGCTCTGCCTCAGACACCCGAGGGCCTTGGCGGGGTCACCCGTGCCAACATCCGAGTCCATGTTGGTGGCCAGTCACCCGTGCCAGCGTCCGAGTCCATGTTGGTGGCCGGTCACCCGTGCCAGCGTCCGAGTCCATGTCAGTGGCCGGGATGGCCTGACTGGAGTTACTCTGCCTGCTGAGCTGGGCATTTGTGCTTTCCCAGGCCCGTGGCGGGGTTTCCCCAGGCCCTTTGGGCACCCATGCTGGAGGCTGTGCAGGGCTGGCACTTGGCCCACGAGCCTGGCGTGCATCTCTGGGGGCAGCCCGGCAGGTGGCTGGAGGGAGCATGCAGCAGCGGGTGATACTGGTGGCTCTCATAGGCTCTTGGGGACCCTGCACCCCAGACCACAGCGGAACACTGAAAATGGGGGGCCACGGACCGGCCCCCGCTGTGCGCCAAGCAGCGGGCCTGGGCGGGAGAGCTGCTGCGTGTCTCCCAGGCCTGGGCCCCACTGCTGCCCTGGGGCGGGCGGGGCGGCCGTGGCGTTCCTGTAACTAGCAGAGCTCGTGGCTGGGCCTAGCCAGGCCTGGCCTTGTGCTTCTTGGGGACCCCAGGCCCGGTTGTAGTGCCAGGGGCCAGGTTGTGGGCAGCCACGTGGCACTGACCGTGACTGCCCCCGGGTGGGCAGAGAAGGCTGGGCTGTCCGGGGCTGGCGTCGCGTGTGCACGGTGTCGGGGGAGGGCAGGCGGCAGGTGCACCCAGGGTCTGGGCTGGGGTGTGGGCTGGCCTCGGCTCTGCTCGTGAGGGTCAAGGCCAGCACCCTCTGCCCAGACCCTCCACCCGGTGCTCCAGGCCTCCGTGATAGCTCTGCCCCACCCCACCCCCTCCAGCCTGGGACCCCCGATGCCAAGCCCTTGGTGTCCACTCACTCCCGCCCAAATCCCCCTACCGGAGCCTCAGCTTCCCACTCTGAATTGGGGGTAACTTGGGCACCTTCTCCGAGGGGGCCATGAAGAGGGTGAAGCGTTTGTGCTCTGGGAGGAGAGGCTGGACATCCCCTGGTCTGCACTGGAAGGGCCCTGGTGATGCCCGGGGGCCACCCTACAGGCCCCACGAGCCGGTCACCCTTCCCCCAGCTCCCGTGGTTCCACACCTTGGCCCAGGCACCCCCCAACATTTGCACATGGGGGTGCTGCGGCAGGGCCCCCCGAGCTCCAGCGCTCACACCCTGACGGGCACACAGTGCTCAGCAGATGCCCACCAGGTCGGTCTGGTGACCACCCTGCCCGGGAGCCGCGGGTAGCAGGAGAGGGCAGTGGGGGGTGCAGGCAGCGCAGGCTCCAGTTCAGGAAAGCCGCCGGCAGGGGGCGGGTCTTCCCTGAGTGCCATCGTGGGACGCAGGGAAGGGAAAGCACAGACCCCGGGAAGTGCCAGCACTTTGCCTCCATGACCGTCCCAAGCCTGGGTCTGCCCGGACGGCTCACGCATCCTGGCAAGCAGAGCCCACTGGGCTCCCTGAGGCTGCCGGAAGCCCCCAGGAAGGGAAGAGGAGCCCCTGCCCGGACTCTGCCGCCAGCACTGACGGGGGCCTCGGGGTGGGGTGGGCCGCGGGGGCATCTTGGAGGGAACGGTGTGCAGCAGCACCCGCGTACCCAGACCAGACGCAGGGTGTGGCTGGCCTTGTCCCACTGGACAGGAAGAGCCCCTCTCGCACTCCTGGGGTGGACGTCGGCCATCTGCCTGCCGTCCACGGTGCAGGGACTTCGGGGCCCTGTGGACTGGCTTCTGATGCTTCCTGAGAGCTGGGGGGGGCTCAGGGTCCTCGGACACCCCAGGGGCCGGTCAGGGCAATGGAGGCGGCGGGACTTATCTTCTTAACCAGCAAAGCGGAATAAAGGGACTTGGGCGTGAGCCCCAGAGCAGGGCAGGCACAGACCACGGCCGCGGGGCAGGCGTGCGAGCTCAGCCCGGGACCCTCTCTTTCTCTGCTGTCCACCTGCCTGGCCGGATGGGGTGGCCGCAAGGCTGCCCGGCGGCGAGGGGTCGGCACGCCCCCTCGTGCGGCAATCAGTGTCTGCTGAGCACAATTACCTTGCAAATATCCCAGGTTTACCCGATTCATGACATCACTGGCTGTTAAGTTTGCTACGTCCTCTACGGCACACGCAGGAAGAGGCACAGACAGAGACAGAGAGAGAGACAGGTCAGCAGGCTGGCGGGGCTGCGGGTGGGTCAGCCACACCGCGTGGCAACGACAGGAAGTGGCTCCTTTGCCAAGCTCTGGTGGGCGAGCAGGGGTTTCAGAGGCCGAGGGGCGTGTGGGGCAGGCGCCAGCTCAGTACTAGCCCAGGTGCCGGGAGCGTTGGATACTCTGAGCCCCGGCAGTCAGTCCCCTCCCCTACCCGGCAGGGACGCTGGGAGGGACGGGCATGCTGGGTGCCTTCCACATGTCCACGGGGCTGGGACAGGCTCTGGGCCACCCTGTTCACCCTCGGTGGCCCTGAGTCGTCTGGCCCACCCCTCATGAAGTCGCTGCCAGTGCTGGCCTGCCCAGCATGCCCAGGTGTGTGTGGCCAGCAGACGGCCCCACCCCGGCGGCCCCCAGGCAGCTCCTAGGTGAGCCCTGAGCTCCTGACTCCACTTGGAGGGGGCTCGGCAGCCGGGAGCAGGGTGGGAGCAGGCACGGCGGCGGGACAGAGGAGGCCTGTGCTGGCCACGTCCCGGAGGCGGAACCAGCAGGGGTTGGAGTCCGACCCAGCCTGGCCCGGACGTGGCTTGGCAGTGGCACAGCCCGTGTTGGGCCCTCTGGCCTTATCAACAGAGGCAGCGTGCCCAGAGTTAGGGAGGGGAGGAGCTTCCCCCTCTGTGCTGGCCAGGGCACTTGTGGTCGGCGTGGCAAGCGTGTCACCCCAGAGCAAGGTGTAGAGAGAAGGGGCTGCGTGAAGCCCCATCTGCTGATGCAGATGGAAACCTGGGGTGACTCTGGAGCAGAGAAATGGGGTGGCCACACCACAGGTGGGCGGGGTGTCCAGGCATGGGCCATTCGCCCAGCTGTGCCCGAGAAGGCCCCACGCTGTGGCTGCCGGCAGGGTCTGGGTGTCCTGCCACGCAGCACGGCCGGAGCCGGCTGGTCTTCACAGATGGAGGCCCTTGGCTTTCGGGGAGCCCAGCCAGGCCGTCCCCACCCTCAGCCGCCGCCTCTGCTCCCCAGTCTCTTATTTACAGATGTGGAAACCGAGGCCTCAGAATGGTGAGAGTGAGCCCTTCCTGACGGCTGGCAGTGTTGGGGGGTCCTGTGCCCTCCCCACACCAGGGTGGGTCCAGCCACCCCACCTTCCAAGCAGAGGGGCTGTGACAGGCCACGGTGCTGCCAGGAGGCCGGCGGGGCCCCTGGAGGCCACGGTCAACGGCTCCCGGCCACGGCCGACCCCATCGCAACCTGGCCGTCCCGGCGGCTGGCGCCCTTACCGTAGCCGGTGGTGGGTAGCCCCAGGTGTTTCATGCGGTTCTTGACCAGCTCAGAGAGCTCCTGGCGCTCGGAGCGCCGGCAGAGGCTGAGCCGGTGGTGGCCGATCCACTCCGAGGCCGCCGCCTTCCCGGCGTGCTTGGGGCCTTTGCGGCTCAGCCTCCGGGCCCACTGCAGGCTCTTGCGCCGCGGCAGCCGGTGCTCCGCAGGGTCGTCGCTGCCCACGTGGCGGCCGTGGGTGCTGCCGCTGCCTGCGCGCGTGCCCCGGGGCCCCCTGACGTCCCGCGTGTCCTCCAAGTCCTCCACGTTCACCGAGATCTGGGACTGGGCCGGGCAGGGAGGGTGTGGGCTGTGGGCACGGGGGCGGCGTGGAACGCTTGTGGGGTCAGGGAAGAGGAGGACTGGCCGCAGACCCCGGCGCCTGTGCCCCCCTCCTCTGGGGAGGGGCCGGGTCTCCTCCTGAGCCCCCACTGCCAGCCCCGCCCGGCCACGTGTCCAGGACAGGTCTACCCCTGCCCCCAAGTCACCAGGTGGCTGGGGCAGCTCCTCAACCTCTCTGGGCCCTCGTTTCTGTGGGTCTGGCTGGGGGCCTGTTGGGACCCTGGCACAGTCTGGCTTTGCCCTGGGAGGGTCACCCTTCTCTGTGCCTCAGTTTCCCCATCTGTGGTCCCTCTCTTGAACACATCCTTGGGGTGCTGGCAAGAGCGGGGGCAGTGGTGGACTGTGAGTGCCAAGGCCTGTGGCAGGGGTGGGGGGAGATGCGGGTCCCCACTTGGGCAGCACCTTTAGAAAGGCCTGGGAGGCTGGGGTGGGATAGCCAGGCCAGCTGGGGGTGCTCACCGTGGTGGGGGCGGTGGCACGTGCAGCCGGGGGAGCCAGAGAGGGGCAGCTGGGCCAGGGAGGGGTGCACCTGGTGTCCAAACCCATACGTGACTTCCCCCTAGCCTCAGTTTCCCCACCTGTACATGAAGGGTGACCACCAAGAGCCCCTCGGAGCTGCGCTGTGGCCAACACACCCTCGAGACCTGCCCCCTCCCACAGGAGGGCGAGATGCTCTGGTGTTGAGAAGTGGGGTGCTCACCTGCACTCTGAGATCTTGGGTCTGCAAAGGAAACCAGGAGCGTCAGGGACCTGGGAGCACCCCGCCCCCGCCCCCGCCCCCGCCCGGGCTCCCACGGGAGGCATCACAGACGGGGCTCGGGGACCTGACCCGGAAGAGACCTGGGAGAAGCAAAGCCAGTCACGCCCAGGGCCCCGAAACTGAAAAGGGGCTGGGGAGAAGTGGGGGGCGTGGCGAGAACCTCCGAGGAGAAGACGTGGCACTCGGTCCGGTAGATGCCGATGGGGATCTCGGCGCTGGAGGAGCAGAGCTTCTGGAAGAGGCGGCCGTAGGTGCGGATCCACAGGTCCTCCTCAGTGATCTTCATCTGCAAAAGCAAGTGGGGGCCCTGAGCTGGGCGGGGGCACCCAGGGTGGGAGCCCACCGGGCGGCCCGTCACTTACGGCACAGAGGTGGCCGGAGCCGGGGGTGGTGTCGAGGCCCAGCAGCAGCCGCGTGATGCTGATCATGTAGTCCTTCACGAAGGACTGCAGGGAAGCGCAGCGAGGCTGGCGGGCGACGTCCCCCCACCCGGGTGCCCCCCCGCCCCATGCACACGACGAGCCTCCTGCCTGCTGGTCCCCACGCACAGGCGACCAGCAGACAGAAGCCGGGAGCCCCTCTGGGTTGGGGAATCCACCGGCCGGGCACTGCTAGGTGCCAGGGCTCAGACGCCCAGGGGCTGCGGAGGTGGGGCCCGGGCAGTGGGGGAGGAACGGGCGGGGGCCTCTGTCCCGGGGCTCCCCAGCTGCAGGGAGGTCATGCGGAGAGCGGCACTCTGAGGACGGGGACCAGCCCTGGCTGGGGGCGAGCGAAGGACGGGGGTCCTGCCGGGCAGCTGACCTGATAGAGCAGCGTGTCCAACATGCTGATGCTGAACACGCGGCCGGCGGCGAACGGCAGGCGGAACATGAAGGCCAGGTTGGAGCCGTTCTCGCGCTCCCTCTGCGGGAGAGGGGGGTCCTCAGACTGGCGTGCGGCCGCCACGGGGTGGGGGTGTGTGCATGCCGTGCATAGATACACGCACACGTGTGCACACAAGTCTGTGCCCGCATGTACACTATGTGCAGGTACCAGCAGGCGCTGACCCATGGGCCTGAGCACCCAGCCATGTCTCCCCAGATGTCCCCAGGCCCTGGGAGCGACGATTTGGGCTCCAGTGAGAAGGGGACCTGGGAGCACCCCGGGTGCTGTGCGTGTTCAGGGCCCTGCTCTTGCCATCCTGAAATTCCTAACACCTGGATCATTTCATCGTGAGTGTTTGCAGGCGGCGTCTGAGGGGACTCTGGAGCAGGCACGGCTGAGGAGAGGGGAGCCCCGAATGCCGAGGGACCCACCGTTTGAGCCTCTGGGGCTGCCGACGCAACCCCCCCATGGTGGCCAAGACAACCTGCGTCGCGGCTCACGATCCTGGGAGTCGGAGTCTGAATGGAACTTCACGGCTGTGCCCAGGTATCACCTGGGCCTTGCTCCCATCTCCGGGGCTGACCACATCCCCGGCTCCTGGACCCCCCTCTCTTCCCATCGCTCTGGGCCCGACCCCTGCCTGCCTGGTAGCGGGGCCCTGCGACATCGTGCCGCCCCCCGGACACTCCAGGACAGTCCGCGGCCCCTGGCCCTTCACTCCTCACACCGGCAGGGCCCTTCTGGCCACGTGGGCCATGCAGCTGCGGCGTGGGCCGGGATGCGGACGTCTTCCGGGCACTGCTCTGCTGACTGCGCCTATGCGGGAGGTCAGCGAGCCCCGGGGTGAGTGACCGCAGGTGCTGGCAGCCCCCGAGGCCACGCTTCCCACTGGAACTGGGACTCGCCTCACACAAACACAAGCCGTGGAGACACGGCCAAGGAGCCCATCCTGCTCCTGCTGCTTCCCGCCAGCTGCCTTCCAGGTAAGGCCGGCAGCACTCCCGGCTGTGTGGGCGGGAAACTCCGACGGGGATGGGTCTGTGCACCTGCCCACCGTGCTGGGAGGGCCACAGGGGGACGCGCTCCGGAGCCCAGTGACGTGTGGATGGTGACACTGCGCAGAGCTAAACGCTCTCACATTCACAGCTAGAACTGGAGCTGCACATTGGGAAGCTGAATCCTGGAATAACTAAAGTTTTTAATTTCCTTTACTCAGAGTAACACGAACTGGGAGATGTGAACCACGCCAGGCCCGCGGAGGGACGAGGAAGGACCGGCCTGACATTTTTTAGGGCCTTTCACGGAGGTTTTTCCTGCCTGTCGAGCAACGGACCTGCAACTCCAGGCCTGGAAGGGCATGCGGGCTTCACGGAGCCGAGCGGGCCTGTGGGTCACGTGGCAGAGAGCACACGGGGGCCGCGAGCCCCTCCCAGGACGGCCGGGCAGGGACCCTCACAGACGGGGCCAGGACCAGGCTGGAGCAGCCCGGGGGAGGCTGAGCCAGGCTGGGAGAGGACCTCGGGCCGCACACAGGGCCACACGGATCGAAGACGTTAACCCGGGAAAGACGTCGGGAGCCCTGGGTGCTGGAGCCGGGGGACAGCGGGCGGCCGGCGGGCGCCACATCTCTCCTGCGGGATTCCGGGGCGTCCAGAGTGGAACCTCGAGGAGATGCCGTGTCAGCCCCCACTGAAGTTCTGGATGAATTCTGTAAGTTGGTGCGTTCTTTTACCACTGCATCTTGGCAAGGCATGTGTATCTCCGTGCCAGAAATGCCTTCAATTTCTACCGTGTGTACTGAACTCAACAAAGGCGAATCCGGGACACCTTGAGCTCCTGTGGGCAGCACGCTCCCGCCCCTCGCGCTCCTTCCAGGGGGTTCTGCCCATACCCTTCCCTGAGCCTGGCGGACGGGGCGCTGCCTGCAGGGACTTGGGGTCTCCATCTTTACGTTCCTGTCTGTACTTTTTAGTATTCCCTGAAGTGGAGTACGAGATACAATACGCACGTATGCTTTATAAAAATAAATCATCAATTTCTTTTATAAAAGGGTCTCAAGCAGCCCCAGGCGCTCCCAGCAGAAGCCGGTCAGGGCCTGTGGCCATGTCTAAGGGACAGGGAGCTGGCGTGCCGGGCGGCAGAGACCACGGGGACAAGGCCAAGGCTGCCCGAGGGCTCTGGTGCCTGCTGCAGGCCCAGCACTCGCCGGGGGTGGGGGGGCCGGGATGGCAGAGCCGATGGAGCCTCGGGGGGCCTGGGCCCCAGTCCCTGCACACGGCCCGGCCCAGGCCCAGCAAGGCACCAAAGCACAGGAGCCGAGGCTGCTTCTGGGGGCTTTGCTGTCCCCTGGGGGGTCCTTGTCAGGCTCGTCCTCACGGAAGCATGGGGCCCAGAACGTCTCACTGCCCTGCCATGGGGGTGGGCACCACCCGGCCTGGCAGCACAGAGGGGCCACTGGGGGCCAGGCTGCAGGGCAGGGTGTGGGGGCCGCGCTGGCCTGAGCCTGCCGACCTGCCCTGCTTCAAGCCTGTCCCACAGGGGAGGCAGCGAGTGAGGACCAGCCGGGACGGCTTCCGGGATGGCAGCCCCCACCTGCCTCCACGCCGGCATCCCTGTCATGCCCGGATCCTGGGATCGTGCCTCAGGCCAGGGAACAACCCACGCAGCTGGGGCAAACTCCCGCCAGTGCCCAGCGCAAGCTGGGGCAGGACCACCCCCTGCCTCCCGCACTGGCAGGGCAGCCCCCAGGAAGGGCCCAGGGTGGGAGCCGTGCGGAGCAAAGCCCTCCCTGGGGCCAGACAGGGCTGCCTGGGCGACCCCCGCACCTCCAGGCTGCCGGCCGGCAGGGGCTCCTCCCCGTGGGCCTCCCTGTCCATGGCCAAGCGAACTCACTGCATCGCCCGTCCGGGTTGGGGGCCGCGGCTCCTAGGTCTTCCCCGCTGCCACACGGGTCAGCCACGCAAGCCGCTAGCAGCTCACAGATGCGGACTTGGGCCCAGGCTGGCGCATGCAGGGTTTGCGGGAATCTTGTCGGCTACCCCTAACCGAGGGGGCTGCTGCCTTACCTGCCTCCTGGTCTCCCCAGGGCAGCCCGAGTGCCGCCCTCACCCTGGCACCTGGCCTGGCCCGCCCTTGGGGACCAGGTGGAGCCGCCACTGGTCTAAGGGGCGCTCACACACCTGCTGGGTCCCCAGAGGGTCCTGGGCCCTGGGGTTCCACCCGACCCTGGCCAACACCCTTCCTGGGGCCCCCAAGGAGCAGAAAGCTGACTCCAGCTCGGCACTTGCTCCGCTGTGGGACCCAAAGCGGGTTCTCTGCCCTCTCTGATATCAGCCCCCCGTCTACACGGGCGGGTGTGGAAATGAACGAGTTGCAAGTTTAGGTGCTGCATCCGGGACAGAGGTGGCTCTCGGTCAGGGCCTGCGGGTATCACTGGTGCTAACGGTGACTGGCTCAGCCCCCAGAACTGCCTGACCCGAGGGCCCCCCACCGACTGACACCCTGGCCCCTGCTCAGGGAGACGGTGGTTGCTGCTGGCCGGCGTCCCCAGGGCGGCCAGGGAAACGCAGCTCACACGGGCTCCGAGCTCCGCGCCCCCTCAGCCCCCTTCTCCCGCTCCCTCGGGGCCCGGGCCACTCACCTTCTCCAGCTTGGAAAGAGCCAGAGAGTAGCTGTCCTTGGCACGGAACTGCATGAAGCGCATGTTGGAGGGGTGGGTGAGCTCCGTGGTGATGCTCAGGCTGGGGAAGAGGCTAGGGGAGGCACCCGCGTCACGCCAGGGGTCTCTGGGCGGGGCCCACGTCACGCAGGGGTCTGGGGGCCATGGTGTGTGGGGACGGTGGGGCTGGCGCACCGGAACATGGTCTGCACGTTGACGATGGTCTTGGCGTCGGCCATGTAGTCCTCCTCGGCGCTCATGGTGCTCTCCTTGTCCACCACCACCAGGTTGTCGGCGTAGATGACCCCGCACTGCAGCAGGCTGTCCAGGCTGGCGGGAGGGGCCGGGAGCCACGTGGCCGGGGCAGCACACGCCCCAGCCGCCCGACAAGGGTTCCCTCCCTCCGAGGGCCCCGCCCCTCCCCCAGCCCTGGGTCCTGGGCCACCTGGGGGACTATGGAGGTGGTAGCGGTGGTGGTGGTGATGGTGGTGGAGGAGGAAGAGGAGGAAGAGGAGGAAGAGGAGGAAGAGGAGGAAGAGGAGGGGCGGGCCCTCCCCACAGCGTGGCCAGCCCAGCGCCGAACTCACTTGTCCACGGAGCCCTCCATGTAGTAGACCATGGGGAAGCAGCAGATGGCTTCCAGGAAGTGGTGGTCGGGCCTGGGGGACAGGGTGTGCTGGAGGGGCCCGCGCTGCTCCCCGCCCCCCGCGGGGCCCTGCCCTGGATGGCAGAGCTGGGCTGAGCAGGCCCCAGAACCACAGCACGTGGGCCTTTAGGGCCAGCGGGGCCGATCCTTATTCTACCCACGGGGAACGCAGACCCCAGGGTGGGACTCACCACGGTCAGGTGGCCCAGACGGGACCCTGGCCTGCAGCCGCCAGGCCCTGACAGAAGAGCTATGTGGCCCCACCCTGGGGACCCACAGCGGGGGAGGGAGGAGGGCAGCGAGGGCTGGCGCGGGGCGGGAGTCTGGGGGCCTCACTTGTTGTCCAGCAGGAGCACGATGGGGTTGAGCTCCCTGCGGGATCGGTAGTATGCCCGCAGCGGCACGATGAAGTTGTACAGCCCGTTGCCGGCCGTCTCGGCCGAGACGATGATCAGCTTGTTCTTGAAGCCGTAGGCCTTGGCGTCCTCGTAGCTGTTGTGCTTGCAGCCCTGGGGAGGAGGCAGCGCTGGCCTGGGTTGTCCCCTACGGCCTGTCTCCCCAGACGACCCGTGCGCCACAACAGGAAAAGCGTCTGGCCTGGCGCTGGAGGGTGGGGATGGCCCAGCCTCACCTTGTCCAGCCGCAGGCAGCAGAACGGGGCCTTCACGGGCAGCAGGTGGCACAGGGTCGGGGAGCTGCCGATGTAGGGCGAGTTGGGCGGGTAGCCCCTCACGTACCTGGCAGGAGACAGGCGCTCAGTGTCACCCGGGCTGTCCGGGGTGGGCTGCTCTGGCCCAGACCACCTGTCTAGGAAACATTTCTCCAGCCAAGTCTGTGGCCATGGCAGGACCACATCAAGGGGCCTGCCAGCCCTGGCGCCCAGGACCAAGTGTGCTACAGGCAGTGCCCAGGACAGCCACGCAGACACCAGCCTGCGGTGACCAGGGCCTGCCTGACAACGGGGCCCCGGCCACCACCAGGCCAGGGCTGGGAAACTGGACTTGGCCCCTGCCAGGGTTTTGGGGGCCCTCGAGGTGAAGGTGGGGTGTGGAGGGGCCTCTCGCGCTGCTCCCTCCTCCCGGGCAGCTGCTCCAGGGTGGGGCAGGGGGTGGGCTGTGCTCCGGGCCTGCCACAGTCCCTGACACCCAACACGCACTCAACTCACAACAGACGCTGACCCGGGTACACAGAAATGCACACGGGACACACATGCACACATAGGCAACACGTACACATGACACACATGCAACATACACTCACAAGACACTGACCCAAGTACACACAGAAATCCACATGGGACACATGTGCACACACAGGCAACACACAACACACATGCAACACACAACAGACACTGACCCAGGTACACATAGAAATGCACATGGGACACACGTGCACACACAGACAACACACACCCGACACACACCGCACACATGGGGCTTAGTCCCGACCCTGAAGCCACAGGCAGAACCCACAGGGCTCCGGCCCCGGCCACCCCTCCCTAATGCCCTCAGCATCCAGGCCAAGGGCGGGCACCTGGCAGTGGGCACTTCACTCGCTGCTGGGCTGGACTGGCCTCCCAGCAGGCCACCCCTGCGTCCCCAACAGTGGCCAAGAAGGGCCCCTCTCAGAGGGTGGCCCGCCCCCGGTCACCATGTGGGGTCTGTAAGCCCCAAGGGGGCAGCTCGCCGGTCAGCGCTGCAGCCAGCCCAGACTGAGGGAAGCGGTGCAGCCCGGCGGAGCCCCGGCTCCCAGGGCCACTGCTCTGCGGCTCTGTCTGCACGTCCGGGTCCCCTGAAGAGCCCATTTGCAAACAAGGACTTCTGCGAAGCTGCGATTCGGAGCACCCGGGCCCTCTCCAGCTGGGACGTTTCCCACCCCAGATCTCCCCTGGCCCCGCACTCACTCCACCGCGGAGAGTCCCTCGTCCTCCGACGGCGTCACCTCGTCCTCTGACTGGTCACTCAGCAGGTCGCAGGGCAGCAGGGCTGAGCTGTCCGCCAGCTCCAGCACCGGCGCGATGCTGGGTCGCCGGCTGCCGTTCTCTGTGGGCGGTGCCAACTTGCCACCCCCGCCGCCCCCGCTGCTCTGCGAGGGCCGGCACTCCGTGTGCCGCAGGTCCATGGCCACAGTGCCTGGAAGACAGCCACACAGCTCGCCACAGCCCTTGCCCGCTCCTGACTCTTCTGGGGCAGGGGGTTCCCAGAGCAGGGTGGGCACAGCTCCCTGTCCTCCAGCTACGTGGCCCCACAGAGTTTTGGCACCTCTCTGAGCCTCAGTTTCTCCTATGCGTGATGTGGACGGTGGCCTGCTGGGGTGGTGGGGACGTTAAACAAAGACCCCAGGGCCCCCGCCTAAGTCAGCGGCTGTGACGGCCATGCCAACCACCCGAGGGTGGGGGAGGTATTGGCAGCTCTCAGGCCCAGGGGCTGGGCGACGGCGGGTCAGTCTGCCTTGAGGACAGGGCCAGGTGGGAGGGCCACGGCCGAGACCACACAGGCGCAGCCGGGCCTCTAGCACCTGTTGGCACAGCCTCTGCCACTCCTGTGCAGCCTGGGGCCACCCTGCAGGGGCTGGGGAACTCCAGGGGTGTGGAATCATGGACTGCCTGACTCACCGTGGTTTCCTGGGGGCGGTGTGCCCAGTGTGACATGACAAATGAACGTGTGGCTGGTGGCAGTGGCTTCCGCCCCCCCATGCCCCTCAGCCACCGGGCCACCACAGCAAGCTGCCACAAGGGTGGCAACTTCCAGGTCTGGTTGGCCCCACGCCCCACATCACCATGTCTCCAAACCCAAGGGCACTTTGGGTCTCGGAGGCTGTGCCACACTGAGCCGGACACGCGGTGCCCCAGTGGGGACCACGCCTTGGCCTCCCAGGTCAATGGTGTCGCTGTGCTGCTTGGGTCAGAGCTCAGGCCCGTCACTGCACAGAGATGGCGATGCCTGGCCCAGCCTGTGGTTCTGTAGCCCATGTGGCTTCCTGGCCTGGCCAGGGAGGGCGTGACACCCGTCACTGCTGGTGTCCTCGGACCACGGCCCCACCTGCTCAGGGAGGCGGCGGGACTTGCCCAGCACAGCCCGGGAGGAGCCCTGGAGGCCAAGAGGAGACAAAAGCCTAGTCTTGGTCTTGTCCGGCTGACTTCTGGTCCCAGGGGACATGGGGGCCTCAGCCTATTGGAGGGATGTGTGCAAAGAAGACCCTTGGGGCTGATGGGACCACCAGGGCTTCCAGCTCAGCGGCCAGCGGGCCCTGGGGGCAGTTACCCAGCAGGGCAGCTGCCGGGCCTGTGCACCCCAAGGTCAGAGGCTCCCAGTGAGCCCTGACCCAGGTCGGCCCACTCAGGCAGGCGCTGGGACACGCTGACAGGTGCAGACAAAGGTGGGACACCCGCACTTGACAGATTCAAAAACTGAGGCTCCCAGAGACTGGACTTGCCCGTGGTGGGGCAGGCTCACCCACGGACGCGATGATGCTGTGCACCGGCAGGCCCGCCGGCCCCTCGCACAGCCCTGGGCCCGCCCTCTTCTGCTGCTTCTCCTCCTGCTTGAAGATGAAGGCCGAGTTCTCCTCCTTGGTGATGTTGATGTAGAAGCAGGTATCCGAGGCCGCCAGGATGTGGCGCGGCCCGGGGTTCAGCAGGATGCTCCTGTGCTCCTCGCGCTTCAGCCCGATGAGGCACACGCCGTACCTGGGGGCGGCAGCTCGGTCGGCCGGGACCCCGCAGGCCTCCCCTCGGGGCCTCCCTATGGGCCAGGGCTCGGCCTCCCCAGGGTTCCAAGGGCAGGGGCCATGCGCAGGCGCCCACGTCAACCCTCCCACCGGCAGAAGCTGCCAGCTCTGAGCCCCGCCCAGACCCCAGGAGGAGGACAAGTCCCCTTGCCCGCCCCACCCACAGTCGGCCCCGCCCCATGCAAGCCCCCACGCCCCAGCCTCACTTCTTGTGTGCGTGGAAGGCGGCGTAGGTGAAGCTCTTGCCCTGGTACTCGCGGAAGAACTTGCTGTCGCCCATGCGGATGTGGTAGACCTCGTTGCCCGAGCAGCGCCCGTACATGCGCTGCCACTGCTCCGGGGACTCCTGGCCTTCCCTGCGGGACCGCCACGCTAGGCCGCCCCGTCTGACCATCCCACCCTAATGCCCCCTGCTGTCCCGCCCCACCTGACCCTAACACCAGCCGTCCTGCCCTCTAACCCTAACGTCCGCTATCCCCCCACCGTCCAACCCTAACGTCCGCTGTCCCCCCACCGTCCAACCCTAACGTCCGCTGTCCCCCCACCGTCCAACCCTAACGCCCGCTGTGCCCC
>CM052443.1:127877087-127913513 GCA_028533085.1 Varecia variegata
TCAGGCTCAGGCCGCAGGGCTGGGGGGGATCGCGCCGAGGGCCAGCGAGGGCTGCGGCGGAGCGCGGTGGGCAGCAGCCAAGTGGCAGGGGCTCCTTCTGCAGGGACTCGGGGCACAGGCTCGGGAGGCAGCAGGGAGGGACTCCCCGGGACAACGAGCCACGGAGGCCAGGCGTGGGTGCAGGGACTGTGTCCTGAGCGCACTGTGGGGCCCCCGTCAGGTGTGAGGCTGGGAGACCCCGCCGGGGAGGCTGAGGCCACCTAGGCCCGGGCCGGTGGGGGTGGGGCCTGCACGCTGGCGGCTCAGTGGTGCCCGTCCCACAAGGGGGCTCTTCACCCCCACCCAGGTTGCGTTCCCGAAGGCCCCGCCCTCCCTGCCTGGCTCACGCGGGAGACGGGGGATGGGGACGACCCATGGGCAGGGGTGGCTCCGCCCACCACCTGTGGCCCAGCTGGAGGCCAAGGGAGCCCTGACCCAGCCGGCCCCTGAGGTGGCCCAGGCCCGCAGGATGGGGCGGCTGCAGGCCGCGTCCTCCTCTCCTCTGGCGGACACGCCACCTCCCTGCTCTGGTCTCGCCCAGAACCTCGTCAGACCCACGTACACAAAGAGCTAATCTGCCAAGTCCTCCTCTGCTCAGGAACCTTCGCTGGCTCCCTACTGCTCCCTGCAGTGCACACCTAACGCTCAGGAGAGGAGGCTGCAGGGCTCCAGGCCCCGGGCGCGGCCCCAGCCCCTCCGTGCAGACGGCTCCCTGGTCTCTGCTCTGCAGAAAGAGGCTGGCAAGGGCTGCTGGGGGACAGGGTGAGGCCACCCACATGAAGGGGTCAGCACAGTCAGTGGCCCACAGGGCCAGGAGTGAGCATGGAGCAGGCTTCCTGGAGGAGGTGGCCTTGGGCTGTGCTGGGGCCTCAGAGGCAGCTGGGCCGGGCCCGTCATTCACCCTGTGGGCCCTGCAGGAACAGGGGTGGCCAGGCCAGCTGTCAGTGGAGCTTCCGGGATCACTGGCCCCTCAGTGTCCAGGGGCCACAGGGACAGGAGAGGGGTCCGTCCCCAGGGCGGGGACGGCACTTGCCCAGCTACTGTGTATCAGTGCTGGGGCCGCGAGAGGCACTTGGCTGTAGCCGGGACAGCCTCGCGCAGGGGGAACGCGGCTGGGCGGCAGCCCCCCTGGGGGGCCGTGAGGAGCCAGCATGGGGTGCAGGGAGGGGCCTGGACGGCATGGCCGGGTGCGGGACGGGGGAGGCTCGGGCACCCTTAGCCCTGCCATCTGCCGGGCCTGGGCTCGCCAGCCCGGCCCAGCCCTGCCGACGCGGCCCCCCAGGCCTGGACTCGCTGCCCCTCTGCCTGGAAGGCCCTGCCCCCATCCCCATGGCCTGGGCCCGCGCCCCAGGAGGGCCCGCACTCCCGCCAGGCCTGGCGTGCACCTCTCCCCGCAGGCAGCCTGCGCCCACGGCCCTGCCCACACCGGGCCGGTCTGATTCATCTGCACCCCCACAGCACTAGCACGGCTCCCGCACGGGGGTGCTGACTGGGGCGCACTGCAGACCAGGCCTCCGTGTTCTCATCCGGGAAATGGGGGTGCTGCGCCCCACCCCGAGCTGACGGGCCCAAGAGGGGTGCCACCGCCCACCTGCCCAGGCGGGCTCCCTCCCTGGCGGGCCTACTGCGCGCTGCGGCCACAGGCTCTGGGCGCCCAGGCCTGAGCCCCACTGTCCAGCCCGCGTCTGCCGAGCTGCCCTCGCGTGCCCTCACCTGCCCTCACCTGCCTGGGCCTCCACGGCTCACCTTTGGCGCGGGGCTGGTCCTGCCTCCCCGGGAGGAACCGGCAGGAGTGGGGCCCGTGGGACAGGGCTCCGCGGGTCCACTTCCTCTCCCCGCAGTCTTACCTGGAGGCCTGCCGCGCTCGGCGGAGAGGCGCAGCGTGAGTCCCGCAGGCTCCCAGGCTGGCCGGGACGGGACGCGGTGTGGGGCCCGGGAGGGGAGACCTGGCCGCCCCCTCCCCCACCCGGCTGCAGGCAGGCGGCAGGTGCGGCGAGCGCGAGCGCGAGCGCGAGCTGGGTGCGCGGGAAGCGAAGCAGCCCCAGGCCCGCAGCCCCTACCTCTGGCCCATGTCGCTGCCCACAGAGCCCCCGCCGCGGGCCGGCAGCAGCGGGCTGAGCCCATGCGGCTCCTCGGGGGCCGTGGCGCCGGCAGGGGTGCCCCCCGGGCCCGCCTTGCCCTCGGACGGTGAGCGCGGCAGCTTGGCTCGAGCCATTCTGCGGGAGCCCGGCGGCGGCGGCGGCGGCGGCGGCGGCGGGAGGCGATGGGGGCGGGGCCAGGCGGAACCATCGCCCCGCCCTCCCCGCCGCAGTGGCACGGCCAGGCCCACCTGCCCCCGCCCCTGCCAGGGCGCCCCCATCCAGGAGGGATGCCAGCACCCCGCGGTCCTGCAGCTGCTTTGGCAGAAGTCAAGTAACGGCAATAAAGACAGTGGGGGGCGGGGAGGAGCCAAGAGCAGAGACTGCAAGGGGTGAGCCATCCCCTCCTGGCCACAGCCCTGCCTACCCTGCAGCCCTCTCCCCTGCGCCAGATGGGACATTGCGGGTCTGTGCTGCTCTCCCTCCGCGGGCGCTCAGGGTCCTCACCCCCACGTCCCACCCCAAAGCTGTCAGGGCACAGCCCACGGGGCACTGCCTGACCAGTGCCCGAATGCCAGTCTGTGCCCGGGGGGCGCTGGTCTGCACCAGGTGCCCCGGCCACGGCCCGTGCGGGGTCCTCTCAGCCCTCAGCAGGTGGCAGGGACTCTTGTCCTGTCGTAAAGTGGGGACTGAGGTGCTGGGCGGGAGTGGCTTCCTCCGGGGCCGACACGGGGGGAGCAGAGCCAGGATTTGAACGCAGGACCCGCTGACCCGGCCCAGCTGCTACGGCCACGTTATGTGGCCTTTTTAGCCCAGTCCCTTCCATCACACAGACGGGGCTCCAGGTGACCCACCCAGGTGACGGGCAGGTCACAGCCGGCAGGTATTGGTGTTGGGGGTCCAGCTGCCCGGAAGCCCTGCTCGGAGGGGCAGGAGGCCCTGAGGCCAGCCCTGGCCCCAGCTGGGGGTCCACGGAGCAACGTGGCCTGACGTGTCCAGCATGTCCTGCTGCAAGGTGTGGACAGCCTGGAGCCGGACCGCTGCTCGGGGGAGGTGGCCCTTTTACGGAACACATGCTCCATGCTGGGGCTGCCCCGGGGGAGGGCCGGGTGCATCCAAGGTGTGTCCTGAAGGTGAGTTGGCCAGGCCTCCTGGGGGACCAGGTGGGGAGGAAGTGGGGGTGGTGACGCCAGGCGGGAAGATGGAGCAGCAGGCAGGGCGATGACGACACCCACTTTGGACATTCCCAGAGTGACTGCCAGGCCATGCTTAGGGTGTGGGGCACCCACACCTGGCGCTCTGAGGGGCTGCAGGCTGGAGGGGGCCTCTCTGGGCCCCCAGTTCGGCAGTAGGATCTGAAGCCCTGAGCCGTCACCTCAGAGTGGTGGTGCAGCCTGATGCCAGCCCAGAGCAGGAGAGAACGGCAGGGCCTGGCAGTGTGATGTCCGCAGGAGCGTGGGGGAGTGGGGGCAGCCACGGGGGCAGGTGTGACATCTATAGGTGTGCACGTGGGTTGGGGCAGGTGTAACGTCTAGAGGTGTGCACGTGGGTTGGGGCAGGTGTAACGTCTAGAGGTGTGCGTGTAGGTTGGAACAGGTGTAACATCTAGAGGTGTGCACGTGGGCTGGGGCACGTGTAACACCTATAGGTGTGCGGGTGGGTTGAGGACAGGTGTAACATCTATAGGTGTGCACGTAGATTGGGGCAGGTGTAACATCTATAGGTGTGTGCGTAGATTGGGGACAGGTGTAACATCTACAGGTCTGAGCATAGGTTGGGGCAGGTGTGGGGGCTGCCCCAGGAGCCCCCGGAACCTGGGGCGATGACCAGACGTAGTGAAGCCAGTGATGACTCAGTCGGCAGCCAGCAAGGAGGGTGGGGGCTGTGGTCCTCCCAAAAGGCATCTGGGAGCACAGAGAGAGGTGCGGGGGTCTGCTCCCCACCCTGCTCCCACCCCGAGGCCAAACCGGGATGCCCACGGGGTCCTGGGGGTCCCACCAACAGCCCCCATAGGGGGAGGCACCCTGACCTTCACCTCTGGCTGGGGCGACCCCAGCGTGACCCTCAGACAAGGCAGGACCTCTTGGCTGTCCCTGGGAGGGGAAGGGCATGGAGCCCCGGGCACCCCACCCTAGCGGGGAACACCCCAGGCACAGACACCCCACGGACCTCAGTGGCCAGGCCAGATCTGGGGCCTGTGACACTCGCCCCGCCCCACCCGGCTCCCGGGCTGCAGGTGGGGGCTGGGCACGGGTTGGAGCCCACACACAGCAGGCGGGGGGCAGCAGCGCAGCACCCAACCCCCTGAGGGAGAGAGGGCGATCACAGGCCATCCGGCTGCCGCAGGAAGGAAGGAAACCCTGACCTCGCTGCACACGGGTTGCCTGACGACATCATGCCCAGTGGAACCCGCCAACCACGAAGGCAAATCCTGTGGGGCCACTGGGACAGGCGGTGGGGCCGGGAGGGGCCGGGAGTCGGTGTTTCCCAGAACGGAGCGGCAGGCGGGAGGCGGCAGTTCTGTGGGTGGCGATGGCTGCACGGTGGGAATGTCCTTAACGACACGGAGCCGCGCACTCAGGACTGGTGAAGGTGGTAAATTTGCGTTATGTGTATTTTACCACAACTAAAATAAATAAGGAAGGAAGGGGGGAAGGAAGAATGAGAGAAAAAAGGAGAGGAGAAGAAAGTGGATCTTACACCCGCCACCGAGACAAGGGAGCCCAGAGCCGAGGGAGACCCCCACGGGGGCTTCGGGCGCCAGATGAACTTGGCAAGGACGAGGCTCTAAGAACGGAGCCCTCAGAGGGGACAAAGTCTGTTCCTCCCACAAACTGAGCTCCAGGAACCGGCGAGAACCCAGACACCCCAGCGGCTATCACCAAACGCGTCCAAACCACCAAGAAAGCCCAGCCGAGGCGGGCGTGGGCGTGGGTGGGACAGAGGCCTCCACCCGCAGGTGTTCCTGCCCCTGGGCAGAGGCCCCACGGGTTTTAAGCACCTAAAATGTATTCGGAAGGTGTCTAGAGACAGTGGCAAAGCAAAGCTGACTCTGCCCTGAGCACCAGGAACACGGCACAGGAGCGCTTTGCCCAGAGGTCGTCCCGCTGGGCCGAGCTCCAAGGGCAAAGGGAGAGTCCTCCGGGCTCAGCCAGAAACAGCAAGTGGCCCTGAGGGGCGTGGTGCGCCGGCTTCGGGTTTCCCGCAGCGAATCAGGCACCACGGGACGGTCCCTGCGGATCAAGTCCTCGGGAAAAGCGCTAAGACTCTTACACCCGGCCAAGGCGTCACGCAGGGCGGCGGATACGGGCGAGTCCTCCAGTGCGGACGCAATGTCGCACAGCTGCAGACACCCTCCTTGGGAACACCACCACCGTCACCTCGACGCGAAACGCAGCCACCAACAGAAACATCACAGTGAGGAAGCCCGGGGTGGAAAAGCCACTGCGGGGCGACAGGCGGTCAGCGGGAAACCCCTTAGGTGCGTACGGACCGCGTGTTCGATAATGACGCAAAGTAGGCCACGATTGTAACCTCCTGGGTGGAGTGAAAAGGTGCCGTGGCTGCAAGCATGGGCACCTGGGGCTGCCGTGATCCTGGCCAGATCTCCGAGCCTGACCCGTCCCTCAGGAAGAACCTCCCTGGACGGCAGCTCCCAGGGCAGAGCACGGAAACCCCGCTCTGTCAGAGAACGAGACGTCGCAAAGGGGAACCGTGGTGTCCAAGGGTGCACAGCCAGCTGGAAGGGCCCCTGGCCAGGACAGGGACACTGGCGCCACGGGGGACGATGACTCAGAGGACATGTGTGGGTTTCCTGCGGTGCTCGGACAAATGGCCACAGTTCAGTGACTTAGAACACGCTTGTTATCGTGCAGGAAGTCAGAGGCCCCAGAACCCGGCGCTGGCTCCTCCCGGTGGCTCCAGGGGAGATGGGCTTCTCTGCCCTCCCAGCGTCTGGGGGCCACTGCCTTCCTTGCTGTGGGGCGCTTCCTCCGTCTCCTCCCCCGACGTGGACTCGGCCCGTGTGGAGCTTGGGCCGACGCGGATTAGACAGGCTCATCTCCCATCTCTCGCCCTCTGCCACGGACGGCCACGTAGGCACAGGTTTCTGGGATTAGGACGTGGACATCTCGGAGGGGCGTTACATAGCCCACCTCACCTGGCGAATCCGTCCCCTCCACGGGTCACTCCCTGACACTCAAAGGAATCCAGGAAACCCGCAGCTGCCCGTTTGCAGCCGCTGTTCCGCGCTGCCTGCCCTGGTCACAGGCCGTCCAGGAGGAAGGGCCACGGTGTTTCCAGAGGGAACCGCGTTTTGGGCACACGGCTGCCCCCGCTGGTGGGGGCCGAGCAGCAGGCGGCTAGTGCTGGTGGACGGAGAGACAGCGAGAGGGGGCAGCCAAGCCCGGCGGGGCCAAAGTCCCCAGCTGCACAGTGAGGTCATGTGTCCACAAAGTGACAGGTCACCTTGAGGCGACGGGGGAAGTGACACTACCCAGTGGAGGGGTCAGGCTGCCATCGCTAGCCCAGGGGCCCATCGGGCCACCTCTAACGGGGCAACCAGGACTTGAGGCCACACGCAGCCCCAGTGGCACCTGCCACATTCCTCACCTACACGGAGCAGCCCCCGCACAAGCTGAACCACCACAGAGAGGCCCCCAGACACGTGCAGGTGGTGGGACATTCCACAGGGCCAGAGGCCTGGCATGTTAGCAACCCAGGCCATGTAACAAACTGCCACCAATCTGGAAGCTCAAAGCAACACCCCTTTATTATCCCACGGTTCTTTGGGCCGGAGTCCAGGCAGGGCTTAGCCGAGGGTCTCCTGAGGCTGAGCTCAAACGTTGGCAGGGCTGGGCTCTCACCTGGAGCTCTGGGCGCATGAAATCCATGGAAATCCGGCAGGCAGGAGGGGCCAGGGGCCAGGTAAATTCACACCTAACGGGTACGGCGCACACTCTCTGGGTGATGGGCACGGGTGAATTCACACCTAACGGGTACGGCGCACACTCTCTGGGTGATGGGCACGGGTGAATTCACACCTAACGGGTACGGCACACACTCTCTGGGTGATGGGCACACATACAACTTTGACTCCAACTGTAGAAAAGCAATCCACGTAACCAAAACGTTTGTGCCGCTGTAATGCTCTGAAATTAAACATAAATAAAAAAAGAAAAATGAAGAATCCGCTTCCAGGCTCATTCACCACCTGCAGACTCCAGGTCCCGCAGCTGTGGGACTGAGGTCCCCTTTCCTGGGGCTGTCGGCGGGGGCGGTCTCAGCTCCCGAGGGCCCCTCACCCCTTGGCACGCGGCCCTGTCCTTAAAGCTGCCTTCCTGCCTCGGAGCCTCCAAGCGCCCTGACGGCCCGGTCCGCCCACCGGCCCGAGCACACTCCGCTCTCAGAGGGCTCATGTGACTGGATTCTGCCCCCGCAGATCATCTTTCTGGTTAACCCAAAGTCAACTGATCAGTAACCTTAATTATATCTCTCCGTGCACGTCTGTCTCCAAATTCCCCTTGGTACGGGGACACCCCAGTGACCCCATTTACCTTGGTTACCTCTGTGAAGACCCTATTCCAAGCACAATTGGATCGAAGGTGCTGTGGGTTAGGGCTTCAGCGTGTAAATTTGGGGGGTTGCAGTTCACCCCTCACACTGGGTCATGTAACAGTCCTGGTGTGACGCCTCATATTCCCAGTCTCGGGGTCAGGGCAGGGAGTCGGGGCCACACCTGATAGCAGTTGTTTTCAGTGATCCGGGAACAGGCACTTCCCAGGGAAGCCCCGGCCCCCCGGACACCCCCCAGGAGAGCCAGGAGGGCCCTGCGGACCCCGCGCCGCCACCGGACTCCAGCCGGAGCTTCTGCCTTCACTCCTGGGGCGGCTGACGTCCTGCCGCGCCCCACGCTGAGTGCTGGCGGCACAGGCCATGCGGGGGCCGCGCTGCGGGGGAGGAGGGGTGCTGTGAGCCGGGAACTCCGGGGACCCACGGACGCCCTGGACGTCCGAGGAGCCAGAAACGAAGCTCAGCGAGTCGGGCTTCCTGCCTTCCTCCGCCAAGCCTGCTGGGGGCGGGATCGCGCCCCCAGATTGCTACGCCGACCCCTGACCCCGTGGGATGGCGTTAGCCATCGGGAGGTGGTCAGGGTCAGAGAAGGTGGGGGCCCTCTCGGCGAAGGGGTCGGCACCTTCCATCTGCCACGTGAGCCACGCAGCAAGAAGCGCGTCTGCGGCCCGGGAAGGCACCCTCGCCAGGAACCGCGTCTGCCGGCACCTCGAGCCCCAGAACGGGGAGAAACACATCTGCTGTGGCAGCCCCGGCAGATGGCGGCCGCGCAGGCACCGGCACCCCCACACCCACTTCCGGGGCACGCGGCCGTGCGCTGCGAGTGCTGTGTAGCAGGAAGCACGTTGGAAAGGGGTGGAGCCCACACTGACCGTGGCTTCTGTGACGCGTGGCTGCCAGCTCCCCCCGGGCCCCTGCATTGTCTTGCACTAAATCGGGGGCAATCTGATCTTGAGTCCTGCACACGAGTCCCCAGGACAGAGCCATGTGCCGAGCTGTGCCAGCCCTGGGGACGTCAGACCTGCCCTCTTGGGGCCCCCCCGGTATTGCCCAGCGTGGGCAAAGAGAGCCAGAGCCCCTCCACAGAAGACCACGGAAAGTGGAAAGCGTGGATGGATCGCCACCTGGTTCCTGAGGGTCGGGGCAGCCGGCCGTGCCCACCAGGGAGGACGCGGGTTCAGCGGCGTAGCTGGTCCTCCTCAGGGCCACAGGCCTGGAGGTGACAGCCCTGGTCGTGGGGGCCCCACACACCCACAGCCTCCACCCTTGCCGCTGCTGCTGCTGCTGCCGCTGCCGGCCACCCAGGGCTGTGGCGCACCCTGAGCCCCCAGACCCGCACTTGGAGGGAGGACACAGGTGGGACACGTGGCCCACAGCGAGGGGTCTCCGCCCTCCCCTGCCCCCCACCCTGAGCCAGGGGCCCCCCCAGCTCTGGCTCCCCGGCAGGGACCCCACCGGCCACCCGCCCGCCCGGCCAAGGCCATCCCTCGGGCGGGTGGGGATTCACACCGGGCGGGCCCCAGCCTGGGCCGGGCAAGAAGGGCCAGGGCAGATCCGGGGTCCCCCTGGCCCCACCTCGACTGGGGGTGCTCCGGGCAGAGCCACCTGCTCGCAGCAGGACAGTCGGGGCGGAGTTTCAAGCCGAACCCCCGGAGGCCGTTTCCCGAGCTCAGCGGCTCTGGCCGGACGGCCCCACCATAGGGCCTGGCTGGCCCTCGGGGCTGTCCCGGCTGCCATCAGTCCACAAACCCGCTCACGGCACAGGTCCTCGCGGGGCCACCTTTCCCAAACCCGCTGCTGTCCTGCCTCAGCCCTCACCCCACCTGTGGCTCCCTGCCCCGATCTCAAACCCCCACTGCCCCACACCCCACCACCGTCCCCTGGATTCTGGGCTGTGTCCCCACATCCCACCCTCGCCATGGGACAGGCCGGGCGACACCCCCCTCCTGCCTGTTCCTTTCGCTTTCAAAGCCCCAGATGCACCTGGAGCCACACCTCTGAGGTCGGCACCTGGGTCCAGTGGCTCCTGCCCAGCCCCCGACCCCCGGCAGGTGCAGGGTGGGGCAGATCCCGCCAGCCCAGCCCCCGTGCCCCAGAGCACCCCAAAGGAGAGCTGACGGGGCCCTGGGTCCCTCCCCAAACCACTCCCGCCTTCAGCACTGGGCAGCTCTGGGCTGGTGGGGCAGAGTGTGCGCAGAGCTGGCCCTGGGGCGGGGGCTGCCGGCTCCCTGCTCTCCCTGGCGGGCTGCTGGGGGTGGGCAGGGTGACAGGGGTGGGGTGGGGGGTGGGGGATGGGGGATGGGGCACTTAGCAGGCGGTTGATCCTGTGCTCCAGAGGGAACTTCCACGGAGGCCTCACCCAGCCACGCCCGGCGCCACCGCAACTGTTCAGCCACTAATGGTAACCGGTAAGTGCTCTGGGGGTGGGGCTGTCCCTAGAGACACCCCCCCCCCCCGCGACTCCTGATTGGAGGCCTGGTGGGGCCTTCACCCCAGGAGAGGAGCTTGGCCCATCCCCAGGGGCGCGAGGTCCAGCCCTGCCCCTGCTGGGTCAGGGGGCCCGTCCACCCCCTCAGCGGCCACTGCCTGCGGGGCCACAGGGCCCGTCCTCAAGGCAGGGAGGGAGGCCTCCAAGTTCCTGGCAACGCTGGGTCCTGCCTGTCTTCCTGCCTCCCGGGTCGTGTGAAAAAACATTTGTTGTTGCTCAAACGCCAGAGAAGCAGGTCAAGCTCCACTCCCGTCAGTGGAGCCAAGGAAACAGCAGAACGGGGCCCTTCTGGGCAGTGTTCCCACCCCGCACCTCGTGCCCTGGGGGGCCGCCCTGGCCGATGGCTCAGCCTGGGGCAGCCAGGAGCGAACCCCGGGGCAGGGGCGTCCTGACACCTCCCGCGGCCGCCTGGCCTGTGCGCAGAGCCTGGGAGTGTGGGGAGACCGTGGCGTGGCCTCCAGCCGTGGCTTCGGCCCCCTGGGCGGCTGGGCCCTGGTGCGGCAGCCTCCCCTGCCCCCCTCCCCGTTCTCCCCACCGGGGCGATTCCGCCCCTGTTGGGAGGTGACGCTGTGGTGTGGCTCCCGCGTCCCCGCCCACAGCCTGCTCCCCCCACAACATACAGTGTCTTCCGGGGACTGGGGGGCTCACGATGGCTGAGGCTGCGTCTCCAGAGCAGGGGGCAGCAGGAGGCACCCAGAGCCCGACGCGAGGGGCACCCGTAAGGACCAAAGCCCTTGGGCAGCCCTGCCCTTCGGGGGGCTGTTAACCCCACCCTCTCTGCAGAAGGGGGACCCCGAGTCTGTGACCACGACGCCTGCTTGGGTTTCCAGGACACTGGAGCTGGCTCTGGGGGCGAAGGGCAGGGCCTCCTGCAGCTGCTCCCTGGGCCCCGGGCAGAGGGGCAGTGAGGCATCTCGGGACGGCCGAGGGGCCCCAAAGCCTCAGTCCGGCTTGACTTCTGCCAAGTGCTGCCCCCTGGAGCCCCCAGAACACAGCCTGGCCGGTAGTGGGCAGGGTCCACCCAGGACCTCATTGGCCCGAAGGGGTGAGCTCCCCACTCTGCCCTCCTCCCCGGGCGGGGCTGACTCACAGCTCCGGGCCCTCTGGGAGCAGCGCCCGGCAGGAAGCCTCGTCCACTCACGTGGGCAGCTGAGCTCTTCCCTCCCCCAAGGCCACAGGCATGAGGCTGCCGTGACTCACTGGAAGCAGCTCTGCCCCCGGAGCGCACGGAGCCCCCGGAGCCCACGGCCGCCCACAGCCCGCCAGGAGCAGGGCGGCAGCCCCCTCCCCCCACCCCACAGAGCCTGCCTGGGACACAGCAGGGGAGGGGCTGGGGGAGCCAGCTCCGGGCTAAGCCCCCACTCTGCGCTGGCCCCACGCTGGCGGCTGGGTACCCCCACCCTGGAGACTGAGCCGAGCTCCACCTTGCCCAGATGTCCCCTTAGCAAAGGCCACCACTCCAGTCCTGGGGGTCCCGTGTGGGCCTGGGCTGCTCCATCCCTGGGCCACCCCCCAGGGGTCTCTGCCCAGAGCCCGCAGAGCCTCAGGCCTGCTGGTGCAGGGGCAGGTCTGGCCGGGCACCGCCCTCTGGGCCCTCTGGCCGCCCGCCCGCACCCCCCCCTGCAAACGGGGAGCCTGCCACCCTCCCCCTCCTCCCAGCTCACCTGCCCTGCCACAGCTGCCAAGGCAGCCCCCCGGGCAAAGAATGTTTGAGAAAAGAGAAAGCCTTTGGGAGGGGGTGGCTCTCTGCCCCGGCTTTGCCCACAGTGGCTGGCAAGGCGAGGAGGAGAGGCCGCCAGGGTGGCGGCGAGACCAAGAGTCCTGGTCATTCCTGAGGTCTGGGCTCCCCTTCCCCCACCCCGTCAGGAAGGCCTGAGTCCGCAGTGTGCACAGAGATTACGCTGGCACAGAGATGGGCCAGCCGGCAGGTGACAGGGCAGGAGCCCGGCCAGCCCTGTCTCCCCGGCTCCTGTGCGCGTGGAAGGCTGCCGGCCCCAGGACCCTGCTCAGCCGGCACAGTGCCTCGCGGGGCCCCTGCAGCTTTCGGGGGCACAGGGCAGAGTCGCTGGGCCCCTGGCCGCCCCTTCCCCACCTTGGGGCTCTCTGGGTGCGCTGGGACCCGCCGCCCCGCCAGGCCGGGCCTCCTTGCTGGGGTGAGAAGTGGAGGGGCCGAGCCCCCTTCCCCCCACACGCGGAGACACCAGTGTCCACCCTGGGCGAGAGCCACGCAACAGACCCAGCCACTACTCGACCTTGATGCTCTGCGTCTTCCCCACGGCACACATCACGTCCCACAGGGAAAGAAGGATGTGGGATGGGGCACAGACACTCTGTAGCCACGCATGTCTCCTCGGGAGGACACGCAGCCACGCACACATGCAGTCCGGCTCCAACCCAGTCAGCCCAGCACGCCAGAGACGGCCCCTCAAACCAGGGCGGGGACACAAGTCGGCGGCTGCCAGGGGCTGGGGGAGGGAGCGGTGGGGAAAACTCCTGACGGGGCGAGGGGTCTCGGTTCAGGCTGACACGCACGCCCCGGTGTTGGGTAGCGGGTGAGGGTTGCATGATGTTGTGAATGTACTGCGTGTCCCTAGTAGCAAACTTTCCGTGTTACGTATCTGACCACAGTTTTGAAAGCCATGCGCAGGGTCTGGGGCCCACGCTGGACTCCAGGGGCCAGGAGAGCTCTCTCCAGGCACACTCACGCCACGAGGCTGACGCCACCCGCTGTGGAAAACCGGGGACACAGCCCTGCAATTACATCGACCGCAGCCCGCCGCCCAGAGGCCCCGGGCACCATTAGGAGAGATGGACGCCACTTCCTGCCCAGCATCGGAAGAACTCCCACGGCTGCTTTCCTGAATTAACCGCGTCCCAGCTGAGCAGCCAAGAGGCTGCCGTTGACTTGGAAGGATGTCGAGTCCATGGGTTCGGCCCAGGGAAGCCCCCAGTCCTGCCAGGGGGGGTCCCAGCAGGGTGGGAGAGCCCCCGCCACGGGGACCGGGCTGCCTCCCCTGCACCCAAGCAGGGAGGTAAACTAGACTCTGTTCCTGGCCAGGCTTATCTGTTGCTCTAGCACTTGGTCACCGAGGTGGAAGGCCATCGGGTTTACAGCCCCCTGTAGGACCCTGCTCCTGGACCCTAAGTGGGTGAGGACTGTGGGTCCGGTCTCCGCGCCGGCTCTGAGGGTCTGGAGGCTGGACGGGGTGCGCCCCTGCCGGCGGGCAGCGCGGCGTTTGAGATCACTTTCCACACGCCCTCACGGCGCCTTGAGTGCACAGGTCCTTTCACGACACGACTCTTTTCGGCCACAGTTTCAGCTGTGGGTCACGCTGAACGCTCAGCGCACCCCGGCGACTTTCAGCCGCTGGCCCACCATGTGCCGACCTGAACAATCGCGCTGTCTGGAAACCGCAGAGCTGCAGGCGGGTTGGGGGTGGCAGGGAGGAAGCCCGCAGCAAGCCCTAAGCCCCGCAGCTCCGCCACCGGTCTCAGCGCGCCCTCCCCCAGGCTGGCGGGCGGAGAGCTGGGTGTTCAACCCAGACAGCTGTGCCGGGAAAGGCAGAGAAAAGCGGCGTCTCCTCCAGCCTCCTGCCAGCCCCTCGGCACACGAGTGACGCCCACGGGTCGTCCTGCCGTCCTCTACAGAAAGACGCACGCTCATTTTTCTTTACTACTCCCAGGAGAACTGGAGGGGACAGGACACTGTCACTCTGCACAAGCAGCCAGGCATGATCTTGAAGGACACCGTCCCCCAGTGAATGACTGACAGGCCACCGCAGGCTCTGTCCGGAGGGCAGACTCGGCAGGGCAGCCCCCCAGGCCGGTCTCGGGGACACTCCCCAGCACCGAGCACCTCGCGCCACCCTCCGGGCCCCCCCCCAGGAGGTGCTCCCCTGCCCCCGCCCCCTCCAAACTTCTGTGCCCCGGAGCGAGCACGGCGCGGCCTTCAGCACCGCGGACAGCGCCCACCCCAGCGCAACGCCTGGCCGTCCCTACCTGTCGTCGCTCGGGAAGGACTGGTCGCCCAGCAGCAGGTCCCGGAAGCGGTACCGCGGCGGCAACGGCAGCACCTCCGAGTCCAGGTCGTTCATCCTGAGGCGGGCGGTGTCCGGGCGCTCGCAGTCCCCGGCGCAGGGCCGCCTGCGGGCACACGCCTGCCCTCAGCCCGCGGCCACGCGACCGACCTGCGGGCGGCCTGGCGGCACCTGCGGCAGAAGACTGGGGCAGGAGTGGGGGCGGGGCTCCCTCTCAGAGCCCGGCGGGGGCGGCGGGGCGGGAGCTGTCCCGGCCACTGAGGACGCAGCCGGCCCTGGTCCCACCCCCTTCCTTGGACCCCCCACCACGGCCAGCACAGACCCCGCTCCCTGCCGCTGCCCCGTCCCTGCGGGTCTCGCCAAGGCTGCGCAGCCGTCCCCCAGGGTCAGGACACCCACCGTGGCCACACAGACCCCACTCAGACCCTCAGCGCAGAGGGGTGGGGTGAGCGACCAGGAGGCTCAGAGGCCCCTGTTGGCCCCGCCGGGTCCCAAACTGCCTGCCAGTGTCACCGGTGGGGGTCCCCTGAGTCCCAGAGAGCTGCAATGGCAGCGGGGGTGTGGGGCAGAGCAGGTAAGGGGTCCCTGGTGGTCTGCAGCACTGTGGGGCCCAGGGCTCCGGCTCCTTCCCCCTCCCCACGCCCACATCCCCACGAGTTTCGCTGTGCCAGGGAGGGCGGGACGCGCTGAGGGGCAGGGGATTCTCCCCACCCCCACTCCGGGCCCGCCCCATGCCCAGGCTGGCAGGGGGGCAGAGGGAGGACAGAGGGGCCTGGCTTGGCCTGGGGTGGGCAGGGGTCTGCCGAGTGAGCCCAGTGGCCCAGCGGGTGGGCTGTGAAACCTCCTCTCTCCCCACCCATCGGGAAGGGTGGGCACGTTCCCCGAGCCCCGACGAGTGCCCACCCGCGCACCCCACCCCATCCTCCAGTGGCCCAGAAACGCCCGGGGACCGTCCCAGCCTGCAGCCGCAGGTGGCCGGCGCCGGCCCAACACGCTGCTCCATGTTTCTCGGGTCACAGGTTCAACCTCCAGGACCTGGCAGCGTTTGAAAAATAACATTTTCCTAATTGCATCAGCGCAGTGCATGTTTTCCCTCAGTCCCACGCTGGCTGGGCCGCGGGGAGGCTCGCGGAGGTGGGGACCGTGTGACCAGGGTCGGCCGTATTTGCTCGGTTTGGCCCTTTCCTAATGAAAGCCCAGGAGACGGCGGCACCCCGGCGCGGCTGCCTCCGCCCCAGCTGCTGAGCTCCGGGTTTTCTCTCCCGGCCTCGAGGCCTAGACTCGCGGGGCCCATGGACAGGCCGGGGGGGCTCTGTTGGCAGCAGGGACACACGGGCGGGGAAGGAAGTACAGAAGGACCTGGCCCCGTCCTCTGCACCCTAGAGGTGGCCTGGGGAGGGTGACAGGGGCTGGGCCATGCGAGTGAGCACGTGGCCGTGAGGAGGCGCCCCACAGCCTCCTGGCAGCCTGCCCGTCCCCCAGCAGGGCCAGAGCCTTGAAGAAACTTGACTATGGGGCTGGCCGAGGGCCAGGGGTGGCAGGGTCCCTGGGAAAGGTGCCCACTCCAGGGAGGACAGGGCAGAGCAGCTGCTCCGGAGTGGGAAGGCCTGCGTCAGTGAGACCTCCTGGGCGTGTGGGCTGGGGGGGTCCGGGCCCCGCAGAAGCTGATGCAGGTGGGCTGAGAACATGACCCTGGCACAGCTGCCAGGACACTGGGGCCCCCGGAGGACGTCCGAGATCCCAAGCCCACGCCTGCGATCTCATCTTCTGTGTGACGCTGTGCCAAAGAATCGCCCATTGCCACAAAAATTCCTGCTTTGGTGGCTTAAGGAAGGCGTCCCCCTCCCAGCCTTCTGCCACCCCTGGGACAAGGTGTGGGTTTCACCCTGGGGGACTCAAGCCCCCTGGCGCCAGGGCAGAGCTGACAGCACAGAGCAGCCCCCACCCCCAGGCCAGGCCGCGTAGCCCAGTGGCTGTGTGTGGCGTGGCCCCTGCTCCTCTCGCGGACTCTCCGGGACCCAAGGCACACACGCTCCCGGCCAGGGAGCGGCTGAGGGTCCCACCGACGAGAGCGCAGCTCAGTTCTGGCCCGTGAGTCCTGGCTGGGCGGCCCGGGGCAAGTCACTTGACCTCTCTGAGCCTGAGTTTCCTCATCTGAAGGAACGTACTGCCGCCCTCTAACCCTACAGGGTGACTGCAAAGACACAGCAGGCAGCCAGCGTCGGGTACAGCGCGGAGGCTGTGCACTTGTGGACAAAGGCTGCGACTGGAGGAAGCTCCGGGTCCCGGGATGGTGGCTCCCCCGTGCCTCTGTGGGTGAGCAGGAGGCCACTGACGGGGGCTCAGGCTCAGGTTGTGGAACCCACTGGAGAGGCGGAGGGCAAAGGGGTCCCCAGCTGGCACGCGTCCGGGGACATCCACGTCAGCCGCTTGCTGCTGCGGCAGTCAGCGCCCTGGCCCTCCAGCCCCGTCCAAGGGAGACTGCGGCCGGCTGTCGCTGACCCCGGGTCAGCTGCGTCCCCAACGCATCCCAAGAACCACCCCCAGGGCCAGCACATCCCATCCCAGTGCCAGGGGAGGACGGCGGAGGCGCCTGGGTGCGGACCAGTCCCCGCTAGGACCAAAGGGATGACAAAGTGGCCAAAGACACGCTTCTCCCATCGCAGGCACGAGACAGTCCCGCTCACGTGGGGACCGCCGAGACGGGAGCCCGGCCTGCGCAGCGCCGTGGGGAGGCAGGGACGGGAGGAGGAAGAACGGGGCGCTGTGTGGAGCTGGCACAGCCGCTCACCTGGAAAACCCGAGAGGAATCAACTGAGAAAGGATCAAACCAGGACCTGCGGCTCCACCTGGCCCCAAACCCGCCGGGCCCTCCTACGACGTCCCGCAGAGGGACCAGAAGCCATCGCTGCCGGGTGACAGAGGCCTGATTCCCGGGGTCCCAGCAGCCGTTCTCTGAGCCGACGGGCAGAGCGAATCCCCCCTCACCGGGCACAGGGCTGTCTTCTCAGAATCTGACAGATTGTTTGAAACCTCCCTTCTGTCTTCTCTGCGTGCGCGAGAGCAGCCGCGGCGGCCGTGGGGAGCACGGCAGGGAAGGGCTCGTCTCCGCGGCTGCCGGCGCCGATTCCCACCACAGCAGCTGGCGCCGGGATGTGGCGTGAGGCAGCCCAGTGGCCTCGGAACACGACAGCGGCCGATCCTGGCTCACGCCGGAGCCCAGGCCGGGGGGCGCTGGAAGAAAGCAGCTCCCCGCCCTGACCTGCGTGGTCACAGTGTCCCCGTGTGGTGGCACAACGTTCTCCCTGTTTTGCTGATGGGGAAATCGAGGCACCGGGAACTTACATAACTTGCCTGACCCTGTTCCCCCTTTACCCGTCATCTGTCCCCCTGCCTGGGCGGGGCCCACGCTTGAACCCGGGTCCCGGCCCCAGGGCCTGTGCTCCCAGGGGCCACGGCACAGGGCAGCCCTCTGCAGGGCAAAGTGACCTTGGACTCCACGCCACAGCCCCAAGCACGGCCGAGACCGGGAGAACACATGGGAACACGTGGGGCTGAGAGGCCTCTCGTTGAACACGCAAAGACCAAAGGCAGAGAGGAACCGATGTATAGACGCTTCTACGTCTCGACAAAATTGCTGTGTAACAAAAAATATAATCGACAGAAGGAAAGAATGCATCACCGTGACGACAGCCAGGACACAGCAAGAATTCCTACCAGGCCGCGTCAGAAAGAAAAGCAACCAGACACGGGAGCTCACAAGACGGGCGAGAAACAGCTCAAAGGACGGAAAAGGTGAATAAACTAACCAAGACAGGACGACCTGCCCGGCTGGCACCCATGGGCCGCGGGGATCGGTGTCCTGTGACGTCACAGCGGCTCCCAACCTGGAACCCCACCTGGGGACAGCTCCCCTCTATGCCCGGGAGGCCTGGACTGAGTTTCACCTGCAGAGGCAAACGCCGCACGAGCCTGACGGGCGGCCGATTCAGGAACGGCCAACAGCGACCGCCAAGGTGCTCCGCACACGCGTGTCCCCGAAGCCCGCAGGAGCCCGGGGGTGCGTTGCTGCCAGTGCAAAACGCCCTTAGCGGGATCCCCACGAAAACCAAACACAACCTCTTCCCAAGAACCCCAGACGAGAGGTGGGTTTCTCTGGGCACCCAGCTCACGGCGATGTGCAGAGACCGTCCCCACACGCCGGGGACAGGTCCAGGGCAGCGTCTCATCCACACTGCCGTGCAGAGGGCGCGTGCCGCGCCTCACCTGCGTTATTGACAATGGACAACTAAGGGCTGAAGCCCCTCCCCGAGCTCCAGCTTCACCAGGCAAGAGCTGGGGCCCCTGGTCCCCATTTCTGGCACTCGGGGGGCCTTGAGGAGAGGCAGGGGGCTGGCTCCTCAGGCTCCGCATATGAAACCCCAAGAAAAATGTATTTTTAATTTTACGGTCTCGCCCTGTCGCCCGGCTGGAGTGCAGTGGCGTCATCACAGTTCCCTGCAGCCTCCAGTTCCTGGGCTCCAGCCATCCTCCCGCCCCAGCCTCCCCAGTAGCTGGGACTACAGGTGTGCACCACTGTTTTTAGTGCTAGTAGCTAATTTTTCTATTTTTTCTAGGGATGGGGTCTTGCTATGTTGCCCAGGCTGTGTTCTCCACCCCACCCCCGCACTGCAAACTCTGCTTTGAAGAGTTAAGATTGTGTTGCTCAAACTGGCCATCCCGAGGCCAGCTCCCTCCATGTAAGGGAGCATGTAAGTGTGAATGTGTGAATGCACATATGTGTGTGTGCATGTGTACATATGAGCATGTGTCTGTATGTCGGTATGTGGATGTCTGTGTATGTCTACATGGGGGTGTGTGTCTCTGTGTGTGTGTCTCTGTGTCTCCGTGACTGTGCGTGTGTGTGTGTGTGTGCGCGCGTGTGCGTGTGCGTGTGCGTGTACCTGCCTGAGTGTGCTTGGCCGTTCCTACCCAGCACAGCCCGCGCAGGCACTGCAGCGTCTCTGGCGGGCGCAGGCGAGTGCTGGGCTTGGTGCCCGGCAAGTGGAGAGACCACAGCCCCTTTGCTGACCACGACAGAACAACTAAATGCTTCCTTTGCACGTTAATTAAAAAGCCAGAGCTGCTCAAGCTGCCCAAGTGGCAGAGGGGCAGGTGACCTCCCGGGGGGAGAGCTTCACGTCCACGTCCACGACAGCTGCTCACCACCGTCTCCCGGGACACACCAAGGTCCGACGTGGAAGCTCGGGGCATGTCAGTGAGTGGAAACCGCCCAGAACACCGTTCAAACTGGCGCTCCAGAGCAGCGCGCTGTGCGCCAGCCGACCCAGAGGGGAGAGGAAGGCCCACGGTGTGGACAGAGGCCAGGGCATGGGCCTGCCCCGAGGCTGTGGGGGGCAGAGGCCACGGGGAACTGCGGCTCCCAGCCCAGCCTGAGACGAGAGCGAGCTGGGGACACGCAGGGCCGGGAGTGGCCTGTGCAGGCTAATGGTGGTGCTTGGGGACACGCCTGCCCCACGATAACAAAAAGGACCAGAACGGGCAATTTGCAGAAAGCCCCCGTATGGGCTGGGGTGGGCCCAGAGCCCTGGTGGGAGCTGCAGCTTCCTGCTGTGGGGCGGGGGGGGGGGCAGGGTGGGCGCTGCCACCAGGGGCCGCTGGGCTCGGTGGCAAAAGTTTTCCTGACACGCGACTGCTCTGACCTGAAACTCCACTTCTAAGAGCCCACTGCACGAGGCCACCTCCTCTGCCACCTGCCCCCTCCTGCCCCGGGTCTAGGAGCAGCTGAAGGCGCCCCCTGAGAAGGGCCTGCCCAGGGCCCCACCCCAGGGAGCCGGGCCCCACCCTGCCTCCGTCCTGCCAGCTCCACGGGGCGGGGGAGGTTCTGGGCACATGTGGTGGCCTCAGCTGGCTCCCAGCGCAGCCCTGAAGCACGCACGCCCATGAACCCGCCAGCACCCAGCCCGCACGCCAACCCCCACTTGCCTTTCCCCAAACTCACCGGAGCCCTTCTGACTCTGTCCTGAGCTGCCGCCTGGCCACCCCCGGGTCCCCTCTGCCAGCTAGGACTGGGCTGTACTGTGGCCCTCGGACCTCTCCCACGGGGCCTGGGCTACTCCTGCTGCCTGCAGGCCCCGGTCCCTCTGCCTCCGTCCCAGGCCCACCTGGGGAGCAGGACTGCTAGGAACTGGCTGTCCCAGGAGGGGCCGGGGCTCTGCCAGGAAGTGTGCCGGGCAGGAAGTGGGCACTGGCTGGTTCTGGGGCTGCCAGGGCCACCAGGCCCCTTCCAGCAGCAGCTGCCACCTCCAGGGCAGAATAGCCAGGCCGGGGAGGAGCCAGCAGAGCAGGGTGGGGGAGGGCTCTAAGGAGCTGGCTGGGGTTGGGGGGTCAGGTGAAGACCCCTGGGACGAGAGCTCCTCTCTGGTGACCCCGGAGCACCACTTGGAGGGGCTGTGGGTGTGGACTGGGGCAGACATTGCGGGGTGGGGTCCCGACACTGCGCCCCAGCACCTGCAGCAGACGGACACGCCTGGGCCCGGAGGGAGCAGAGCCAGGCACCAAGGCCACCGGACCCGGGCTCCGGGTTTGCACCGCTGCTGCCTGACGGCCCCTCTCCCCCCACCTACCTGGCAGCTCTTCTGAGACCCGCTTCCTTCTGCCTGTCAAAGCCCACCTGCCCAGGCCCCGCCTGCCCAGCCTCTAGCCTTGGCCTCCCTGAAGCTCAGCTGCCCCCCCCCAGCTCAGGCCAGATCCTGCTCCCTCCTCAAGCTTGATATTCCGGGGCCGGGGGTGCCTCACCTACCCTCACCTTCCCTGGGGGGGCCCCACCCGGCCTGGGCCTCCCTGGGGGGTCCTCACCCAACCTGCTGACTCCCCCCAATCCCTGGCAGCTGCTTTACCTGCAGTGTGACAGTGAATCTCTGCAGGGACAGAGGCCAGCTCAGACCAGCAGGGAGGCCGGGTGGCCCTGGGTGGGCGGCGCCAGGTGGGAGACACGGGGGCCTGGTGGGGGCCCCCCCACACCCAGACCCTGAGGACACGGCCCTCCCACCGTGCCTGGGGCAGGTAGTCAAGACCAGCTGGGCACCGCACGGCCCGGGGTGGAGCGACACCAGGTTGCAGAGGAAGATGGCAGGGCCACCACGGCGAGGACAGGAACCCGACAGCCCTCCTGGGGTCACTCGTTCTGTGCCCAGCAGGCAGACAAACATCACCTGTTGACCCCTCAGAGCAGCCCCACTCCCAAAGACGCCGCCAGGTGACCACTCACTCTCAGCACCTGCGCCCCGCCCCAGCTGTGCCCCACCAGGACCCTGCAGGTACCAGCCTGCCCCCTGGCGCTGCAGTCGGAAACCGGCCTCGAGTCTGGTCCCGCAGCAGAAACGGCCCTTAGAGACCGTGACCCTAAATGACCCTCCTCCTCATTTTACACACAGGGAAACTGAGTCCCACAGAAGAAACAAGCAGCAGCGGCACCCGGCCTCGAACCCAGGCCTCTGGCTGGTCAGGTGCTCGTCCACTCGCTCCAGCCTTAACTGCACGGAGCTGCTGGCTCCAGCCACCTGGAGGCCCTTCTCAGCTGACCCCTCCCAGGGATGGGAGAAGGGTCAGAGGGACGCAAGCCCAGGACTCCTGGCCACACCTGACAGCCCACTCACACCCCACTTGCAGTCAGGCGTCTCTCCGGGAAGGGTTGCCCTGAGAACCCTACTGCGTGGGGGACCCTGGGCCCAGTGCCCCACCTGGGCCGCCCCACTCAGGAGGGACGAGAGAGACTCTCCCCCAGGCGGGGGTGGGGCAGGGTGGGAGGCGCTGGCCCCAGCCCCTCCAGCCACCTGCAGGCAGGGCCCGGCTTCCCTGCCTCCTCTCCTGCCCCACAGACGCTCAGAGGCCCCTAGGACGCCGCTGCCCGCTCCAGGACACAGACTCGTGGACGCGGCCCCCCAGCAAGCAGAGCCCCACACGGCTGGCAGGGCGCCCGAAGGTCCTGGGGTGGGTGGGTGTTGGGGGGTCTAGGGGTGGCGCTGGCCCGGAGCAGGGTCTCCGCATGGGGGAGAGCGCAGCAGGCTGTACCTGGGGGCCCAAGGGCCAGCGTCGAACTCGAAGTTCCGGTTGGTGCAGCTGCCGCCACGCGCCCCCTGGTAGACGCCCCCCGGGCTGCGAGCCCCATCGGGGAGCAGCATGCGGGCAGCGGCTCGGACGGAGCCCAGGTCCCCCCCGGAGCCGTCCCGGGGAGCCCCGCACACGACGTCTTCTGTTCCAAGGTCGGGCTCGGCTCGGGCGCCTGTCCCCACGCGCCCCCTGCCGGCCACGCCGGGACCTGCAGCGGCTCTGGCCCAGGCGGGGACCAGGCAGGTGTCGAGGGCCCACGCGCATCGCCACCTGGGACCTGCCCCATCACAGCATTCAGAGCCCTCGAGACCCCAAAACACAAGCGGAGACCCGTTAATGTCCAGAAACCCCCAAGTGCGCCTCCCGGCCCCTGGATGGCTCCGTGGGGGGTGGGTGCACAGGAGCTTTGGGCCCTTCTGGTTTAAATGCTGGAGCAAGAGCACCAGCTCCGGGGGCTGGGCAACCCCACTCTGACCTCCCCTGGCCGGCCCGCGCCCCTGCCCAGCACACGGTCAGGACACGGTCACTCACGCACAAACCAGCTTCGAGACCCCTGGGCAGGTGCCCATGCCAGGCTGTCTGTGGGCACCACCTGTGCAGGAGCCCGCAGGGCTGGGGCTGGGGGGAGGGGTGACTGCAGCTTGCCCCGCCCACCTGGTGCCCAACCCTGCACCCTCACCCACCCGGCACACACAGCACCTTCAAACAGGTAGAGAGCAGGGACCCCGACCTCTGGTGCCACAGCCCACCCACCGCCCCAAGGGAAGGCCAGCAGGAAGCAGAGGTCTGGCTGCAGCCCCCGCCCCGTACACGTGCACACTTCTAGGGCCACGCGTCACCTGGCTCCAGATGGCCTCAGCCCCGGAGAGCCGAGAGTTCTGACGCTGGTGATTTGTCGGTCTGTAACCCAGGGCCGCAGGAGGGAGAGACAGACAGAGACAGAGACCTCTCAGGGCCTCGGGTCCCCACCCAACCTCCCACTAGGGGCTGAGGTTGTTATGAGCCCAGTCTGGAGGACGCGAGGTGTGTACTTCACAGTGCTTGACCCCCCCCAGTCTCTCCTGAGCTCACTTGCCTGTTTGCCTCCAGCAGACAGCAGAGTGAAGACAGATGTTTTTGGTGGGGGGACATGGCAGAGAGCCAGGACACTCTCACGTCCCCAGAAGAGGTGCAGCCTGTGCCCCCGCCCAGCTCATGGGCAGTCCTGCATCTTGGGGGCTTTTCCCCCCGCGGGTCCCCGATCGCACCACCCAAGGCAGGACTCTAGCCTTTCCGCCTGGCCCCTCACGTGCTCCTGGGAGGCCCCTCCTGCCTGGGGCTGAGAGACGGCCTTGTGGGGCATGCCCGCCCCGCACCTGTGACAGATTAGCGGTAATTACAGGAGTTGTCAGCAGGAGAGAGTCTGACACGCTTGGTAACGTTTTGGAGGGCTTTAGAGAAACCAGAACTTGGCCCCACTCTGCCACAGAGCCGAGCCCAGCACACCAGCCAGGAGCAGGGAGGGGAGACGGCCAGGCCCCCACTTCCTGCCTACCCCTCCCTCATCCCGGTGACACCCCCAGGCCTCCACGCACCGCCCCTCCTGCGAGGTCCTCCTCAACATCTGACCTCAGCCGGCCTGGGCTGAGCAGTGGGGAGCAGACAACTGGCGTCACCGGACCCTCAGCCTGGGTGCTGCCCTGCTCCTTCCACCCACCTCTGGGCCCCGCCTCCTCTGCTGGACACAGGGGCACCCTGGGCAGACTCCCTCTTGCTGCTCCTCTCAGGAATGGAGTTGTCCCCCTCTACGGGGGGGGTCCTCCAGCACCTGTCCCCAGCAGGAACCCGGGGCATCATTCCCAGTAGGATGCAAAGTCTCAGCACCACCCCCCTTCCCACACTGCTCTCCTCCCGGCCCTCAGCTTCCTCTAAGAGCCACCTCCTTGGGAGAGAACGTCTCCACCTGCCCCTTCCCTCTGTCATTCGTCCCACAGAAGTTTATCCAGTGACTTCTGCAAGCCACATTCAGCTGGGAGGTGAACAGAGACCAGCTGGCGGGCACGCACTGCAGGGAGCACCGCACATTTGGACCTAACCTGTCCCGACCTGCCGGAGACAGGACGTTTGGTGGAGCTGGGGCCAGGCTGACGGGCGCAGGCGCAGGGCATGGGAGCTTGGGTCGGGCGGCCCCCCGGGTGCCAGGACCAGAAGGGTGCTGGCGACCCAATAGGGCGAGTGGCGGCCGTGCACTTAGGTGGAGCGCCGCGCACGAGAACAAGATTTGGGGGAGAGGGATCCAGGCCACACAGTTCCCAGACTAGGTGGGGAGGTCCTCCGGGCGGGGCCCGCGTCCCCACTTCGCTCAGGGCAACTGAGGGCGGCGGGCGGCAGGTGGGCAGAGCCCAAACCTGCGTAGGAAAGCGCCCGGCTGGAGCTTGGGGGGGGCGCACCTCCCACTTCTGGCAACTTCTCTGGGGGAGGAACTAGGGGGGCTGCCAACCACGTGGGACATGGGCGGGGCCGCCGCACGTGTGGGGGCGGGCTCAGAGTGGGCGGGGCTAGGGCTGATTGGGTGGGAAGCAGAGCCGCGGGCGGGGCGCAGGCGAGAGCGGGCTGGGGGGTGTCCTGGCCTCCGTGTTCTCTCCAGCGGCGACGCGCGCATGGCGTCTCGGGACCGTGAGCCTGACGCTGGGGTCCCCCGAGTCCTTGCCTCGGGGGGATGCAGGTGAGGAACTGGGTGGGGGCAGCGAGCGTGGGTCCGAGGGTCCGTGGGTCCGCGGGATGGAACGCCGGGGTCTGCGCGTACCCGGGAGACCCAGGCCTCACCCCGGGCCCGCAGAGACGCCCGCACCCGCTCCTGGGCTCCTGGCGTTCCCCGGTTCTCAGCCAGGTGCCCTTGTTCTCGGCAGCGCCTCTTCCTCGGAAGCCCTGTCCTGCGGCGAGGACCTCGCCCCGGGCTCGGGCGCTGCCGCAGCCCCTCCAGTGGCCGAGGGTCCCAGCCCCCGCCTCCCGCGGAATGTGCTGAGCGAGAGGGAGCGCCGGTGAGTGGTGGGCCCCAGGGGTCGGAGGCTTTTAAGGGGGTGGGGGTTAGCTTGTGGTTCTGAGCGGGAGTGGGTGCTGGGACAGCCAGTGAGGTGTGTTTCCACCTAAGCAAGAACCACCACGTGGCCGCCACGCAGCTGCTTTGGCCTGAAGCCCTGGGTTCCCAAGGTTGTGCATTTGGGACCTTCTAGACCCCTGACTCTGCCTGTGCTCCCCCCTTTCTTCCCCACATCACAAAGCAGGGGTGGTCTGGGCCTGGGGGGACGGCTGCAAACACTTAGACTGTGGCTGGGATCAGGCCCACTCTGTGCCTGATGAGGGCAGAGGGCGCAGACCAGGTGGAGAGCTGCCCGGCCTTGGCCTCCTGCCCCTCTGCCTCTGAAGCCCCGGGGTGGCTCGGTGGCAGGTTCCAGCGCTGCCGCGGGCCTTTCTCCTGGTAGAGGCCACAGGTGCTCACGACGTTTGTCGTTTGCCCGGGAGCAGGAAGCGGATCTCGATGAGCTGTGAGCACCTGCGGGCTCTACTGCCCCGATTCCATGGCCGGCGGGAGGACATGGCCTCGGTGTTGGAGATGGCCGTGCAGTTCATCCGGCTCGCACACACGCTGGTGCCTGGCCAGGAGCAGCACGCGGAGAGCTGTGAGCGGACGGACCTGGTCAGTCCTCTGCGGAGTAGCTGGTGATGGGACATCTCACCACCCTGGAGGCAGCGTGACCCCTGCCACCACCTCTACGGCCAGGGCTGGCTCGGATTTGTTCAGACTCCACCTGCTGCTGTTCCTCTGCTGGGCGGGGCGGGGCCCTGCCTCCCTCCTCATACCCCTCAGTCACTGGCCCCAAAGCTTGATGCCGGCTTCGGGGAGAGTCGGGGTCCCCATGGTCCCTCTGCTGAGCACTGCTCAGATTATCTCCCTGCACCTGGTCCCTGAGAGAGGCTTCTGTGTCCTCTCCCTGTCCTGCGTGGGTCTGGCAGAGCAGGCAGGTGCCGGTGCTGAGGCCTGGTCTGGGCAGCGGGGCTGTCTTCACTTTTCTGGGGTCCCAGCCTTTGCCGAGAGGCCCCTGGGTGGGCGTGGCCTGCCCCCTGGAAGAGGGAGCCAGCTGTCTGGTGTTTTCAGCCTTGGCTGTCACCCTGCCCCCCATCCTGAGCAGGGGACCGAGCCCGTGCTGAGCATCTGGGTCGGGGTCTGGCTACAGCCTGCTTTTCCCGTGGGATTCCTTGTTGATAGTGGCCACTTTGTCATAAGTCTGTTTAAATTCCAGGTTCTCGCTCATTCCAAGGAGACGTGGCACGAGTTGCAGAAGAACGTCTTGCAGCTGGCCCTGTCGTGTCAGGTCCCGGCAGGCACGCCAGGTCCCGGGACAGGAGCGTCCATCGTGACTCTGTTAGTGTCTCCCGTGACACACCCTGCAGGGCCCTGGGACCCCCAGGGGTGGCAGATGCACGGCCCCCAGCATGTCTAGAGTGGGGGAGGCCTGGAGGCCTGGCTGGGTCTCCACAGCCAGTAACTTGCCACGGGCCTGGCGGTGGTGCCAGCACCCTGCCGGCCCCGGAGGGTTAGGCGTGCGGTGGCTGTGCCAATGGGTCCAGCATGGCCAGCTCGGTTGGCAGGCGTGAAGGACTGGACTGGCGTGGGGGTGGGAGGTGCCTGGTACTCTCTTCTGTGGGGTCATTGAGAGGCGCCGTACCCCTCCCTGGGTGAGACCCCCATCCCGCCTGGGCTTCAGGAATGGAGTTTCCTGAAGTCAAGACAATTCGGTCCTTTTCAGAGTGAGAGGTGACTGGGCTGGAGGACTGTGTGCCTCTTGTGTTAAACGTGCCTGTTTTACCCCGTGGGGGCTGGGGCCAGCAGCTGATTAGCTGTGGAACCTTCTGGAGCTGGGGGGTGGGGTGGGGTTCAGCGGGCATGGGCAGAAAGCCTCTATGCGGAAGCTGCCAGGCTGAGCAGGCCCGGGATGGAGGCGCGGTGGTTTCTCAGGTGTCCTGGCACAGTGGGGGCTCTGTGCCCCTGGGCTGGGAAGGTGGGGGCAGCCCCAGGGTCCCCGTCAGCGTGTTCTGAAAAGAACATGGGTGCTTTTAGAACTCGCTTGGTCTCGGGGTCAGGTCTCTGTCCAGCCTGTGGGGCTCAGAGTCCCTGCCCTGTGTCTGTTTTCAGGCAGGGGGACCCCCCGCGCGGTGCAGCCCTGGGGGTGGCTGAGAGCAAGGCTCCGGGGTCATCCGAGGCGCTGGGCGGGCCGCCCCCGATCCCTGGTAAGTGCGCGTTTGAGCACAGCTCAGTGTGGTGTCCTTGGCCTGGGGGGCCCGGCCGGCTCGGGCCAGACCTCGTTCTGACCCTGAGAACAACGGGGCCTTAACAGGTTCGAGTCAGTCTCGTGTGTGTGAAAAACCTGCCTGTCGGGGCTGACCTTGCAGGGACCTCGGGCCGAACTTGGTTTTCTTGTAAAGGACACGTGTCTGGGAGGGGGCGGACGTGACAGGCTTACGGGAGAAAAGGTGGAAAGGAGGCAGGTTGGGGTGACTTGTGTCCCGGCCGGGTCTGCCTTTGGCCTGTCCCCTGCATCCTGCCCACCCCCGGGGCCTCTCTCTGCTCTGGGAGTGGGGTCCCGGCTGGCCCACGTCCTGGCTGCCTCTGCTCCCTGGAGGCAGGGCCCCCAGGGCTTCTCAGGAAGTGTGAGCACGCAGGGGACTTGGCCCCGTCCTGGTCACCCCGCCGCCGCCGCTCCTGTGTGTGGCTCCCTCCAGCAGCCACTGGCCCCGGTGGACTTGCTTCCCGCGTCCTGGCTGGTTTCAGATCCGTCTTCCCCAGGGCGCCCCATCTGCTCTGCCCATACCTGGGGGAGTCGCGGGCCTGCAGCTCCCTGGCTGTTCCCTCCCGGCGGGGCGGGGCCTCTCGTTCCGAGGTGCCCACAGCCAGGCTCAGGTCCCTCTTTGGTGGCCTGTGTGCCCACCGTGGTGGGGCTGGTGCCAGAGCTGGGGTCTCCAGTGCATGGGGGTGCAGAGGTTGGGGGTGCAGGGAGCAGGTCGGAGGGCAGAGCGTGCGTTAGGGAAGCAGCACCAGGAGGGTCCCCAGGTCTGAGCCCCACACAGTTGACCTGAGGTGGAGTTGGCACCTCCTCCAGGAAGCCCCCTGACTGCAGGTGCTGGACGCCTTACCTCTGGGGGGTCATTCTCTCCCTGGGTGCCTGTCTGCCACCCGCGCTGAGCTCCCCTCCACACGTCCCCTGTGGGCGCAGGTGGCTGGGCAGGCACTTGGTTGGTGTGAGGGGACTGGGCTTGGGCACTGGGGGGTCTTCAGGGCAGCCTGTGGGGCTGGGCAGGCAGGGCTGACCTGCTTTGACTCTCACAGAGCCTTCCAGCCTGACGTCCCCGCCCGCAGGCCTCACTGATGTCCCACGGCCACCCTCACCCTGGCCTCGCTGCCCGCGACAGCTGACGTCCCCCGTGATGAGCGAAGAGGCCCCCGGCTGGCTGGGCCACGCTGGGCCCCTGGCCAGGGCTGCCACCCCTCCAGCAGGGCCGGCCGAGGAGGCCCTGGTACCTGCAGCGGACGCCAGGTGGGTGTCGGGGGGTGTGTGCGTGTGCACACGTGTGCATATGCTGTCACACCTCCTCTCTGCCTCGGCCCCCCAGCACTGGGTGGGAAGGGGCGCCCGTGGGAGGTGGGCTGGGGCCTCGGCCAGGCCGGGCCGCCACGTGCTGTGTGTTGTTTCTGAAAACGCTTTTGTCTTCCTGATGGTCTTGTTTTGGCTGGTGGTGAGACGAGCTGTGTTTGCCCAGCAGCCAGCTGGGCGTGGGCAGGGGAAGGGGGGCCGCGGCTGGAGAGAGGCGGGGCGGCACCGGCAGCCTAGGCAGGACAGGCAGCGGCTTCTCCCGCGGGGCGGGTGGGCAGCACCCTGGTCCCCGTTGACTGAGAAGCTGCCTTTCAGGACTCAGGGCCTGAGCCTGCCTGGGGGTCTTCTCGCCCTCAGGTCTGTGTCGGGATCCGACGGGGAGGACAGGACGTCCTTCCTGCTGACCGCCAGTCCCGACTGGTGGCTAGGTGAGCAGGGCTGCATCTGGGGCCACCTCCTCTCACACCGGCACCTGACACAGGGCTGAGGGACCAGGTCCCGGAGTCTGTGTCTGAGCCCCGTTTCCTCCGTGGTGCCTGGTTGTCAGGATGACTGGCAGGAGGGGCAGGTCACGTGTGAGCGGGTGTGTGTGAGCCTGGGCCTGCATGAGTGCGCGTGTGTATGTGACGCGTGCGTGTGTGTGCAACTCGTGGGGCTGCTGGCGTGTGGGACCCCGTGTCCTCATGCTGGCGAGACCCGGGCCAGCCTGCCCTGGCTGCAAAGGCATCTGGCTGTGTGATGTGTCCAGAATCCGTCTTCCCCAGGTTTTAGTGTTGGGGTTTAGTGTTCCTGGTTCTGACCCTGCGGGTGTCCTGGGCCTGGAGCAGGGCTGCCAGGTGTGATCTGTGTTCCTGGTCACCGGCTCTGTGCCGGGGGGACCAGGCGCAGCGCGTGTTCCCCCTCACAGGTGTGCAGAGCCTCCAGAATGGGCAGGGCAGACAGGCAGAGGTCAGAGCCTGGTCCTCTCCGGTCCCACCTACCTGCCCCAGCGCCCTGGAGCCCCCCTGACGTGCTTGTCTGCTTCCAGGGTCCCTGGAGGCCAGAGGAAGCGGGGCCTCCGCCTGGGCCGCAGCCAGGAGCAGCCCACTGGACGGGGCAGAGCCGGGCCTCCTGGAGGACCCCGAGCCGGGCTGCCAGGAGCTCCAGGAGGGCTCCCTGGAGCCGTGGGGCGCGGACTTGGGCTGCTCGGGCCTGGCCCTGCGGGACGAGGTGGATGGCATCTTCCCTGACTTCTTTGCCTGCTAGGGCCTGGCGGGTGTGGGCGGGAGATTTCGGAGTGGCCTGTGCGCCTGTCGTATTTCGGGTGGGTGCAGCTGCGCTCTAATTTGAGAGAGGCTGGCAGGCCGGGACTGGCGGAGGCGGATTATTAAAGAGGAAAAGCGGTTTTCCGGAAGAAGCAAAGCTTGTGTGGCTCTTGTGTAATTAATCCGATTCACAGGCAGATCGTGCCACCTCCGTGGAGCGCGGGCAGCTGCCTGGTCCTGCTCTGGGGGCTGCCAGCGCCATGGGAGCCCGATCACCCGCCCTGCTGCCCTCAGAGGCTTGGACTGCCCTGCCCGGGTCGTGGCCTGCCAGCGGCTCTTCCTTCTGCACGTCCCACGGAGCAGCAGGGCTGGGCCTTGCACTGCGTGGGGTGGTTTCAGGACCTCGTGTCCTCCCCTAGCCTGGTGCCCCCAGGGAAGGGCTGGCCTCCGCTGTGCTCCCTGGGACCCCGAGCAGAGGCCGCCTGGACCACCCCTGCCCCCAAGGCCTGGGGGCCTGACCCTGCCAGCTGCCCGCCTGCCTCAGCTGCGCAGAGGTGGGCATGGTCTCTGCCCGGGACTGCCGGGCTCACCCTCCCCTCCTGGAGACAGGAGCTCAGGTCCTCCAGGTCAGTGTGTTCAGGGGCCAGAGCAGTCTCTGTCCCCCATAGACAGGACACAGTCCCCATGTGGGTGCAGCCTTGTGCCTGTGCGCAGCCCCCCATCCCCTGCAAGCTGGGACGTTCATCCATTCCTGGCAGTCCCTTCAGAACAAGGCTGTGTGCAGAGCCCCTGCCGTGGGAGGACGGCATTGTGGCATGGAGGCTCTGTGGAGTGAGCGTTGTCACACTGCAGGCCGTGGGTGGTGGAGTCCACTCAGCCCAGAGGGTGCGGGGCAGGGTGCTTGGAGCCCTCGGCCTGGAGCTGGCACGGTGCCCGGCTCAGCCCAGGAGGTGTGAGGGGTTTGGGGTGCATCATATCACACGGGGACGGGCAGCCCGAGTGTGGCCCGTGGTGGCCTGTGTCCACTCCCGCACCCGCCTGCTCCTCTGCCCGCGGAGCCCACTCCCCGGGCGCAGCTTCCCGGCCGACTCGGGCCTGGCGGCTGAGACGCATGTCCTGCCGCGGCGCAGGGAGGGCCCGGCCCAGGCGGGCTCAGGGAGGACACAGAGTCATCCTGTGATGGAAGATCGTTTATTGAGCAAGGAGGGACCGCAGCCTAGGGGAAGAGCGTGGAGGGGCAGAGACCCCACTAGGGGGACACGGGCCCAGGCGAGGCGGCGGGAGGGGCCACACAGCAGGGGCACGGCGGGGCATTCTTGGCGGAATTCCTGGAGGGTTTGGAGAGCCTGGGTGGTGGGGCCGAGCAAAGGGCTGACCTCTGACCGCCGACCTCCCCCTCCGAGCCCCAGGTGACCCAGACCCGGCTCCTTGGCTCACTGTCCCCGGGGTTGGGATTGTGGAAGGGACGCACAAGGCGGGGACAGGGAGGGTGTGGGGCCCCCTTCCCACCTCACGGGGGGGGCACGGGCTCCTCAGGGTGGCGAGGGGCCGGAGTAGGGGCCTCAGACCCCGGTGTGCGCGGCGTGTGCACGGCGTGTGCTGGCAGGAGCACAGCCCCGGGGTGCCACCCACCTGTTGCAGGTGCCGACGGCCCTAGTCTCGGAACTCCTGGCAGCGATCTGAGGGGCAGAGCGGCCATCAGCCTCGGGCCTGGGCCCCGCCCCGGCCTGCCCCGGACCCCCGGGCGGACACCGGAGCAGAGAGAAACTGAGCAAGGACGGGACGGCGGAGGACTGACCGGTGTGGTCCAGGAGCACGATCTGCTCCCTGCGCAGGCCCAGGTCCTCACAGACGCTCTCAAACCTGTCCAGGAACTCCTGCTCCGCCGTGGGCTTCCGCACTGAGGGGGCAGGACACGGGGGCTTCAGGTCTCCCTGCTGCCATGGGACGGCCGTGACAGGGCAGCGGGCCCAGGGGGGCAGTTGTCTTCCCAGGACACACCTCAGACAGGGCCTCAGGCAAGGGCTGGGGTGAGGGGACGGGGTACGGGGATGGGGCACGGGGGAGGGGTGCTTGGGGGTGGGGGCTCTGTGCTCTCCAGGACCAGGAGGGGACCAGGACTGCCCACACCAGGCCCCACGGTGGGTGCACGGCAGGGCCCTGCGCCCTCCTGGAGGGCTGTGGTCGTGGGCTGGGGTCTGCACTCACCAAACAGACCGGCCACCAGGCTGGTCACACCATCCTGCTTGTTGATCATGTAGAGAACCAGGAATTTGTCGGCCTCCCCATCCGCTAGGTAGAGCTCGTTTTGTCCCCAGACTGAGGAGAACACTGGGGCTGACACGGGGCTTGGGGTCCCACGGGCCCCAGCCACGGCCAAGCCCCTGCCGTCCTCTGCACGGGCATGGAGCTGGACCCCAGGGGACCATGGCAGGGGTGAGGGGAAAACGGCTCTACCCTGAGAGTGGCTGCCAGCGCCCGGGGGGCCTGAGCACGGAGCCACTGACAGGGACTCGCCGGTGCGCGGTTGGCTCTACAGCCAAGACCCCTGGGGATGGCGCCGCGCTGGGGCCGCACGGGACAGCCCGCACCGCCCACGTGAGCACTCACACTCCAAGGAGAACCGCTGGGCGTCCTCAGTCTTGAACGCGATGAGGGAGCTCTTGTCACACTGGCTGCCTGCCCTGGGGGCACAGGGGGGGGCACTCGTCCTCTGTCTTCCCGTTTTAGATCAGAGGCACCAGGCGCTCCCTCCGGTGCCTGGGTGGCAAACATCGCAGTCCCTCGGCTTCCTGGGTCCCCTTGCTGCGGCCACGCCTGCCTCCCTCCCGGCTCCGGCCTGCCCTGGTAGCCGGGCACCCCGCTGCCAGCAGCAGCTGAGGGAACGGCAGGGAGGTGGCAGGGACAGCCCCTCCCCCTGCACACACACAGCCCACACAATGCCGCAACGCCGGGGAGCCCTGGGGCAGGTGTGGCGCTGTGTGTGGACCGGCGTGGCTGGGGAGGGAGGTTGGCAGTCGCACGGCAGGTGAGAAGGTTGGATCAGACCAGGCACAGCACAGCAGTGTCCCTGTCCCTGTCTCTGTCCCTGCCCCCGGGCCAGCCAAGCCCACCCAGCTCCTGCACCCACCCGAGCGTCCACCTTGCCCTGGACTCACGGCACCAGGATGTCCCCGAGCAGGTTGCCGTCCTTCACATCCAGGCTGTTGACGAAAACCCTGAAGTGCCCGCCAGGTGCAACCAGGGCAGAGTTGTTGGAGGCCAAGGAGGAGGTGTACCAGCTCCCGGCGAGCTGCCGGCCGTGAGACGGGCCAGGTGAGGGGGTCGGACCCCTTGTCCCCCCGAGCCCAGCAGCCTGCTCAGATCACACCCAGGAGAGCCCTGAGGTGCTGGCTGAGCTGGTGAGTTCCCGGGCTAAGGCACACGCTGGGCCCCGAGATCCCTTTCGGCCTGAACCGGGGGTGACTTCCACAGCAGGCCCCAAAGCTGCCCTTGGAATCCCCCCACGGTCCGTTTATGAGTCGTGTTAAGGCGGCTCTGGTCCGATGGTGCCACGCACTGCCCGTGGTCTGGTGTGGGTGGTGGTGCTGTCGGCACCTGGCAGGGCTGACCAGGGGTCCGCAGGGACCACCCAGGCCTGCCTCCTGAGCACTGACGTGTGCAGGTTCCCTGCCAGGATTCCTGCTCCAGGAAGGCACACCCTGCCTGGGTCTCACCGGGACTCGGCGATGCCTCCACTTGGGCCAGGGGCCTGGCCCACGCTCCGTCCACCACCAAGCTGCCTGGAGTCGCATTCCTTCCAGCCCTGTCTCTGGGGGCACCCTGGGGCCCTGCCCTTCCCCATCTCACCTCCGACAGGTCCAGCTGCTGCTCCTCTTGAGCCTGGAGCCCGTGGACGAGCACCACGGCCAGCAGTAGCAGGTGCATCCTCATGGCACGGTCTGTCTGTGTTTGGTGACGGTGGGGACTGTGGCTCCAGAGGCGCTGGCCCCACAGCGTCTATATAGCCGAGGCCACGTGGAAGGGCTCCGCCGTGTCCCTGGCAGAGTGTGGGGATCTTAATCCTCAGAGGCGCTCGCCAGCCCTGTCTACACTCTGCTGTGCTGCTCTGGGCACTGGAACTGTTTCCACGGAGCCAACTTCCAAAATCAACAGCCAGTGGAGCCAGGCCAGCTTCCTGGGCCATGCGGTGTCACAGTCACGTTGAGCTGTCCTCGTGTCCACACGGTTCCCGGCACGTGGCTGGGCGGACACAGGCCGTGCACACGGGACCGGGACCGGGTGGGCCCAGGGTTCCTGACAGCTACGCCAAGCACACCCCACTGATAGGACCGGTTTTCTCTTTGCCCCAGGAACAGACAGAGTCACCGATGCTGTAATAGATAAAGGAGTTTATTAGCTAGCCCGAGCTAGGGTCCAAGCCTAGAGCACCAACGCAGTGGTCTCTTTTCGTGGGCAGGGACCCCGCACAATGGGACGTATGCCCTTTTATACTCTTTTTTATAGCTTGTTAAAAATGATAGGAGGATTGCCCAAGCTCCCACACACCCTGCACCAGCTGTTCATGTGCTGATTATGCCCCGGCCCCTTTATCAGGAAGTTACTTGCAGTCACCTCCCCAGGGCCTTGTTTATCAAGCATTTGAGCAAGCAAGCACTGTTTACAGAAGCGGAACTAGGCTATTAGGCAACAGTAAATTATTTCTGCTTTACATTCCCCCCTTTTTCTTGTCCATACGAGCACTCCTGCTTGTACGTGGCTCATGGGCCTCTTATATTTCTCATTTCTAAAGTCTGGTATTGTTGTCGTAAAACCATCAATTGTACAGCGTTAACCCGTTTTTTAATAAAGGCAACCAGCCTATTTAGGACACAGGGTCTGAAAGTGAGGATGAGTAGGATTATAATTAGGGGTCTTAATATAGTGGAGAGCAAGGTAGTCAACCAAGGGGAGTTACTGAACCAGGACTCAAACCATCCTTCCTTTTTGTTCACGCTCACGCTTTCGCTGTGCCAGTCCCTCCCTAACTTTAGCCATAGTATCTCTAACTACCCCAGTGTGGTCAGCGTAAAAACAGCACTCTTCTCCAAGGGCCGCACATAGCCCTCCCTGTTGGAGGAATATGAGGTCTAGTCCCTTTCGGTTCTGTAGCACCACCTCAGACAGTGAGCTGAGGGATTTTTCTAAAAGAGAGATGGATTTTTCAATCCTGGCTATGTCCTCGTCCACAGCAGCCTTTAAATGATTAAATTTTCTATGTTGCATGGCTAAGGATGAGATGTCTGTCCCCGCTCCTATTACACTTAGGCTGAAAAGGGTAGCCAAGGTTAGTGCTGTAAAGGGCTCTCTCTTTTTTCTTGTCAATCTGGCCTTGTTTGTGTTTCTTGCCTAATTATTTTATATTTTCCTTATGGTAAATAACCTTAGGGAACACTAGTACCTGAATATAGAATTTTTCAGACTTATTAAACACCGATAGGCTGAGATATGGAGTCAGGCCTACCTTAGAACAGAGCCACCACCCATTGAGTGCTGGAACGATCCATTTTGTCTTTTCAGTCTGGTTTACGGAAGGGTGGATTTTGGCACAGAACTGTATATGAGTAGGGGGTATCTTTCTTACACAGATTCTGCTCTTGGCAACTACCTGAAGTGTTAGCCCCGGGCCTCTGCCGTCCTATAAGGGTCACAGTTATAACAGTCACTACAAGTATCTTTGTCTCGGGTATTTTCATCATTGGGCCTGCGGCTGTCTGGTTGCCACACGAGTCAGTCTGGTCTTCAGAGGATTTGTTGGATCTACCGAGGCCTTCCACTGGTCATGCTGTTGTTCCCGGTTGCTCTCGCTGGCAGGTTTCACGTGAGAGTGGTGTATCCAGGTTGCCACATCATCAACCTTCAGGGCAGTGGGGGTGACAAGAATAATCTGAAAAGGTCCTTTCCATCTAGGCTCTAGGGTTTTGTTATTATGCCTTTTTACCCACACCCAATCTCCCGGCTGGTAGAGGTGCCTGGTATCCTCTCTCCCCCCTTTCTGGGCCGTCTGGTACAAAGCACGGAGCGCAGGCCAAATCTGGCCCTGAACTCGCTGTAGAGCCAGTACAGCCTGTAGCACCTCTCTTGGAGCTTCAGGTGCAGCCCCAGAAGTTATTTTTGGCACCACTGGGAGGAGCACCATACACAATTTCAAAGGGGGTCAGGCCTAAATGATAGGGGGTGTTCTGTGCT
>CM052443.1:127914013-127926716 GCA_028533085.1 Varecia variegata
GGAGGCCAGGGTCTGCAGGGTCCAACTCCATCCTGTCCCCACCCCATGCCCAGGCCCTGCCACGGTGCCCTGGTAGGGGACACCAGAGCAGCCGTTGAAGGATGACCCAGCATGTTGTAAAGAGAATGGGAGGGTGTGGGGCACGATGTACAGGGCACAGCGCAGGGAACGGCAAGGGGAACAGCACGGGGAACAGCAAGGAGAACAGCACAGGGAATAGCCAGGGAAACAGCCAGGGGAACAGCACGGGGAACAGCAAGGAGAACAGCCAGGGAAACAGCACAGGGAACGGCAAGGGGAACAGCACAGGGAACGGCAAGGGGAACAGCACGGGGAACAGCAAGGAGAACAGCACAGGGAATAGCCAGGTGAACTGCACGGGGAACAGCACGGGGAACAGCACAAGGAAACAGCCAGGGAAACAGCCAGGGGAACAGCAGGGGAACAGCCAGGGAAACAGCCAGGGAAACAGCCAGGGGAACAGCACGGGGAACAGCAAGGAGAACAGCACGGGGAACAGCAAGGGGAACTGCACGGGGAACAGCACGGGAAACAGCAAGGGGAACAGGCCGGGGAACAGCACAGGCAATAGCACCAGGAATAGCATGGGGAACAGCACGGGGAACAGCACGGGGAACAGCATGGGGAACAGCAAGGGGAACAGCATGGGGAACAGCAAGGGGAACAGCACAGGCAATAGCACCAGGAATAGCATGGGGAACAGCACGGGGAACAGCATGGGGAACAGCAAGGGGAACAACATGGGGAACAGCAAGGGGAACAGCATGGGGAACAGCACAGGCAATAGCACCAGGAACAGCAAGGGGAACAGAGTGGGGAACAGTGCAGGGAACAGCAGGGGTAACGGCAAGGGAACTGCAAGGCCTAGTGAAGCTTTTGAGTGTGACTAGAGTTGTAACTGTAGCAACAGGGCAACAGCACTTACCAGGAAAAGCAAATTTCCCTGAAATGTCTATTTCTGAGCCCACTATTTCTTCTGTCTCACAGCTTCCTGAGCTGAAAGGCAGCAAAGTGCTCACTGGGAAAATGCCAGTCTGCGTCCCGTCTGTTGGGCACGTTCCCAGAGTGGGGCATGTCTTCAGGAAGGGCTCAGGCAGCCCCCGGAGCACCCCGGAGTCTGGAGCAGGACCAGGCAGGGAGAGTGCAGGGCAGGGGCTGCACCAGCCTCTCCCCCTCGGCTCTGTCACCTCCAGCGAGCCACCTGCCCTGTGCCCATTTTCCTTCCTTATACATTATGTTTGAAAATATAGGGCTGGGAGCCCGGGGTTCTGGCTTTCCCTGGGGTCGAGGTCCCAGGAGGGTGGGCACGGGGAGGGCTGGTCCACCCAGGTGACACCTGCATCCCAGGTCCCGCAGCGGCGTCTGGGCTGCAGCCACACACGCCTTTTCCTCCCCGCAGGGCCTCTTACTTGTTATACGCGGCCTTCACGGTCAGGTCACGCTCGCTTGCGGTGAGGAACAAGCCCTCCACCCTCTTCGGGGCCTTCAGTGCCAGGTTTTGGTCCGAGGCCAGACCGACTTCCCGCCAGAACCCAACGAGCTGGAGAGAAAGCCAGAGCCGTGCCCGGCTCTGAGCGGCTGGAGTGAACCCCCCCAGGGGGCATTTCTCAGACCCCAGGAAGGGAGCTGGGGGCTCTGAGGGGTCAGCGGATGGCAGCAAGACGCCTCTGAGCCCACTTGTCCCCACAAGCCGTCCTTCTGAGGGTCCCCCAGGCTGTCAGACGGCGAGGCCCCACAGGCAGGCCCCTCCGCTGGGCCACCTGCAGCTGCTGCCGGGCTCACAGGCCCGGGGCAGACGCCGGCGGCAGCCGTGGTTGGGGCCGGGAGGGGCCCGGAGAGCAGAGCAGAGTGAGCGGCTGTCAGAGCCTCAACCCCGCGGGAGTGGCGCGTGCTGCACTCAGCAATCCTCCCGAGCCCAGAACCTCCTCTGAAATGTTTGGAAACTGCTTATTTTTACCAGAGAAAAGAATCTGCGTCTCCAACATGGGTTATCTCTGGGCCTGCTCAGGTGCGCGCGGCCGGCAGCCTGCACGGACGCAGTGAGGAAGGAAACGCCAGCAGAAAGCATCGGACGGACCCAAGCACCCCCGCCAAGCCCTCCACGCCGGGAAGGGCCTCTGGCTCCCAGAGTGTGCAGAGCCAGGGGTGCAGGAGGAGCCCCACACCCTGAAAACCCCAGGACCGCCCGGCCTGGCTGGGTATAGCGCTGTCTGCAGAGGACCCCCAGGGAGGCCCTCACACCCCGGGAGAGGAGGGACCAGGCCAGCCGAGCGGAGCTTGGAGCCCACGACCAGGACCCTCAGCTGCCTGGCTTCATGGGCGTCCAAGACAGGGCGGCAGGGATGGGGACAGGGTGGCCTGCAGCAGCGGGACACTCTCTGGGACCCTCCCTGCCCACCCAGCCCCGCTCCAGCCCAGCGTTTGCCTTCATGCTGAGAAGGAAAGACCACCTTCCGCAGGTCTAGGTCCACCATGGCCGCCTCCACCTGTGCCCGGAACACCAGGAAGATGCCCAGGACGGCGTGCAGCAGCCGGGCCTCCATGGCAGGGTCTGGGCTCGTGGGCAGCTCTGCTCCTGCAGCACCTGGGCTTTTATTTGGAGAGAGAGTGCAAGCGTGCGAGCGTGTGCAATCGCCGGGGACTGTCGTCAGGCAAACGTGGCTGCCTGCTGCTCAGAGACTCCCGGTGTCTCTGCACAAGTGCCATCCGGCCTGGCAGCACCACACCCACGCTGGACAGCAGCGGGCAGCGGCCACCTTCCTGGCGTGTGGACGTGGGTGGGCGCGGTGGCGGGGCTGTCGGGGGGCCTGGGAACAGGAGCAGCCCACCCACGCCAGGCGGGGCGGCCCCCTCCTCACGGGACGCCTGTTGGTTCTGTGGGTTCTTTCTGGTCGTCGGGGCCAACAGCACGAACGCTCTGGGGCCTAGCGGGGCCTGGCAGCCGCGTCACACCCACAGTCTGCAGCACTGAGCACCAGGTGGGATTTGAACCCAGGCCCCATCCCTTAGGCACCTGGCCTGAGACCCTCAGCCGTGCCTCAGACCCCCCACCAGCAATGTGTTCTGCCCCACGCCAGGGACAGCTGTGTGACTTGGGGGCCCAGCAGGAAACAAATCGGGGGGTGGGGGTGGCACCACTGCAGGCTCAGCTCCTGCTTCTCTCCCCGGGGGCCTGAGCCTCTTCCTCCTCCCGACGGACCGCACAGGGGCCCAGAACCTGTCGGGGCAGACAAGGAGCCCGGCTTCCAGACCCACCCCAGCTCCTGCCTCCGGCCACGTGGCCCAAGACAGCGCTCCGCCTCAGTTTCCCCATCTGCAACAGCCGCCGCAGACATTAAACGAGCACGGGCCCTGCGTGGCGTCCCTGCGCACGACTCGCCCAGACCTCCCCTCTCGACTCCCTGCACCCCCGGGGCCGGCCCCTGCCGGCCTCGAGCCCTGTGTCCAACTTCTCTCAGGCCACGGCGATGATTTTGAGTGACAATTTTTATTTTCAAAAACAACTTTATTTGTGACACATACTTAAAAAAAGCAAAATCAAAAAAACTCCCACCCTCCAGAAATGAGCTACAAAATAAACAAAATCTACCTTCCACCTCCCATTCCCACTCCCTCCTCCCGGCCCTCGAACAAAGGGGAGAGAGGCCAAGCGTGGCGGCAGAACAGCCCGTCCGGGACACCCTCCCGCAGCGGGGCCGGGGGACATGGCAGGCTCTGCTGCTGGCGCCACAGGGGCCACGGTCACCCAGGGGTCCGAGCTCCAGCTCCCAGCAGACGGCAGGTGCCACGTGGCCAAGGGGGTTGGCGGGTACCTGCGGCAGCTCCTCCCGGCCCCGCATCCCGGCCCGGCGGGGCAGCCTTCCCACCTCTGGGGCTGCAAAACCCCACCTGGAACGGCGTGAGGCCTGGCCAGCCGAACGGTCGGTCCCAGTCACCAGACCCCACACCCCAGGCGGCCCGGGCAGCTTGGATCCCGGGTGGGCCGTCAGGCAGTGTAGGGACAAGTCAGGGCCGGCGGCCCAGAGCTGGCCGCCACTCCCCAGGCCCAGGGGACACCCGAAGGGCAGGAGCAGGCAGGGACGGCGGGACGCTGAGGAGCAGGCCCCAGGGTGGCTCCCGGCAACAGAGGGAGGCGGAGGCCCCTGGCGACCAGGGCAGGGTAAGGGCAGACAGCCTCAGGGACAATGGCTTCCGCCCCTGCCCTGCGCGGGCCGCAGGCACTCATGAGCATCGGACCAGAACCTCCAGCACCTTCCTGCCCCCACCCCCGGCCGCCCTGTGAAGCGTGTGCCAGACGGGCAGGGCCTCCGAGTTCCCATCAGGACCCTGTGGCACAGCGCCAGGGACGAGAAGGACAGCGGGGACGGGCCCCGGGGAGGGCCTCTCTGTGCCCCAGTCTCGGGGACAGCGCAGAGCCCCGGCCCTGCAGCCCGAGCCGCAGCTTGCTGGCCACGTCAACGGGAGTGAGTCCCTCCTTGTGCCTCACTGTCCTGACCTCTGAGACAATGAGCTCAGCAGGGGCACTACGTGTGCCCAGCCTGTCTACTAGGGAGCCCCAGGCCGAGGGGCAGGGGCCAGGAGTCCACTTCTGGGGCGCGAATGAAGTGCCACAATCACACCAGTGGGGGGGCAAAGCCCACACAAGCCGGACTCCAGGCCTCCTGCGGCCGGGCCTGTGCATGCCCAGCGGGACCTGTGTGGCTGGGCCAGGGTGCTGGGTTCTCCCTGGGGGTGCAGCCCCCACACTGCCTCAGTCTCCAGGAGCGCTGGGGTCAGCACGGGGCCCACTGCGCCCTCCCCGGGGTGTCTCCAAAGAGGCAAGAAGCTGCCAGGCTGCGGAATCTGTTTATTGAGGAGGAGAAGGAGGGGTCCGTGGGGGCGGGGCTGGCAGGTGGAGGAGGCGGCCACGGTGGTCCCCCCAGAGCGGTGGGTCTGCACTCCTGGGGCGGCGAGGCCTGCTGCCCGGGCTCACCTGCACAGGGAAGGCCTGGCTGCTCTGTCCAGTTACTCCCCGACAGGTGCCCTGGCTGCCCACCCAGGGCAGGGAGAGCTGATTCTGTCTGCGGACGTGGACACACCCACCTACCACTGCCGCCACCTGCCCTCAGGGGCCTCTCACTCACTCAGTGGCAAGGAACGCCAGCCTCTGCCCTCGGTGAAGACGGCAGTGTGGCAAGGAAGCCCCGGAATGGCCACTAAACCATGACGAAACCCACAGGCGCGATGACATTGGCGAGGGGCGGGGGCAGGAAGATGGGGCTCACACCTTCTGCCAATAGAACCTTCTGGGGGGTGATTTGGCAGTGACCCCCCCATGTGTCCCAAACCACCAGGTGTGTGATGGGAAACTCAGCAGCCCCGATGTCCCCGAGTGCCGCGGCAAACAGCAGAGAGAAGAATGCCGGGCGCTGACCCAAAGCTCCTGGAAAAGCGCCACGATGCAGGAAATGCAGGTGCCGGGACAGGAACAGGCTGCAGAGCTGAGGAAACGCCCACCCCCAAGGGGACCCCAGGAACATCTCTCCTCGCAGGGTCCCTCCGGAGGCTGGAGGACCTTGCAGTCTTAGCTCTTATCCACGGTGTTACGTAGGTGCCCACGTTCCCGGCAATGGGCCTGGGTGAACCACCCAGCGTTTTCCTGGTGCCTGCTCTGGGGGACGGTCTCCCGAGGACCTGGGTCTGGGGCCCTGTGACGGGCCCTGAACGAGGCTGTGGGTCTGCCTCACGCGGCCCTCGGGGAGAGAACAAGGACCAGGCAACTCCAAAGCAGGGTCTGTGCCCTGGGAGGTGGGCCCAGGCTCTGGGGACACAGGTGTAGTGGATTGAATAGTGCCCCCAAAACATCACATCCACCTAGAACCTCCAGATAGGACCGTGTTCGAACATAAGGGTGTTGCAGATACCATTAGCTAAGGATCTAGAGATGGGATCATCTTGGGTCTAGTGTGAGCCTAAATCCAAAGACTGGTGCCCTCACAACATGAAGGAGATTGGGACACAGGCCACAGAGGGGGTGGCCATGGGACGACGGCAGCAGAGATTGGGGTGATGCCTCCACATGCCGAGAAGCGCCAGGACTGCAGCACCCCCAGAACTGGAGGGGCCTGGGCGGACTGTCCCCGAGAGCCTCCAGAGTACACCGCCCTGTGGACACCTGGACTTGGACTTGTGGCCTCCAGGGCTGAGAGGACAGTTCCTGTTCTAAGCCACCCAGGTTGTGGTACTCTGTTGTGGCAGCCCTAAGAAACTCGGGGGACTTCCCGGGAGAGGTGACGTCTCAGCTGAGGCGGAACTGGGGGCAGGGGGGTCTACACATGCAGAACTCGAGCTGCAGGGGAGAGAGAGAGGCAGGGTCCCTGCAGGGCCCAGAGAACCCGGGGGAGTCGCCCTGGCCCACCTGGGGAGGGTTGAGGTGGTGTCCAGAGGTGTCAAGGTGCCTCCTTGTCCTTGGGGGAGCAGGTGTCTGCGGGAAGGAGGACGTCAGTGAGATGCCAGGCTGGCCGGGGCAGCCCTCTGTCCCCCCCACCGTGCCACCGAAACCTCTCCCTTGGTCTGTGTTGGGGGACTGTGGGGCTGAGGGGCTGGAGGGGCAGCCAGCCCACCCCTAGAATAGAGGACCACCTGCTGCCCACTCGCTCCCAGCTGGGGCAGGGCTTGGCCGGCGTACCCGACTTGGGTAGCAGGACCATCATGTCGTCAGGGAGCCCCACGGTCGGGTAGAAGTCCTGCAAGGCCTTCACCGCCTGGGGACTTGCGTCCGGGGTCCGGCCTGGGGCAGAGCAGGGGTCACTGTGAACCCAGCAGCTCACAGGGACTGTAGCAGGGGCAAGGGGGAGGGGGAGGGGTCTCGGGCCTCACTCCACTTCCCTGAGGGCTGACAGCGAGGCCTCCGGGTGAGGTCAGCCAGGTTGTGCACTGCACGAAAATGCCTGCCTGGCTGAAGTCACACAACTAATTCACTCAAGGGCACCCTGGAGGTTGGGGTGCCCTGGCAGCTCTGGGCCATGTCTGCTGGGCCCCACACCCCCTTAGGCATCTTTCCCAGCAGCTCGCAAGGCCAGCCCCTGGCCTCACCTAGCCCTCGCCACCTTGGGGGCCCCAGGAATTAAAGTAGAGCCTCAGCCCCAGTTCAGGGACTCAGGCAGCGAGACCAAGCAGGGCAGGGTGGGTCACCACTCCCAGGAGGCCAGCATCTGGCCCTCAGGGACCCCTCCAGCCGACCCCCTTCCCGTCCAAAGCACTGTGAGGTCCAACCCCCACCCCTAGGCCCAGACTCAGGAGTGAAGAGGTGGGGGCAGGGGGGATGGGGCCTGTCCAGAAGGGGAGGGACAGGACGGGAGAGAGTGGGGCCCGGGCAAACACTGGACGGGGTCCAGAGGGTGGGGGTGGGGCCGAAGGGGCCTGGTGGGGGTGGGGCCAGTGGGGGCCTCACTGTAGAGCTGCACCATGGTGCTGAGGGCCCCCTCCAGCTCCTTGTAGATGTAGACGACCGCGAAGGAGCTGTAGTCCGTGTCCACCACGCGCACGTCCAGGTAGCCCAAGGCTGCAGAGGAGGCGGGGCCGTGGAGAACTGGACAGAGCTGGGCGCCGACCCCACCCACGCCTGCCCCTGCGGGGCTGTGAGCCGGGTGGGGGGGCAGAGGGAGGCCAGGGCCGATGAGAGGCTGGAGACAGCAATGGTCACCCTTGGAGAAGTGGGTCCAGGGCCCCCGAAGGTGCGTAGGGCAGGACCTACCTGGGACTCTGAAGTGCCCCGCGGAGCCCACCTTCAGGTACTCAGCATCCACCTGGTTACAGCCATCTGCCCTGGGGGTGCATGGCCCGCGTCACTCCCAAGCCCGGCTGCCCCAGCACGTCCCTAGCCCAGCCGGCCGGCCCAGGCAGCTCACCTGGGGAACTCCATGTGGACGCTGAGGTTGCCCCCCGCAGTAGCCCTGATGGCCCTGGTGGACATCAGCAGGTGGTCCTTCTTGCCCAGGAAGACTTTGCAGTCGGACACCATGGAGACCACGTACCAGAGGCCTGAGAACTGTGGGCAACTCAGTGACCAGCAGGAAGGGCAGCCAGGGCAAGAGCCCTCCTTCCCCCGAGGCCCAGAGAAGCAGGGCCCTGCCTGAAGTCACACGGCACAAGGTCTCAGGGTCCATCTCTGGCCCACGGTGGGCAGGAACTCACCTCGGACAGGTCACAGCCCTGCTGTGAGCCTCAGTTCCCCCAACTGTGAAATGGGCCCAGTCATTATCCCACACGCAGGGTTGCTTCTGGGTTAAACAGAGAGCAGCTCTACAGCCTCTGCAGGGCAAGCACTCCAGGAAAGGGGCCGTTTCTATCACCACCCGTCGCTGTTGTTTGCGGCAAGGGCTCAGCCCCACCCCACGGTACAGTGTAGAGGCCCCTGGTACCTTTCCGGCATCAAAGTCGGGCTGCACCAGGACCTCAGCCTGGGCTGTGCACACCCGAAGCAGGGCCAGGACCAGGCTCAGCAGGAGCGACTTCATGCCCACGCTGCCCTCCAGCCCCTGGTGCCCTGAGCCCCCAAGCCCCAGTGGGCCCAGCTTTATAGCCCAGCCCGCCCCCCGGCCCACCCGCGGAGCAGGCTGGGGAGCAGGAGGCGCTGTGGCCCTGGGAGCTCCAGCCCTTGTCCATTGTTCGGCACAATCGCTCGAGTGTCTCCACCAGATCCAGAGGTCATTTCCTGGAGGGCTCCAGACAGCCAGGCTCTCGCCTGACGCACACAGGCTGAGGATTTGTCTCCCAGACCTTCCAGGCACGTGTCACCAGTCTTGGGGCCCGCATGGCCAGTGCCCCACCAAGGCTTGCCCAGATTCACACCCCAAGCACCTCTATTCACCCTCCGGCCTGGCTGGGGCCAGCGGCCCAGGGTACTTGGGGTGCTGCTCTGGCCAGCAGGCCCCCACCTGGGATCTGGTCACCTAGCAGTCCTCCCTCCCTCTCGTCCCCAACACAGGGGTGGGCACACCATCAGCCAGACCTCTGGACAGAGCCTATGCTAGCACAGCGCTGAGAAAGGCCTGGGCACCCCTCACTCCCAACACCCCACTGTTCCAGACACAGCCACCAGCTGGGCCTCTAGCAAGCACACCTGGGACAGGATGGGGCTGGGCTGGCACTTAGGGCGGATTATGGTATCGGACGCTGCCTTATCACCGGTTGTGTAAGTGTGCAGGTGGGAGTGACGCCGGGAGGCGCCATGGGCTGGTGGAAGCTGGAGCCTAGGAAGGTCTCCCCAGGTGACCTCTCTGTCCACACAGAGCACCCAGGGAGACTGGACAGGGCGCAGCACGTGGCCTCAGGGCACACTGCCCGGGGAGGGGAGCACCGCCAGCCCTGCAGAGTGGAAGGAGGAACAGGGTCAGAGAGAGAACTTCAGCACCCAGCGGGGAGGGAGGGGAAGGAACTCAGGGCTTCTCCTGGCCGCCCCCACTGGACTTCAGGAGGTGCCAACTCTCAGCCAGGTCCCTGCCAAGGCCATCGAGAGTCACCAGGTGGAATGCAGTCCAAAATGCCTGCAGAACTCTCAAGACTCAACAATAAGAAAACAAGCATGCCAATTTAAAAAACAAAAACAGGCCAAAGATTTGAAAAGACATTTCACCAAAGAAGTCATCGAGCTGGAAAATAAGCAGAAGAAAAGGTGCTCAGCATCGCGAGTCATTAGGGAGATGTAAACCGGCCATTTCGGGACACAGCGACTGCACCTCTCAGAACGTTGGTCCCAAGGGCCGATGGCTGAGACGCAGCGGGCCTGCTCGGGGGAGAACGGGATGGTACCACTCCCTGGAAGGCGAAACCTTTGGTGCTCCGGGGCATTCCCCAAGAGAGATGAAACTATGTTTCCACCAAACCTGCCCCTGGCAGTGACTTCATTCACAATCACTAAAATCTGGCGACAACCAGATGCCCTCGGTGGGCGGGTGGATGAGCAGACGGTGGCCCATCGTGCCCTGGAACATCACTCGGAATAAAGGAACCAGCCGCTGACCCTGTGCTCAGATGCGCAGTGCTGCGTGCAAGAAGCCAGTCGGAAAAGTCTACAACCTGTGACTCCTCTGGTATGACATTCAGGACTAGGCAAGACCACAGGGACAGAAACCCGCTCGGTGGTTACCAGGGGCTGGGGTTCGGGAGTGATTAAGGGCAAAGGGCTATGCGGAAGATTTGGGGTGATGGAGCTGTCCCGTGCTGTGACTGTTTGCAAGTGTCGAAACGTATGGCACCGTACCCTGGGAGCTAGAAATAAATCCTAAGCCTCCCTGCTGACTGAAAAGACCCCGTCAGCCAAGGGGACTCCGGCTAAACCTCAGAACTGAGTTCCCAGCCATGAAGGGAGGGGAGGTCGAGCGCGCCATTTTCACCCTGCCGAGCTAACGGCCACCAGACGTTATTCCCTAAGGACCAGACCAGCATTCCTTCCTGAAAATAGACCACCAACCACAGAGTGGTTTTCACAGTCTTTGGAATGTGTGCAGAGAGGGTGTTCGTGTCCTTGTTCCACCTTTTTGCATAGAGGCGGCCATTTCTAACACGAACCTGAAAAGGACAGAAAGCCCCATTGTGCAGGCCCATCATTCTTCCACAAATATTCATGACTCCAGCTTGTTGATGATGCGTATTTAGCTACCCTGCTCAGTATAAAGTCCTATTCCCTTTGTCCCTGCCTTGAAGCACCCGTTCCTGGCTTGTGGCCAGGAGCCCTGTTTCCCAGCTTGCTGGAATGGCCACCGTGGGCTGATAACCTTTATAAGAAACAAAGATTTCCTTTGCCAAATTATAAACCTCATTTTTTTTTCAGTTAACACCACCAAAAAGGGTGACTTCTGCATATAAATCATACCTCAATTTTTAAAAGCAGGTATATAAGTGTGCCATCTCTCTCTCTCTCTCTCTCTCTCTCTGTGTATGTGTGTTTATGAAAAATCTTCCCCAAAAATGCCACCGCCTGGATTTAGGAGCAGGGAGGCCTGAAGGAGCATTAGCCCAAAGGTGCACCCCAAGGATGCACCTAGATGACTCAGGTGAGCTCGTGGAGCTGAGCTCAGGGCCAAGCCCAGGACCACGGCATGGGTCCTGCAGCCCCTGCAACGCCCAGAGCTGCAGAGCTAGGGGAGGGGGGAGTGGGACAAAAGCCACAACCTACAGTGACAGGACTATTGGACAGAGAGCGAAGTTTCTGGAGAGAGCTCTGGATCAGCAAGGACAGAGGGACGGACTGGCCCCAGGACCCCTCAGCATGTTCTGGCAATGAGAGGTGCAGGGCGGCTCCCGACCAGGGGAATCTGCACCCACCCCCTCCACCATCATCTCCTTGCTGGCCTCCCTGCTCCCCCCTGTCCCCAAAGGCCATTCTCCACTCAATGGCCCAAGCAAATCTTATGAAGCATAAATCCGATGCATCCTGCTTAAAATCTTCCTGGGTCTGCCCCAGCCCCGCCCCTGCACCTTCCTGCCCACCAGCCCCCGACCCTCGGTCCCACCCTGCACTTCCTGCTCTCCTGGCTCCTCCTCTTCCTCCGGCCTCCTTGCGGGCACTGGGCACAATGCCTGTGGCCTCCTGTGTTTGGGCAGTGGCTGCTCCCCACACACGCACACTGTAAACTGCCTGGAACAGCATCCTCACGTGGTGTGTTCACTCCGGTGTCCCCAGCGCCTACTGGGGCCCGGCGTGTAGGAAGAAGGTGCTCAGTGAACCTGTGTCAGTGAGTGAGGCTGGGTTGGCCTGCAGGTCACTAAAGCCTGGGATCTGCAGCTCATGGCAGCATTCGCAGCCAGATGGCCCAGCAGGAGGCCGCCTCAGTCCCCACCCCGACCCCGAGGTTCGGCACTGGCTAGTCTGCCAGGGCCTGGCGCCCTGCCTGCCACAGCTCCCTGTGCACACTGGCACGTGCACACCCCCGCTACACACTCGGGAGGCTCGGCGGGCAGCGCCCAGGAGGTGCATACGGGGCCGGGTGGACAAGTGTCCTTAGGACAGAAGTCAGACCTGCAACCGTGGAGCCCCTGGACCTGCTAGAGGAGCTGGCAGGTGCGGTGCCTGCCATGGCCACAGGGACGGGTCGGAGCAGAGGGCGCCGGCGGGCCCCGCAGGCGGGCAGGCGGAGTGCGGTCTAGCCTTGCGCTGGAAGGGAACGAGCCTGGTTCACGCAACGCGTGGGGGAACCCTGAAAACTTTATGCTCAGCGAAAGAAGGCAGACCCATATCTTATGATTCCCTTTTCAGGAATTGTCAGAAACAGGCAAATCCGGAGGCCCGAGTGGATCGCTGGTTACCAGGCTGGGAGAAGCACAGGCAGTGATTGTTAGTGGATAGGGGATCTCTCTTTGGGGTCATGACAATGTCCTAGAGTTGATGGTATGGCTGCAAAACTCTGCTGATGTACTAAAAACCACTGAGTTGTAATTGTGCGGTCCGCGAAAAAAATCTAAGTAAAGCTGTTAGAAATAAAATCTGCTGCCAACCACCATCCACCTTTCAGAGGACGGAAGTTGAAGTGCTCTGAGAATAGCAGAGACAATCTCAGGGGAAAAGAGGTGCCCCTGCGCCCCAGGGTGCTCTCTGAGCCTCTGGGTACCCCCTGCACCCTCAAAGCCCCTGCGCCTCCTAGTACCCCTTGTGCCCTCTGGTAACCGCTGGGCCCCCTGGTAACCCCTGCGCCTTTGAGTT
>CM052443.1:127926816-127955305 GCA_028533085.1 Varecia variegata
TGAGAGAGCTAGGTAGGCTCATGCTGTGTGCTGATTGGCCTGGACAGTCTGGGTCCATACCTTGCGCTCAGTAGGTGTTGCAAGCCAGGTGTGACCTCACCTGTCCCTCCACACGGGGGACATTCTGGCTCCCAGGCTGAGCGGGACTCTTTCTGACCCTCAGAGACGCAGGACCCACCGCCAGTTGGCGGACACCGGGCAGACGTCATTGCTGGGCAGCGGCTGACTTTGTTTCTCTCTCAGTTCCCTTGGGGACAAAGGAGCAGGTGGACCTCAGTCAGGGCCAGCACCCTCCCTGCCCAGCCTCCACCCGGCTGCAGGCACACCCTCCGAGCAGGGCGCCTCCGGCAGGGGCTGGGCGGTCCTCCTAAGATGCTCCTCTTTGGGGCTGCCCCAGGAGCCTGAGCTGTGGCTGGAGGCCCAGGCCCAGGTGAGCGAGGCCTCGGCGCCCTGCTGAGCCCGCGGGACCACGTGGTAGCACTCCGGGCTGGCCAGGCTGGGATGTGGAAAAAGCAGGGAAGGGGGTCTCTCCAAGACTGAGACCACACCCTGGACTTGCCTGCCCACCTCCCGCACCCACTGGACACCTCCTGGGGACACAGATTCTCCACGGGGGGGGGGGTGCCACTCAGGGTGGAAGAATAGGGACTCTGTATCAGGGAGTCCAGGGCCGCTGCAGAGGACCCTTTTCCCGTCTTAGAGAGAGGAAGACACCCTGGGCCTCAGAATATGATTGTATTAATATTTGGAGACAGAACCTTTAAAAAATTGTTAAGGTAAAAGAGGGCCAGGAGTAGTGGCTCACACCGTAATCCCAGCACTTTGGAAGGCTGATGGGGGAGGATCACTTGAGGCTAGGAATTCAAGACCAACTTAGGCAACATAGCAAGACTCCGTTTCTACAAAAAATTTTAAAAATTAGCTGAGGGTGGTAGCAAGTGCCTGGAGTCCCAGCTATTCGGGAGGCTGAGGCGGGAGGATCGCTTGAGCCCAGGAGTTCCAGGCTGCAGTAAGCTATGATTGCGCCACTGCATTCCAGCCTGGGCAACAGAACAAGAACCCATCTCAAAAAAAAAAAGTAAGATAAATTTTAGGGTGGGGTCTAATTCGACACGACTGGTGTCCTTATAAGAAGAGATTAGGACACAGGTGATATAGAGTCAGACCCCAGTTTCCTCCAATTTCTTTCTCGTCCTGACCAAGAAACACAGTGCCTTGACCACTCTGTCACCCAGCTATCTGCAGGTTGTTCCCAGCAGGCTTGAACCCAAGCTGGGCTGTGAACATGCCCAGGCACTGATAAAGGTGTTCGGGTTATTGCTCAAAACACTGACAACCAAACCTGATGCTAAACAGAGAAACTGGCTCCCACCCTGAGTCTAATTCCTTGAACCTCATGGAGACTCCACACCCGACGCCCTCAGGGTGGGCATACCTGGATAAAACACTCCTTTTCTTTCTGTATCCACCTGAGGATACCCTGCAACCCACTCTATGTAGGTTTCCCCAATAGATGCTGTGGACTGGTCACCCGGCATCCAGTGCTTCTTTCTCCATAATCCCAATCAGCCCCATCTTGGGACAGTTTGGGGCCCTCTCTTATGGGCACTACTCTGCTGCTGCTTTTGGGGTGACTCTAGCTGCAGGTTTGGCTGGACAGAACAGATGGGCACAGAGAGGAGACCATGTGAGGACAGAGGGAGAAGACATTGTCTGCAAGCCAAGGCAAGAGGCCTCGGGAAGAACCAGCCCTGCTGACACCTTGACCTTGGACTTCCAGCCTCCAGGACTGTTGTCTGAGCTGCCCAATCTGTGGTGCTGTGTTCTGGCCCTACAGCTCTGGGCCCAGCTCTCCCTTCACCCTCTCACTGGGCCCCTCGAGGCCTCGTCCGGTCTCCGAAGCCCTCCCAGGACAGTTGTCTGCTCCTCCCACCCCATCCTGCTCAGGCCTGGTTTCTGCATGGCTGCTTCTGAACCCCACCCCCCACCCTGCAAAGACCTCAGCTTCTGAGCAGGCCACCCTCAGACTAACCTAACCCTAACCCTAACCCTCTTGCTTTGGCACTGCCGTGTCCCTCCTGAGACTTCACCCCCAGCTCATAACTCCTCCCACCACTGTTGTCTTGGCAATTTCAACATCCATGCTGACCATCCCGTCAAACCCAGCCTGCTGAGCACTCCACCTCCGTAGCCCCACAGGCTGTTCCTCCGCCGCCTCACCCACTCTCAGAGATCACCCCTACGTGCTGTGTCCACCTCGGAAGTGTCACCATCAGGGCTCCCACCTGGGCCCCTTGCCACCTGTCCTCCTAATTACTTCTCTACCATCCCCACACCAACAACAATTCACCCCATGGGGCTCCAAGCTGCTGACCCTTGACCTCGGCATTGCCCCTCCTATTTCCCCTCCCCTCCTTGACTGGCTGCATCAGGGCCAGGCCTCTGCCCTCTCCCTCAGGCACACTCACCTGGCGAACCCCAGCCCTGGTTAAACCTGCGCACCCACTGTCTCTGAGCCCAACCCTGCAGGTGAACATTGCAGGAGATAATCACCCAGCTGCCCTACCTGCCCTGACTTCTAAATTAGGGACAGATATCTCTGGGGGCTCACGGCATGACCAGAGAAACCTACATTTACCCCAAAACTCATTTCCCACTTCTCTCTCCTCAATGCCCTCATCTTCCGGGACGTCTCTGCCTCATACTTCACTGGCAAGGGGATGTTACATCCCACCCCAAACCTGTGCCCTTGCATTGTGCCCACCAGAAGAAACGTCCCTGCTCCCAGACAAGGCCACCCCTCTGGCCTCCAAAAGTCCCCGTGGTTTCTCTCGCTCACACCGTCCATTCTCCCGCTGGTTCACACCGAGGGTTCTCTGCCTGGCCTCCCCTCTGAGAGCCGCTGGAGTGCCCCGCCCGCCCCCCGTGGCTCTCCGCTCTTGTCTGACCCTCCCACACCGTTTGCCTGTGTGCAGCCAGCGAGCTTAAGAGGGCAGGGGCTCTGGGACCCCAGCGCCCGGCACAGAACTGGCCCCGAGAGTGGGCTTAATAGAATTTTGGGAATTACTTCGCTAAATGATAATTCTGTACGCAACTACAGGTCGCTTTCGAGTAGTCCTTAAGCAAAGCCCCATTCCAACAAATGACAGTATCATCAATACGCCGCTGCGAGTGTGTGCACGGCCCCGACGCCAGCGCCCGCCTTTGTGCAGCGGAGGACCCGCAGCCCGGGCTCCGAGAAGGCGCGGCTGGCGCAGGGCTGACAGTGTAGGCTCCGCCCGCCCCTCGCCCCGCCCCTGCCACAGGCCCCGCCCACTGAGCTGGCCCCGCCCCTAGACGCCATGGTCTCCGCCTTCTCCTGCGCAGGCCCGCCTCGGGCCTCGCCCTCCAGGCCCCGCCCCTGCCCTGGCCCCGAGCTCTCCGCCTGCGGCTGCGCAGGCGCCTCCGCAAGCCGGGCCAGCGATGGTGAACCTGGGCCTGTCCCGAGTGGATGACGCTGTGGCCGCCAAGCACCCGGTGAGAAGGCCGGGCTGGGACGTGGGACCCAGACCCCAGAGCTACCCCGAGCGGGGCGGGGGACCGGCAAGGGCCGCAGGTCGCAGGGCGAGGGACGCTTGCTGTGGGGTTCTGGGCGTCCCGGGCGGCCTGGAGGCGGCGCGCTGTGCCCAGGCCGCGGTCCCCGCGCAGCCGGGCTGTGCCCAGAGGAGAGCCAGGAGGGGCGGCGAGGGAGGAGAGGTGGAGCGGAGCCTTCCTCCCCCGCCCCCTGCAGGGACTCGGGGAGTATGCCGCATGCCAGTCGAGCGCTTTCGTGAAGGGCATCTGCACCTTCGTCACAGGTAGGCTGTGTCCAGGTGACCCGGGCGTGGGGAGAGCTCGCCTCCCGTCTCACCCCGACTCCCCAGCAGGTGGCGCCAAGTCACCTGCTCTGGGTGCTGGGGCCTGGCAGGTGCCTCTCAGGCCGCGCCAGGTGGGCCCCTGCCAGCCCCGCGTACAGGCTGACTGATGGGGACCTCGGCTCCTGGCAGGCACCGGTGCGACCCTCGGCCTGCAGATGTTCCTCCAGAGGAGGTGTCCGTACCCCTTCCAGTGGAGCCTGCTGGTGGCCGTGGGTGGGTACTCAGGGTCAGTGCCCCAGGGTTGGTGCCCGGGCTCATCCGCGTGGGCGGGCTTCCACGAGGGTTGGGGGCTGTGGTGCTGCCACCGCCTCTGGCGAGGAGCCCTGCCAAGCACACCCAGCACCTCCGCCGGGGGCCTGCTCCAGTTACCTCACGCCCAGGCCCAGCCCGCTGCCCTGCAGCTTCCTCATCTTCAGTCACAGGCTCCGTGGCCAGCTACGGGGTGACAAGGGTGGAGTCGCGGAAATGCAGCGACCTCTGGCTCTTCCTGGAGACAGGGAAGCTCCCCAAAGACATGAGCACAGGTGAGACGGCCTGGGGGGCAGCCCGGAGTGGAAACCGAGGCTCTGCTGCCCAGAGTTTCAGGCAGGCCGACCCGGGACCCCAGGTGGTAGGCTGGACAGGGCCCTCTGCCCGGCCTTTGCATCCCGGATGGCCGACCCTGCAGGCCGGCCCAGCACACCCTTGGAGGGCTCCCTTCTCAGGAGGAGACCAGGAGGAGTGAAGTGTCCCTGAGAGGGAGGGGAGGAGTGTGGGTGGCCACAGCCGCCACATGGGTCCCACAGGGAGTGGCTGGACTGAGAGACCCCTCATGGAACACCATCCCAGTTGATCCCAGACCTGGCCTCCGCTGCCTGCTGACCTCCTCATCCGACTCAGTTTTTGCCATGATAAAATGGGTGCTCCGAGCAGCAGTGGATGATATGGTTTTAGCTGTCTCCTCTTGCCTCCTACAGATCAACGCAGCTAGGAGAGCTCCAGCCGTGCATAGGGGACTTGGGCAGGGGGCATCCTGGAACACAGCCCTCAGTGCCCCCCAACCCCAGGCTGGCCCTCCCCACACCCTGGGGTGCCCCAGCCGTGTCCTCTGCACGTGTGCATGGCCAGGCTGGACAAACCTGTGCGCACTGCCCCTGCCCCAGCCTGGGACCTGCCCTGGAGCAGGGATCAGAAGGGCTCTCTCGGGGTGGTATAACAGCGCTGCTCGCCCTCGCTGGTGCTCTAGCGTCCCCATCCTGGCCCTGCATACTCGAAAGTCCAGGGTGACAGCTGGTGCTGGGGTAGGGGGGGCTAATAAACGACTTGTCCGTTCTCCCACTTGAGCTCTAAACTGAGAAACAAAAGGGTGAGAAGGGAGATGAAATGTCTCCTTCATGGCCACATACCCACTACACACCGAGGGAGTTCCTAATGCTGTGCCCAGTATTAGACACTCCTCCTGGCCCTGCAGGCCGTGTGAGACCACCAAGGCCTCTGGCCAAGGGTGGGAGGTTGGGGCGGGGGGTCTGAGTCTGTCCCAGTTGTGCAGGTGCAGAGCAGAAGGGGTGCAGGCAGGGCCGGCTGCCGATGGTTCTGCGCCCATGGGTCAGGTGGAGCCACCCCCCGGGCGCTCCCCGCCGAGCTGGTGGTTGGGGTGCTGGCCACCGAGGCATGCTCCCCAGCGGGCGCGCCACCCTTGGCACCCGGCCAGGCAGGAGGTGGAGAGGTTTAAAGCCTTGGCGAGTCCGTCATGGAAAGCTGGCCTCCCAGTGACACGCAAGGCCACGCAGTGCCATGTGCTCCAGCCCCGCTTAGCCTCGTCTTGGCCTGACTGGTCGCTGGAAAGAATGTTATGGAGTACCTGGTATGCCCTCCAAGTAGGCAGGAGGGCAAAGTGACAGAAAGCCCAAGAACAGGGCTTAAGCAATGAGAGCTTTTATTTTTTGGTTCATGTAAAAGTCCCAGTGGGTGGCCCAGGCTTGGCAGGGAGCCGGACCCCCACCCCTGTCCCTTGAGTCTGTCCCTGCTGTGATGATCTCTCTTCCCAGATCACCTCCCTTGCCTGCCTCGGGTCTCAGGTGGCTGCACCAGCCTCAGCCATTGTGTCTTTATCCCATTTAGCAGGAAGGAGAGGGGGGAGGAGGGTGCTTATCTGCCACTTCTGCTCACACACTTTGCCAGAACCAAGTCATGTGGTCCATCAAGTGCCAGGGCGCCCAAGAAGGCGACTGCCCCATTGAGACTTGGACTTCATGATCTGAGGAAGAAGGGAGAGCCCAAACTGGGGGACAGCAGGTGGGCTCTGCCTCAGCAGGACACCAAGCTGGGCCCCCTAGAACCAGGAGGAAGTGAGCGGACCACACCCTTGGCAGGTGCTGCCAGCCCCTGAGGGCAAGGCCTGGGCTGGGAGGGAGGGCAGGGGTGAATGTGGAGTTTTAGACTGGACTGGCCCTCTAAAAGCTGACTGTGACAGAGAAGACAGCCATCTGCAGACTAAGGTGGAGGCCTCAGGAGGAACCAGCCCTGTCCACACCTTGATCTCTGACTTCCAGCCTCCAGAACTGTGGGAAAATAAATGTCTGTTGTTTAAGCCTCCAATCCGTGGTGCTTTGTCATGGTGGCCCAAGCAAACCAATACAGCAAGGCTAGGGGGAAAGTAGCCCAACTCGTGTGTACCCCACGGAGTCCCAGGCTGTTGGGGGCTCCAGGCACACCACTCACTGGAAGGGAAGGTGCGGGGGTGTAGAGACCAACAGGGACCTCACCCCTCCTGGAGTGAATGGCACCTGAACCAAGATCCAGGAGTTCCCAGAGGGAAGTGGGGGCGGAGCAGGGTGGGCTCCAGGTAGGGCAGCAAAGGTAAGGAAGGGAAGTGGGAAGTAGTGAGGTGGTGAGAGATTCGGCTTGGGGTCTGGTGAGCCAGGTCACCCAGGGCATGGAGTTTGAACTTGGGGAAGTGGTGGGGAGCAGAGATCCTGTAGAGCAGTAGCAGTTGTAGGAGGTGCGATCCAGCTTTGTGCAGGGCAGCCTGGGGGCACAGCAGGGGACTGGGAAGGCATGGGTGTGGCATGGGGTACTGTGCCAACCCATCACATTATCACCTCCCGAAGGAGAGAGACACCTCAGCCCCAACACAGCTCCAGAGCCATGGGCAGCCTCCACAAGACTCATTTAAATGAGGACAAGAGAGTGGGGCAGGGAGGGCCTGCAATTCCAGGGTTACCTGGCCATCAAGAACCCTGGCCCCCATCACAATGGGCTGAGATTCTGTGGACAACCTGGACTTCGACTCTGTTGAGCAGGCCAAGGCCGAGGAGCGTGGGAGGTGCACAGGGCCCCTGGGGGACCATGAGGGCCACCATAAAGAGACACAGCGAGGCAGACGTGGAGGAGCAGACGCAGGAGCTGAAGACCATTACTCGACTCCAGGGTGGGCCAACACGGGCGTGACCAGCAGCTCTGACCCACCTGTGGTTGGGGTTCTGGGTGCAAAACTTTCAGTTTTAACACCAGGACATGGAGGGGCAAGTGGACACTCTATTGCCCACTCCCAACAAGACTGGGGGGAGGGATCAAAGGGACCTCTCATGGCGGGGGGAGTTCCAGGATATTTGTGAGCATAAAAGCAAAGGGGCCCCAAAGCCACAAGGGACAGGAAGGGACCCACCTGCTTCTACGGGCAGCAGATCTGGAAGGACCACAGGACACCAACATCTCACCTGTCCTTGGCCTCACCCTCCCCACTGCCAGCACCTTGTCCACTGACAGCCTCTCAGATAACCACCACTACGCAGTGGCGCCGAGTCCCCGGGGCCAGGATGGGAAGAGAGAGCCCTGATGCGGGCCCCTCCTTGAGGGATTCCGGGCCGGGCCCTGGCCCACATCCTGGCCACCCTGTCCCCTTCGCCCGCCCGCAGAGCAATGTCGGGCGCTCCAGATCCAGGGGGTGAAAGAGAAGTCAGCCGAGAACAAGGCTACGCTGGCCCTCCTGCGCAGCAACATCCGCCGCGGGGCCCAGGACTGGGCTTTGGCCAAGAAGGTACACGAGCCCCACCCCTCCCAGCTGCCCGGGGGTGAGAGGGCCCCTCCCAATCTTTCTGGAGCCGGGGGCATCCGGAAGGGGCTCTAGTCACCCCAGCAGCCCGGCCGTAGGTTCCCCGCCACGCACTCCGTAAGGCGTGGCATCTCCAGGTCCACGTCCTGCAGCGGGGGCCCCTCTGGCTCTCTGGCCAGCTCCCCACCGCGTCGGAGCTGGGATGCCGGGAGGGCCCGCGGCAGGGGTATGGGGCCCTGAGGAGAACGCCTGCGGGGCCGCGGCTGGGGGTTCGCGCAGGGGCGCCCCGGCTCAGCCGCCGACCTCCGCAGTGCGACCAGTGGACCGTGTCCAGGGCCTGCGGGAAGGACGTGCCCCTGAGGCTGGCGCACTGCCGCAGCACCGTGGAGGTAACCCGGCAGGGGCAGGGGCGGCCCTCGGAACGCCCCCCGCGCCCCGCCAGCGCGCCCCGCTAAGCCCGCGAGGGCAAAGCAAGCGCCCACCCCCGGCCCTGCGTCCCTGCGGGGTGGCCACGGACGCGTCCCTCCCCTGCCCGCTCCTGGCACGCTGCGGCGCCCCCCGCACCCACGCGCGGACGGCGCCTTCCCGAGCAGGTGGCGCGGGAGAGGCTGCGCAAGTACGTCTTTGACCGCGTAAACGTGCACAACGTGCTGATCCACCTGGTGCGGCGGCGCGGGCAGAAGCTGGAGAACATGCAGCTGGAACTGTCCGGCCTGTGCGGCCAGCCCGACGCCAGCAGGGAGGAGCAGCGGCAGCTGCAGGTGGCTGGGTGCCCCTGCCAGGGCCGGGGAGGGCGGGGCCTCGGGAGGAGCGGGGCGGGACCTCTGGAGGGCGGGGCTATCGGGAGGGGAGGGCAGGCCCGGCGATGGGCGGGGCGGGCAGTGGGGAGGGAGGCGGGGCTACCGGAGGGGTGGGGTCTTTGGATGGGCGGGGTCTCTGGAGGGGTGGGGTGGGTCGCGGGGAGGGCGGGGCTAGCGGGAAAGCGTGGTTTGTCGGGGCGGGGCCTCTGGTGGGCGGGGCTAGCGGGAGAAGAGGGGAGAGAAGGGGAGAGGAGGGGAGAGGAGGGGAGAGGAGGGGAGGGAGGGCGGAGCCGGCGGGCGGCGCGAAGGGAGCACGACCCTCTCGGAAAAAGCCCAGCCCGACGCCCTACGGGGCGGACCCCTGGGCCCCGGGTGGCCGGTACCCGCACGCTCTCGACGTGCCCGCGGTCCGCCGCCAGGTGATCCGTCAGCTGGAGAACAACATCGAAAAGACAGTGGTTAAGATCACCACGAGCCAGCAAGTGCAGCTGTTGTACGTGGACCTGCTGGACTACCTGAAGCAAGTGAGCCCCCCACGTGGCCGGGAGGGGCGGGGCCAGGGCTGGCACCTGCCGCTCCCCCAGGCCGGCAGGAAGACCGAGTCCTGCCTCGGGTACCAGCTAAGCAGGACACTCCTTTACAAACTTGATCTTTTGCTAGTCCAGAAAGGCACATCGTGGGCGCATCAGAACCCCTTGGACTTTCTTGTACGTTTTAAATGATTTACGAACGTTTGTATTTTTTCATTGCCTGGGCCTCTGAGAGTCGGGCACAGAAGGTCCCCTAATACATTACAAGGCAGGCGCCTCCTATACGTTGAAGGGTCTGTCCCCCACCGGAGCCAGCTCCCTGCTCCCTGCGGAGCACAGTCCCACCGCCCCGCCCCTCGGCCTCCCACGAAGCAGAGCACAGGCCAGTGGACAGTAGATGAGGAGGAAGAGGAGGAAGACAGGAGGGGCTGGGGGACGGTGCTGAGAAGAGAAGCAGGGATGGGGCAGGGAGAGAGAGGGGCTGCAGGAGCCGAGAGCCTGGGAAGGGGTAGGGGAGTCCCCCAGACACCCTCACCCTAGAACTGGGCAAAGGGTAGCCTGGAAGCTGGTGTGTGGCACAGTGACATGGTGGAAATGCAGTTTGGCGGGGGTGATGGATGGGTGGGGCACTGCAGCTGTTTCCTGCTGCAGTCCTGCCCCTCCAATCCTGCCCATGACCCCAGGCCATCCTGCTGCCTGTCCCTCTTGCCTCAGCCCCTGGTCCTGGGGGCTCACCTGGAGGCCTTACCCACCTTTCCTTCCTGGCCTATCCCTCCCACACCCCTCCTACACCTGGGTGCTTTATGTCCCCCTGGTAGCACCTTCTTCTTACTTTTTTAAATTTATTTTTTATTTATTTTTTAGAGATAGGGTCTCATTCTGTCACCCAGGCTGGAGTGCAGTGGCATCAATCATAGCCCACTGCAGCTTGGAACCCCTGGGCTCAAGTAATCTTCCTGCCTCTGCTTCCCCAGTAGCTGGACTACAGGCCTACACCACCACCCCTGGCTAATTTTTTTTTATTTTTGTAGAGACAGGGTCTAGCTATGTTGCTCAAATTGGTCTCAAACTCCTGGCCTAATTCAAGCAATCCTCTTGCCTCAGCCTCCCAAAATGCTGGGATTACAGGTGTGAGCCACTGTGCCCAGCCTCCTCTTCTTTTTAGAATATACACACTTAAAAAAAAATTTCCCATAGTCATCCATGTTTTTTAAAAACTGTCGAAAATTCTACATTTATAATCATTAAAAACAAAATACTAATAGCAAAGCTATCTTGAACATTTATGTAGCAGGTCTGGGCTACTTAATTTTACATTCTCAATTGATCCTGACAGCAACCTTTGGAAAGAGCCATTATCACCTTTTACAGATGGGGACACTCAGAGAGGTTAAGTAACTTTTCCAAGGTCACACAGCTATCCAGTCTGAAGCAGCCGTGGCCTGAGCCCTGACTCTGACCCTCGGCATCACTTCAGACCAAAGCTGTTCCCAAGCAGAGGGTCTCCCTGGGTTTCAGTCAGCCTTTCCTGGGCAGAACATCTCACTACCTTTTTCACAGTGTCTCTGGGCTGCGGGAGAGTCCACCAGGCCGCACCGTCTGCCCCTCCAGACACACTTCCTTTCACCTGCTCTGTGCCTGTCTGGGGCCTGGGGCCATAGACCAGAAGTCAGAATGGAGGGGAAGCACTCGAGCTGCCTGTGGCCCCTGTGCCCGCCTGCCCTTGCCCTCACAGGTGCTGGTGGGGTACCCCACAGAGCTGAACAAGCTGCAGAATCATGTGGCCAGCTACTGCTCTGAGCTGTCAGATATGACGATCATGTCCCAAGACGCCATGATGATCACAGATGAGGTCAAGGTGAGCTGGGGTCCCGGGGTTGAGGGCCTCCAGGGCTGGCTCTCCTAGACCCATCTGGCCCCCAGTCATCAGGAGACCCCCACACCCACACTGCCTACAACCCCTGGAGGGACCCAGTAGCCAGCCCCCAGCCTCTGCTCACCCACACGACAGAGAGGGTCCCCCTGGGCACAGAAGCCATGAGGTAGGTGGGAGGGAATCAGCCTGGCTGGGGCGGGGTCACCCATTCACCCCATCTGTGTGAGGCCCCCACAGGGCCCTGGGGATGCAGCCCCTCCTCCTGGAGCAGGCAGCACGAGGAGGCAGCTGCTTGTCCAACAGTCCATGAGAAAATGTTGCGCAGCCGCCTGGCCAGCATGGCAGCAAGGTGTGGGGTGCCGTGGGCGCCCATCCTGGGATGGCTTTCCAAGGAGGCTGGGCTTCAGCCGGGCTCTGAAGGAATGAACGAGCAGGGACAGGGGTGGCCAGAACTTGGGAGGAGGAGAGACAACAAAGGCAGAGGCGTGGGGCTGGGAGGGGCATGATGAGCAGGTGATGTGCCTGGGGGCAGAGAAAGTCCCAGAGGTTCTGTCCCTGTGAGTCAGTGGAGACAGTGGGGCCAGCGGGGCCAAACTCCTCACCTGGAGCCCTGGGAGGAGATGGAAGGGACATGACCAGATTTGTGCTTCAAAAAGGGTGCGCTCTGGCTGCAGGGACTGGACAGTGCCAGAGCAGAAATGCTGGTCACTTGGGCAGGCCAGAGGTGGAGTGGGGGTGGCCAGAAGTACGCGGAGCTGAGAAGCCTCTAAGAGGTAACCCCAGGAAGCTGTGACGACGGGAATGGTGAGGGAAGCAGGGTCCAGGACGTGGAGGCAGGGGCAGGTGGATGGTGGCTTTAGCTACCAAAGCAGGATGCATTGGGAGAGACCAGGTTTGGGGGGACAACGAATTAGTGTTTAGGGCTGGAGAGGGAACACTGGGCACGTGTGAGCCAGGGGTCCCAGAGGACGCTGGGAAGCAGGTGGTGGTAGAGCCAGAGGCACTGTTTGGTTTGGGAACAAGGCACAGCCCACAGCCTCAGGCGCTGTTCCAAAGTCTAGTAAGATGAGGGCTGATGCCCGCTGGCTTTAGTACCCTGGGAGGCCTTGGTGAGACAGCCCCACCTTGTCCCCAGAGGAACATGAGGCAAGGGGAGGCGTCCTTCATTGAGGAGCGCAGGGCGAGGGAGAATCGGCTCAACCAGCAGAAGAAGCTGATCGACAAGATCCGCACCAAGGAGACCAGTGAAAAGTACCGCCGGGTGAGCCCCAGGCCCTGTCCGGCCCCTCCACCACCCCTGCTGAGTGGACGCTCCGCTCCCTGCAGAGGACACGGCTCACCCTCCTCCTCCTCCTCCTCCCATCAGGGCCAGACGGACTTGCACTATCCTACCAACCGGATGAGTACGGAAACCCTGCGAGGCAAGTGCTCGGCTCCCTGCCTGCCCTCAGCCAGGGTCTCGAGAGGCCAGCACTGGCTTGGGCCACCCAGTCAGGCCACCATGAGGCAGGTGTGCCATGCAGTCACTGGGGTGAGGGACACAGACGAGCCCCTGCCTGTCTCCAGCGACCCCTGCAGAGGCTGACAGCCTGTGGGCGATTGTGCTACAGTGATGCTGTCCTGGCACCCCAGGACCCCATCACTCAGTGACTTCTCAGAGGGGATGAGTCCCCTGGACCCCAAGCTGCCTCTGAGGAGCATCACTGAGCCCCACAATGCCACGCCCTCCTCATCCTCCTCTGCACTGGGGCTGCCTGGGGCATCCCCACCAGGGAGGGGGCAGGTAAAGGTGCAGGCTCCCAGCTGGAGGGCATCAGCTGCTTGGATGGCCTTCTAGACACTGGGCATCTGGTGGCCTCGCACACAGCCCCTGGTCGTCCTTGCACGCTGACAGCCCCTTCCCCTCTGCCAGTGAGGAAAAAAGAGGCCTCTGAGGCTGACATTGAATACCAGACGGATGTGACTGCTTTGGTGGAGAAAGTCAAGACTGCCGTGCGGTGCTCCCACCTCTGGGTAACATTCCCTGTGCTCCCAGGGCACAGCAGGAAGGGGCTGAGCTGGGCTGGGGTCTGCAGGCCCCCTGGAACGGACACAGAAAGCTGTAGCTCTCTCGGAGGACCCCGAACCTGCAGGGCCAGCCCTGCTGCTCCCAGGCCTGGAGGGAGACTTGGGACCCGCAGAGCAGGTTCAGGGCAGAGGGCCCTCTCAGGACTAGGCTGCGTATCCCAGCCCTGCTCCAGGCGCAGCGGGGCACCTGCCAGAATTTGAGGATCCAGATGCCAAGGGTGTGGCCTCTGCTTCCAACCCCCAGCCTCTTCCCAATCTGACAGTCACAGCAAGCAACTGCCTCCACCTCCCCGCTTTCATTTTAATTCCATCTGGGTTTATTATTAGGCCCTGACATAATCTTGTTCACCATCAGATAAGTGACTCAAAGTGACACAACGTACCTCAGCAGTGGTCTCCTTGTCTCTCATGGGGTTATCCACCCTCTCTCCCACACAAAGTGCTTCACCCCCGCCGGGCACACCTGTATTCCCAGCTACTCTGGCGGCTGAGGCAGGAGGATCACTTGAGTCCAGGAGTTTGAGGTTGCAGTGAGCTATGATCATGATGCCACTGGGCTCTAGCCCAGGTGACAAAGTGAGACTCTCTCTAAAATTTAAAAAAAGCGCATCACCTCCTGGCTGGCCCCTCACAAGCCCATGGTGACAGCAGCGGTTCACATTATCACCGAGCCCTGAGTGCAGAGAATCTGTGCTGGCCACTGGGAGGGACCCAGAGGAAGCCAGTTCCGTGGAGCCCCCACCTAGCCACCCTCACCTGCCTCTCTCTCTTCTGGACTGGCCAGGACATCACTGGCCGATTCCTGGCCCAGAGGAACACGGAGGAGAACTTGGAACTGCAGATGGAGGACTGTGAGGAGAGGCGGAGGCAGCTGGAGGCCCTGGCCAAGAAACTGCAGCTGGAGGAGGCCGTGCTCAAGTTCCACCAGACACCGGGCTCTGTCAGGTGGAGGCGGGGCGGGGGTTCCGGGGCTGCTGGGCCACCCCCGGGGGCCTCACAAACAGCCCCTATGGGCTGGAGCTGGGAGCGTGCTCACCCCTGCAGATGAGCAGGGGACCCACGGCCAACATTTGAACCCCTGACCCTGACCCGAGGACAGCACCCACCTCAGGACCTGGCCTCCTGAGGGGCCCTCATTGCTGTGCTCCCATCGACCCCACAGCTTTAAGTCCATTGAGAAGAAGATGAAGGACATGCTGAAAGAGGAAGAGGAGAGGCTCCAGATGGCCCACGCCAACCTGACCAAGAGCCAGAAACTGCTGCTGACCATCCAGATGGGCATCGACAACCTCTACATCCGGCTGGTCGGGGTGGTCCTGCCTCCTGCCCAGGTATGGGGTCGGGGAGCTGCCTGTACACAGGTCCCCGGTGGGGCCAGAGGGGAGATGAGACCCTCCTCCCGGCCTGCAGAGAGAAGTGGTGGTCCCCGACACCCTAGATTTGTACGGCAAGCTGGCGTACTGCGAAGGGAGGCTCACGTGGCTGGCCGACCGAGTGCAGGCCATGTCCAGGACGGAGGAGGTAGGCTGGGCCCGGAGCAGCCCCCACAGCCTGTCCCCTCAGGGTGGGCCGCAGGTGAACGGGGCTGTGCCCCGCAGGTCAACACGAAGGTGAGGGACGCCCTCGAGTCCTCCACGCTGAAGGAGAAGCACAACACTAGGATCAGCTTTGAGGACCTGGAGGAAGATATGATCGGTACAGGCCCAGGCGCTCAGCCCGGGGGGCGCGGCGGTGGCGGGGTGGTGCCGGCTCCCCTCCGCCCAGGACGCCCTGGAGGGTAGTGGGGGCTGCGGGGTGTGTTGTACCCGCGGAACTTTCATGAAGGAGGGGCTTAGTGATGTCGAGGGGCGCTGAAGCCATGGCAAAAACCCACTTAGTGTTCCCGAGAGGAGGGGCCCCGTGCCTGGCGGGGCCGCGGGCTGGGGACGGCGCGAGGGGCACGCCGCGGCCACTCGGGACCCTGCCCGCCCGCCCGCAGAGACCTTCCAGTTCGCCGACGTGGACCACAGCTACGTGCCCTCGCGCGCCGAGATCAAGAGGCAGGCCCAGCGGCTGATCGAGGGGAAGCTCAAAATCGCCAAGAAGAAGAAGAAGTAGCCCCGCCCGCCCTGCTTTGTTATACAAATAAACATTTTTCCAGGACTGCCAGGCTCGCTGGGCGACGGGGACTCGGAGGAAGCCGGCCGGGCGCAGGGAGGCCGGCGGAAGCGGGAGCTGGGCGGGAGCCAGAGCCGGCGGGGCTGGCTCAGGGCCTGGGTCTGCGCATGCGCGCCCCCGCCGTGGCCCTCACGCCGCCCCGTAGCCGCGCGCCCCGCGCAGCCGGCGCCAAGATGGCGGCTCGGACAGGGGAAGATTGGCTGCGCCAGGGGCCGCGGGGCCCGGAGCAGAGTTGCCGCGGCTGAAGTACCCGAGCTGCCGCTGGAGGCCGCGTCCCGCCGCCGGGACCCCGGCCTGTGGCCGCGCCGGCTCCGGCCGCGGGGAGGCCCGGGCCGCCGGGACATGGTGCGAACCACGCCGCGCCGCTGCTGAGCTCGCCGGCCGCGCCGGGGCTCGGACGTCTGAGCAGGAAGATGTTTTCTGCCCTGAAGAAACTGGTGGGGTCGGAGCAGGCCCCGGGCCGGGACAAGAACATCCCCGCGGGGCTGCAGTCCATGAACCAGGCGCTGCAGAGGCGCTTCGCCAAGGGAGTGCAGTACAACAGTGAGTGCGGGCGGCCGCCCTCCGCGCCCGCGGGTCCCGGCGCGTTTGGCAGGGCGCCAGGCGCTGGAGAAAAGTGGGACGTGTCGTCGGGGAGGGGGGCGGGCGCGGCGCTGCGTGTGCCGGGGGCCCTGGCTGGCCTCGGGGGCGGGCGCGGGCCCGGCGGTCTGTCGTCGGTGCGCGAGCTCCGCGGACACCCGGCACGGGGCAGGTGCTCCGGGGGCAGGTGCTCCAGGGGCAGGTCCGTAGGCACGGGAGGTGCTGCCGGGCGGGCCGGGCCCTAGCCGACCCGAGGGCGGGTTCCTCCGAGCGTGGTCGATTCTGAGGAGCGCTTGCCTGTGGGAAATCCGTTCGCGCAGCCCCGTACGGTACACTGGGTCCGAGCAGTTGCGGTGCGTCATGCGGGGCCCCGCCGGCCCAGGCGACCTGGCCCGGGAGGAATTGTTACATAACGCGAGGGAAGAGCTTTTCGGTCGGTGGCACTGCTCGAGGGCTGTCTCGCGACAGCGGGCGGGGGGCCTCTGGCAGGGAGCGCTGCGCCCACCTGGACGAGGGCGCTGAGATCCAGCGGCTCCGGGGGCATGTGCCTTGGGATTTTTCTTTGTTGACTTCTGCCGAGTTTGAAGACAGAATATCACCTACGCCACGCATTCTCGCCTTTTTTTTTTTAAAAGAAGAGTTTGTAAGAGACATATTTAGAAAAGCTCCAGAAGGCACAGCCTCTTGTGATTGTAGGAGATATCCTTTTCCCTGTGGGAAGGAGGAGTTATTTACAGACATGGGAGCGCCCAGAACGGCTCTGTTCCCTTGTTATAAGTTATGTAAATTGTCCTCTTGACCTCTTTTGAGTTTTTCCATTTTGAGGGTTCTTTCTCAGCAGTATTTAAAGGCTTTTATGTTGTCCCCTGTTTTCCCCCACCCCCACCCCGAGACAGAGTCTTACTCGGTCACCGGGACTGGAGTGCAGTGGTGTCATCACAGCTCACTGCAACCTCAAACTCCTGGGCTCAAGTGATCCTCCTACCTCAGCCTCCCAAAGTGCTAGGATTACAGGTTTGAGCCACTGCACCGGGCCATGCTTTGACTTGTTTCCCTTTCAGCTGTATGCGTATATTGCTACCAGATTTTAGACACACACACACCCCTTTGGTCACTTTAAGGGGAGCCTTACAGGCTCCCTATTTTGATGATAATGTGAGATATTAGGAGCTATTGATTAGGAAGACTTTTCTGCAGGTTTTAAAGTGAGCTTGATTTTAGATTTGTCATACTTGAAATTTTGTATGTATTTCTCTCACATTTGCAGAAGAGAACATTAAGTCAAAATACTCATTCAAGTCTTTAGAATCTGCATTTGGATCCCTTATTTAATTTGATTGCTTACAGTACTATTTTAAACTTAATCCTAGTCCCTTGGAAATTAGGCCAGAAACTGGAAACTGTTCCCCTTCTGAAAAGGCTCCCTAGTCACCCACCCTGGGTGTGACCACAAAGACGTCCCTCCAGAGGAGGAAACCCAGTCTCCAGTAGTTGGAGACCAGGGTTATTATCTCCTAGACCTAAGTGAAAGGGGGTGAGATTGAGAGAAATTTGGATCAGTTCCTAAAGTACATTTGAGAGGGATTTTGTCTTTCTAGTTGAATAATATATGTTAGGTCCGTAGCCGAGAGAGAGAGAGAGAGAGAGAGAGACACACACACACACACACACACACAGCCTCATGTGTAGCAAAATGCTGTTTATTTTGGGCATCTGGGTGCAGATGGGTGGAGACCAAAGGGCATCCACACTGAGGGAGGGGAAAGCCTTGGGTTTTATAGAGGGTTTCTCAGTGGGGAGTGAGTACCTGGGCCAGAACAGCCACTGCAATAAAAATTTTTTTTTTTTCAAACAACCAATTTCTGGGACCCCTGCCTGGGTCAGTCTCATCCTGTAGAGATAAAAGAGGAGGCTAGGTCCATCCTTATCAGGGGGGATAGGAATGCCGGGCATCTGCAGCTGTCCGTTAGATTTTACAACCTCCAGGGATCTCCAGACCCCTGCAGCTATTTCACAAAACTCCGTTTTCCATTAACCGCATTTCGTGTCCCATACATACTTTTGGAGTTCCCACCTGGAACAAACCTAACAATATGCACTTATGAAACTTTGTGAGTTTCTGTGTTAGCAGAATAGAAAGTTTCTAGTATTTATTTTTCCAGATGTCTTACTTAGGGGAACCAACCAGGAATGTGATAATTACAGATTCAGGATTTTTATAGGTAACTATTGCTATTAATTATTGATGTTTTCCCAGTGTCTGAGTTATCTCTTATAGAAAGTTATCATCTTGGGCCAGATAAGTTGTTTTCTTTTAGATTTGCTAGGATAATGAGAAGTGACTCATGCCTCATGTGCATGGTGCAGAGAGTCCCAGGACACCCATCAAAACTTGAATGAGACATTGGACCATATTCCCAATTTGGAAGTCATTTTCATATAAACTCAAAGAAAAAACATTACCTGTGTTGGTTTCTTTCTACTGGGATTGGACACAGTGTATTAGCTGTGTTTGGTGGACAAGTTTCAATGTGGCGCAGCCTCCAGAATGAGGAAACCATTATGGAACTCTTATGATTGGCCTCACTCATGACATTGGGACAGCCAGAGTCCTTTCCAAATAGGTCTCAGAGAATTTAAAAATGGGAAACACCTCCTCACTAAGAAACTTTTTGGAAGATTGATTTCAGGGTAAAACAGCTTTTCCTTTGGGAAATAAATAGCTTTGTTTAGCAAATTATATGACCTGCCGATTTGCAAATTCCTAAACCTTTGCTGGCAGTGGTATGCCATGTATTTTTTATAGGTTTTTCTTGTCTAGCATTCATTCCTTTAGCAAATGTTTATTAAGTGTCCATCAGCGGGGGAAAAAAACAGACAAAAATCTCTGCCTTTGTGAAGCTTACATTCTGGTGTGAGGTAGAAGATGGGACAATAAGCACTAAGCATAATAAAGACATAAATTTATAATCTGTTCCAGGATTAAGTGCTAGGAAAGCAAATAGATAGCTCCAGGTAAACTGGTAGGACGTGCCCCCAGGTAGGGATGGGCCTGTGGCTTCGCTCACAGGATCAGAGAGGAAGGTGAGGTACCTCTGGGCAGAGGGCGTCCTGCGGGGAAGACCTTCAGGTGAGGCGCTCTGGTGGAAAGAGCTGGGTGAGAGTGAAGCCTCCAGGCCACGGCGTGGGCCTTGGCTTTTGCTCTTAAGGGATGGGAAACTTGGGAGGACTGGGAGTAGAACAACAACAGGACTCAACCAGCACTGACTGCCCGGCGGGGAAGCTAGCTCGAGTCTTGCAGGGTGCGGGCAGAGGGGATGCTGGCAGAGTGAGCGGGCATAGTCGGGATTTAAACATTGTGCATCTCAGATATTAATAAATCATATGCTCTTTGGTATGAAAACACAAGAAAATGATTCCATATCTTGCAGGAAATGTATGAGAATGTGAGTGAATTAAAATTGAATCAGGGTAAGAGAAGTTCAGGGTCCTCTAATAGAGCCATGTGTTTTCTGCGTTGTATCTTCCAAAAGAAAAAGCTTAGAACAGTGACACTTAACAGCCTGCTCAGTGAAACAGTTGGTTTACTACGTGCTTCTTAAGTAAAGGGCTACTACTTTTGTCCCTTCTTGGATGGACCTTAGAGGTTTTCCAGGTGAATCACTCATTCAGCTTATTCTAGCCAACATCTAAGGTTCTGCGATTGATGATGACTTTTTAACTCAAAAGCAGAGGCTAATTACTTTTTTAAAATGATGGAACCAGATTATTTTATTTATTTTATTTCTGATAATAGCTATTTTATTTTAAGATATTTTATTTCTTCTAATTAACTTTTCTTTTTTTTTTCTTGAATGGAACTCCATGGTATCTTCTAATTAACTTTTAAAAGGAGGTAAATTTCAGTTCAAGGGAGAGAAAATAAGACTTTTCATCCCCAAAATCTGAAAGAAAATAGAAAACAAATGTATGTTAAAATTGATAAAGATGTAAAAGAAGGAAGCAGTGCTAAGACCTATGTATCAGGACTATGCCCATAAATATATATAATTATTATGTCAGTTATAAATTAAAAATTAATACAAAAAGACTATGAATGGACAAGTCGCGTTTGAAAAGAACCAAAGAGAATTAAAATGTCTAGACATGAAAAATACGGTCATTAAAATTTAAACAGTCAACAGACATGTGAAGCGGTGTAGTAACTCAACTGAGGGGAGAGTTAGTGCCTGGAGGAGACTTGTGGCCCGAGATTAAGCCGATTCCAGCACGTCTGGTACAGCTTTCGAAGGAAGGGCAGCAAGAATGGCAAAGAGGCCGTATTTGAAGAAGTGAAGACTGAGGATTTTCCAGAATTCATGAAATACATGAAACTCCAAGAAGTCTGAGTCCAGAGTTTAAAAAAGTTCACCACTAGACACATCATTGGAAATTTTCAGAACATCACAAAGAAAAAAAATCTTAGATGCAACCGGAGCAAAAAGGCTGCCCTCAAAGAAGCAAGCAGCAGACTGACGACAGAGCTTACGGCAGCATCCGTGGCCGCGGGAAACCGTCTCCAGCCTGGAAATCTCTGTCTCATTAAACAGTTATCCAAGAGCCAGCGTGATTAAACTTATTTTTTGTCTAGGATTGACAGTTTACTGTGCAAAGATTCTTGCAGAAATAAATACAGAAGGATATACTTTAGACAGGTAGAAACTGAGCTCGAAAGATAGGAGTAGGATTCAAAAAGCAAAAGTAGGCAAAGAAACTGATAAGTATGTGGTGAAATTTAAATAAGCGTTGGTTATATTAATCACTGGTGATAAGTAGAGAGGGAATATAAAGGAAGAAACTAGAATGCTGGGAATAACACACAACCCAGGATGGAGCTGGCCAGAGCTAAGGTGTTCGGAATTCTGAGGTCACGTAGAGGAAGGTAAATGTATTAACCTTGGGCTTTACTGCAGCAAACGTGAATGTGAAAAACGGAAGGGTTACCATTCAAAGACTAAAAATAGATTCCATCACAGGACAGGGGCCTATGGGGGGAAAAAATAGATTGCAAATCTTCCAAATAAATACCAAACAAAAAGAACGGTTTTAAAGAAAACCCTTGTTCAACTTAATAGAAGGCAAAAAAGGCTGGGGATGAGGGGAAGAAACCAGGGTAGAAACTAAAAATTATAAAATGAAGTGGTATAAGTAATTCTACTTGTATCAGCAATCACAGTAAATGTAAACAAGCAAAACTCACCACCTCAAAGAAAGAATGTGAGATTTGATTTTTTTTTCTTTAATTTGGTTATTTGGTGTATAAGAGACATATCACATACTGACATAGAAAGGTTGAAAGTGAGGAGTTGGAAACAAGACACAGGTAAACACTGACATAAGAAAGCTGCTCCAGCTGTAGTCATAGCTGCTGTAGCTATGGTAACTCACCCAAAGTGCACTTTAAGATAAAAAAGAATGGGTGGGAACAAGAAGGGTTACTGCAGACTCATAAAAGAAAGAAACAGGCCGGACGCAGTGGCTCACGCCTGTAATCCTAGCACTCTGGGAGGCCGAGGTGGGTGGATCATTTGAGCTCAGGAGTTCAAGACCAGCCTGAGTAAGAGTGAGACCCCCATCTCTACTAAAAATAGAAAGAAATTAGCTGAACAACTAAAAATATATATGAAAAATTAGCCGGGCATGGTGGCGCATGCCTGTAATCCCAGCTACTTGGGAGGCTGAGGCAGGAGGATTGCTTGAGCCCAGGAGTTTGAGGTTGCTTCGAGCTAGGCTGACACCACGGCACTCTAGCCTGGGCAACAGAGTGAGACTTTTTCTCTAAAAAAGAAAGAAACCGTCTATACCTAACACCTCTCAAAGCAGGAAACATTCATAAAAATTGACAATCTCAGCAAACACCCAAGAATATATATCAAAAAGACCACAGTCTGTGACTACAATGAATAAAATTGGATTTTTTTTCTTTTATTTTCTTTTTTCTTTTTAAGAAACCTTGTTACCTAGGCTGGAGTGGAGTGGCTTTTCACAGGGGTGATCATAGCTCACTGCAACCTTGAACTCCTGGCCTCATGTGATCCTCCTGCCTCAGCCTCCCAAGTAGCTGGGACTACAGGTGCACCTCCACACTTGCCTGATTTTTTTTTTTTTTTAAAAACGGAGTCTCACTATGGTGCCCAGCCTGGTCTTCAACTCTTGGCTTCAAGCAATCCTCCTGCTTTGGCCTCCCAAAGTGCTGGAATTATAGGCGTGAGCCACTGCCTCCAAGCAAAAGGAACTTCTTTTATCTGCCAAAGGGTATCTACCAAAACCCATATAGAATAATGACACATAAGCATTCCTTTTAAAACCTGGACCAAAACCTGGACTGCTTCTACCAAGTTTTTCATTGGTATACTGAAGTTTGGCACAAGATAAAGAAAATAAATGTATGTGGGGCCAGGAGAGGTTATCCCTTTTTCATAAGTAAAATTAACATAAAATCAGAAATATGAGTTTTCTCATGTGTAAGAAACTAGACTAAAAATAGCTTTTGCATAGCACCCAGTTTGGTTTTGGCAGGGTAAAGTTGATAACCTGAACAGCCCTGGCCCTGAAAACAACCCAAAAGATTTAAATAAAACATTTAGAAAAGCATTAATACATCATGTAGTTCTTGAATTTGGATGCAGGGTACCCAGCTGTCCAGTCGTCTATTCTCAGAAACAAGGTGGGAGTTGGATGCTGGGAGGGAATCGGAGCTGGAGCTGCCTCTTTCCCAAACCCCGATGCCGCGTGCTTCTGTTCTGGTGGCCGTGGGCGGGAGGGAGGGGGCACTCCAGAAGGGGCGTCTGGTATGAGAGCCTGGCATAAAACTCGGTGCTGAATGTAGGGGCAGTGTCTCCTAGTATTTGTCAGCACACGTTGGCCTCCAAGTGGGTTTGCCCTCAAAGTCATCTGTGTGGTCCCAAAAATCCCAAATGGAAAATTAAAGTGTTCCCTTGTTGGTAATATTCTAGGTAACCGGCAGCCACATCATAGATAGTTTCTGATGAATTCAACTTCCACCCATATGTCAGAGAGCTCCCATGGATAAAGTTCCAGGAGACAGGATCTGCCAGTGGAAGATGAGAAAGTGCAGAGGGGCAGAACACGGGGAGCGGGAGCCAGCAGGTGCAGCAAGTATCAGACTCTGGCCTATAAAAGACTTCAGAGTTTGGAAAACAACTCCCTCCCAAAGCTAAGAAAAGAAACTACAACTATGAAATAAGAATATGATTATTATTATTATTTTTTTTTTTTTTTGAGACAGAGTCTCACTTTGTTGCCCGGGCTAGAGTGAGTGCCGTGGCATCAGCCTAGCTCACAGCAACCTCAAACGCCTGGGCTTAAGCCATCCTCCTGCCTCAGCCTCCCGAGTAGCTGGGACTACAGGCATGCGCCACCATGCCCGGCTAATTTTTTCTATATATATTTTTAATTGGCCAGATAATTTCTTTCTATTTTTAGTAGAGACAGGGTCTCGCTCTTGCTCAGGCTGGTCTTGAACTCCTGACCTTAGCGATCCACCCGCCTCGGCCTGCCAGAGTGCTAGGATTACAGGCGTGAGCCACCGCGCCCAGCCAAGAATATGATTCTTAATTTTTTGTTTTTTTTTTTTTTGAGACAGTCTCACTTGCTCTGTCACCCCAGCTAGAGTACAGTGACATCATCATAGCTCACTGCCTCACTGCAACCTCCAACTCCTGGGCTCAAGCGATCCTCCTGCCTCAGCCTCCCGAGTAGCTGGGACTACAGGCATGTGTCACCACGCCTGGCTAATTTTTCTATTTTTAGTAGAGATGGGGTCTCGCTCTTGCTCAGGCTGGTCTTGAACTCCTGACCTCAAGCGATCCTCCCGCCTCAGCCTCCCAGAGTGCTGGGATTATAAGAATATGATTCTATAAAGAGTAATATTCAGGAAGAAAAAAGGAGTTCTTAAAAATAAAGGAAATAAGATAAAAAACAAAATGAAAGAAAATTAAGGAAATGAAAGCAAAAATAAATTCAAAAAAGAGTTTGGAAGATAAAATTAAAGGAAAATCTCAGTGCAAAATGACAGGTGGTAAATGATAGGAAAAAAATTAAATTTGAGGGTCAGTCACAAAAGGAGGCTCAGAACCATGGCTCAGGCCTGTGACCCAGCACTCTGGCAGGCTGAGGTGGGAGGGTCACTTGAGCCGAGGAGTTTAAAACCAGCCTGGGCAACATAGCGAGACCCTGTTTCCACAAAAAATTTAAAAATTAGCTGGGCATGGTAGTGTGTACCTGTAGTCCCAGCTACTCGGCAGCCTGACTGGGAGCATTGCTTGAGCCCAGAGGTTATGGCGAGTTACGATTGCACTACTGTACTCCAGCCTGGGTGACAAAAAGAAAGAAATTACAAAAGGAGAGGGCAGAGAAAAGAGAAAAATATCAATGAAAATTCAGGGAAAAAAGCAGCCAAGATGTCTTTCAGTAGGTGAATGGGTAAATAAACTGGTATGTCCAGACAATGGAGTGAACATGTATACATTTTGTATATTTTTTTCTTTCTTTCTTTCTTTTTTTTTTCTAAGAGACAGGATCTCTGTTGCCCAGGCTGGAGTAAGTAGTGCAATCCTAGCTCACTCTAACTTTTGAATTGTTGGGTTCAAGTGATCCTCCTGCCTCGGCTTCCCAAGTAGCTCAGACTACAGGTGCATGCCACCAGGCCCCACTAATTTTTTTGTAGCGATGGGATCTTGCTATGTTACCCAGGCTGGTCTCGAACTCCTGGGCTCAAGCAGTCCTCCTGCCTCAGACTCCCACAGTGCTGGGATTACAGGCGTGAGCCACTACGCTGGGCCCAGACAATGGAATATTAATTTGGTGCTGAGAAAAGACCTGTCAAGCCATGAAAAGGCAAGAAGGAAGCTTACATGCCTATTGCCGTGTGAAAGACACCAGTCTGAAAAGGACCTCATGATTCCAGCGTTACGACATTCTGGAAAAGGCAAAGTTGTGGAGATGGGATAAGGTTGAACAGATGGACCATGGGGATTTCAGGGCACTGAAGCTATTCTGTGTGGTACTGCGGTGGATACGGGTCCTTGTGCGTTTGCCCAAACCCCTAGGCTGTGTATGGAGAGGGGCCCCTAGTGCAGACTGTGGCCCCTGGGTGACTGTGACATGCCAGTGTAGGATCATCAGCTGTAACAGACGGGCCACTCTGGGCTGGGGTGGGGTGGTAAAGTCTGTTAAATAATTTAATTCAAGAGCACAACTGGAGAACTGGAGCATGTGCGTTTTTAGGTTGAAAGTGCCCCCTGCACAGTGGCGGGAGACGCTCCCACCAAGGGACGTCGTGGTGGTATTTCAGAGCATCACAGGAGGGGTGACGCGCAGGGCCAGGACTCAAGGGCGGCGGGGCAGTGCCCGCACAGTTCTGAAGGGGACGTGACTTCCAGCCTGGAACCCACGTCCACCCAGGTTCTCACTCAGGTGTGAGCGTCACATAAAGACATTCTCAGGCATACAAGCTTTCAAAAATTTACCTCAGTTCTCTTTTCAGGAAGATACTGGCGGATTTGCTTAACTGAAACGATGGGACAAAATCAAGAAAGAGAAACACGGTGTGGACCCAGCACTGGAGACAGGCACAGAGACGCCGGGGCTGGGGGCCGAGGGAGCTCTCAGGGTCATGGCAAGGACTGACCCCCATCCCCCACCCCCCCGGACAGTCCTGGGGCCCGAGAGCTAAGGAGACACTGGTCCAGGGAGACGGACAGACAAAGCACACACTTCTTGCCCTCAGGAGATCCAGACAGCTGGCACGGAGTGTGACACACACAGAGAACTGAGCAAGGCAAAGCGTAAATGAAAAACTACAGGAAATACATGCACTGGGGGAGCAGGGAGGAGGGCACGTGTGGACGGGCGCTCACCGCTCTTCCTCAGAGGGAAATCAACGGGTAATGCCTAAAATAGAGAAGTGACAATAGAATTTTATTCAGAGACATGAAAACAAGTACCAAAGGAATTAATAAAAGAAGTGACCAGCCTGAGCAACATAGTGAGACCCTGTCTCTACAAAAAAAATTTTTTTTAATTAGCTAGGCATGTTGGTACACTCTCTAGTCCCCTCCATAGTCCCAGCTACTCGGGAGGCTGAGGCAGGAGGATCACTTGAGCCCAGAAGTTTGAGGCCACAGTGAGCTATGATCATGTCACTGCACTCTAGCCTCGGTGACAGAGGGAGACTCCGTCTCTTAAAAAAGAAAAATGAAATGACAGTATTGGTCTCTGGGGAGGGTAAAGGAGGGGTGGGAAGGAGTGTTTTCCCAACAAGCCTTGTAGATCCATTGGAGTAAAGTCATGTAGAGCTCTGAAAAAATGTTTGTCTAGAATCAGGGCTTTTGAGAATGCAGATGTTTTCAGGTAGAGAAGAACAGTATGTAAATGATAGATCCCCGTAAAAGAAAGGACTTCAGCAAGATAGAAAGTGACCCTGGAAGGCAGGCATCAAATGCAAGAAGGAAGAGCAAGCAGATGTAGCGGTAAGTTAAACAGATGTGATGTAGGCATGTTAGGATAAAGTCTTAATTTGTGTGAATAAAAAATAAAAGCAAAACAGAGCTAAAATGCTCACAGAATTGAAAACATTCTGAAGCGTTTGTATTATCTGGGAGGAAGATATTAAGCATGCCTGTTATACTGTCAGACAAATGTTAATAGTAGAAGGAAAAAACAGAGCAGACAAGGAAGGGCGTATGGGCAGAGACAAGTGAGACAGACACAAAGCCAGGTGGCAGAAATGCGTGCAGTGGCACATGTTGGGAATCACAGTAAACATAAACGGATTCACTGCTTCATTTAAGACAGCTTGTTAGGCTGTTTCCAAGAGACATACCTAAAACACAAGAAGGTACAAAGGTTAAAAACAAAATAATTAACAAATATATGCCAGAAATGCTAACTGAAAGTTGATTTCATTATATTAAATGCAGATACAATAGACTGTGAGGCAGAAAGCATTATGAGACATTGAGGATCACCAAAAATGACTTTTTAAATGTTCAGCTTTCTAGGCAGATAATTATAAACTTATTGCACCTAGTAATATATTCTGCTATATGCATAGGAAAAATAACAGGTCTGCAAAAGGTAACTGACAGCTGTACCACTATGGCAAAAAATTTCAACTCATTTCTTGCAGTAAGTGAAGGTATAGCAGCCAGAGGATCGGTGTAGAAAAAGAGAATTTGACTAGCACAATAACAACCTTATACAATCTATGAGCAAAGCTTGTATTAGTTCAAAAACACACATTCTTTTCAACCCATGTGAAAAATTAAGAATGACCATAAAGCATGTTTCAATACATTTCGACGAATTAGTATCCTACCAATTTCTCTAAAAGTCAATAACAAATGATAATCAAAATTTTAAATCTTGCATTTGGAAATTTAATGACAGACACAACTTTAAACAGAAGAAATCGTGGAAATAGGAAAGTACTTGGAAGTGACTAACGGAAAAGCCACCTGGCAGGACTGGTGGGACACGGCCCGTGCAGTGCTGGGAAGAAAGTTACAGCGTGCCACATGCTTAGTAACAGAGAAGAGCCAGAGAGTAGGAAGACCACTTCAGACTTTCTTTAAAAGAACAGTGGGACAGACCCAAAGAAGGCAGATAGGAGGGTCGTGAAGACCAGAGCAGAAACAGCACCAGTGCACAGTGAGGGGTTGATCAAGTTCAGAGGTGATTTTTTGAAAAGACTAATAGATTTGTCATACCTGGCAGGAGAGAGCACTAAAAGATAATATGTACAAATAAACTTAATTTGTTAATGGACATACGTGTGCATAAGTCATCCCTCGGTGTGCTGGGGGACTGGTTCCAGGACACCCTCCCCCGCCAACTTACGCCGCAGTCCACACACGCTGAAGTCCTGCAGTCGGCCCTGCAGGACCCGTGTGTCCGAAGAGTCAGCCCTCCGTGTACACCGATTTTGCATCCCTCAAAAACTGTATTTTCAATCCATGTTTAGTTGAAAAAAATGCAAATGTAAGTGAACACTCACTCACAGCACAGGTTGAACCGGTGTTGTTTAGGTGTCAACTGTAGTTGCTCCAGAAATCGAAAATATGAGAGGAATTTTAAACAATGTCATGTGAGTAAGTTTGGGAAAACTGGATGTAATTGATAAATTCTTGGAAGAATGAAACTTGCCAAAACTGGCTCAGGAAAACCTGAAGTCCTATAACTTTGAAGTAAACGGAATCCGTAGGTGGAAAAGCCCCGAGAAAACACCAGGTGGCTTCTCTGGAGGTTCCAACAAACATTCAAGGAACAAAAAAGCCTTAACAAACTCTCATGGAAAATAAAAAAGCACAGAAGGAATACTCCCCAACTCATCCATCTCACGTGTCTAGTGTCACCCTGACGCTCACCCATGCAGGGATAGTTCTAGAAAGGAAAGCCGCACACCAGTGTCGCCCACAGGTCAGGAGGCAAAGCAGCAAACCCGCAGACTGAACCCACGGTGTCCCCAGCCACCTCCCAGGAATGCGAGA